>JAEMON010000002.1:17702691-17724051 GCA_030264115.1 Lygus lineolaris | reverse complement strand
AACATAATATGGTATATTCGGAATCAGCGTGAAATTTCCTAGTGTTTTCCTTTTATGTTTTCACCATTCGAAGGGTGAGGGTTTTCTTATTTTTTTACAAGGGTAGGTAGTACCTACTAGGAACGTACTTGGTGAACGGGGAGTTTATGTATGTTTTTGTAGTCCTAGCAGAACGACCTAGTCACCCCCTAACGTGCAAAAGTGTCCACGTTGAAATCTGGCAGACTCCACTCGCCGATGTCTGTCATCCAATCAGATCGTCTCGTTAGTGGGGCAAATCGGCCGATTTCCGGAAAATTTTTATCGGTCAACGAACTTGATCTGGCAGATGTAAATTTTTTGACAAGACAAAATATTTCCGAGATCTGCGGCAGATCACAGTTATCTCTTCCTTGAATCCTTTCATTAGAAGGAGGCGCCAGATAACGTCGGCCAATTCCTGTGCTCGATGTCGTTGATGATGTTATCTGGCCTTGAAAAACGATATATGACCAACAAATTTCTAACTTCAGGAATCGTTTTAGAATCGTCTGGAACGGATTTCCATAGGGAACAATTTTTAAAATTTTGAAGCCATTGCAATAGCTGAATTTTCTTCGAAAAAAAATTCTGAAAATGTAATACGTTTTTACAATGATGTGTGTGTGTGTCTGTTTTAATTCATTCGTACACCGAGTTTTTATCACTATTTAGGTACCTATTTAAAAAAAAAAAAATAAAACCTTAATCTTCAAATGATTCTTCCATTGAAAGGGTACATGGTAAACGATGCTGTGCCGCATCCGCCTTGTTCTAAAATATCATTATTACGGTTGATGATCCTTTACCTTGAATCTCCCTTGGTCAGTTGGCGGAAGAGCGTAAGGGATCCCCAGGAAGACAGTGACGTTGCCCTGCACGCGCTCCACCTGACCGCGGAAGAGCCTGAAGCCCGGACTAGGGTTGTCGTAGAGGTAGACCTTGAACCCCTGAACCTGGCCGTAGGCTGTCGTTACCATCACGTCCCGGTCAGTCTCCTGTCGCGGTGAGTCGGGTCGCTGCCGTCCCTGCAGATCCGGTCGCCACCCTCCGAGTATGCCAGGCAGTTGGTTCCCGGCTTGCTGACAAAAAAAAAAAAAAAAAAATTGTAATCTAAGTATGGAGGAAATAGGTAGATGGGATATCAACAACTCAAAATAATCGTACCAAGTAAATAATAAGTATATCTATTTCATTGTAACGTTAATTTCATTGGAACGTTTGAACGAAGGAATCGTTCCATATGCGTAAATTCCTTCATTTGGGGCAGTAGGCCTACGAAGAGTTTCCTCGTCCATGAACCAAAACGAAGAAGATTGGAGTGATTAATTTGATTGAGTTCATGAGTGCAGTGATCGTACGAGACCGGCCGGCTTTAGTAAGTAGGTAGGTATACCTAAATGAGGAGATATTGGGTACGCTGTTAGAGAAGTATCTGCCGATCGAATGCAACTCTTTTTTGATTTCACCGATTTTTACTTTGAGAAGCGTTCTTAGTTTCGGAATTTAATTATGAATGAAGGACTCTATAACTCTCGGGTAATAATAATTACGAGTAGGCGATGAAATGATTGTGAACCTCGCGATATAATTACGGTAGGTACTAACTATAATACGATTGGGATCTTTACGGATGGATTAATAAAAAACAGTTGTGTAATAATTTGCATATTTTTAATATTTGTACAGGCCGCAATTTTTCATTTACCATCAGTTCTTTTTTTGTAATGTAGGTACCCATGGTGGTCTCATTTCAACCGGATTTCGTTTTCCTGCTGGTTGATTAAAATGGACCAACATATAAAATATCACAGAAGGTAATGGCAAAATTTTGCGAATACAAATATTTTACCTACCTATAATTATAACGGGACATTTTGTTTCTGAAATGAATTTCCAAGACCATTTTAACAAAATTTGCCTAAAATTGGAGCAGCATTGCAATTCGCTAAACGATCCACACACAACAAATCTCAGTAATCCTATAACGATTTATTGATATCAGAAATCAAGAGAAGACGGAGCAAATCGATTATGATTTATGATGTGAGGTTAGCTAGGTTGCGATTTAGCTTGCTGGTCACGCGGGGTTGGTCTGGTGATAGGTTGTACTCCGCCTTTGTGCTCTGGATAAAGTGTGATGTGAGGATGATGTTGAGCAGAGATTGATCGTTGTTCATTGTAATTCGGAGAATTCGCTCAGTCCGAGTAATACACGTCTGAGAACAAAAGTTGACAGAGGAATAATCCTCCCTTCCTTCTTTGAGCGACTCAAATAACTTCACCCCTTTACAAGTTTGCAGGGGTATTCCACTGGGTTGGAATGGGGTGTGCGCATAGTTTTTGTCTTTTTCAAAATGATAGAACTTAGCGAGAGCTTTCCGAAATGGTGCATGAAGGGTATCTTATCAGCATACAAGGGTCATGAAGTTAATGACTTCAAGGACTCTCAGTACCCAAATAATTCTGACGTCACGCGTCTCTTTCCAGCTCTTTTCTAGCTCAACCAGACTATGTTATACCTAGTAGGTACTCTCAAAGTGTCACTAGATGGCACCTCAAGCTCATTTTCAGGGAAAAGTGAACTGAAGTCGTTTTTCCCAAGCACCCTTCACGTATAATAAGTAACTAGATGCATTTGATTACTTGTAATTAGAATACAAAATCCATCGCAGTATTATACAGCCAATCATAATAAAAATCTGACTTATATTTTTTTGTTCGAGCATTGTATTGGTAAAACACGTATAAAAAGAACGTGAGAACGTATTCAAGTAAGGACATCAAGGAAATAATAAAAATTAATGGGCACGTGATCGACTGGAATTATTTGATTATGTGGAAACTAGGTAGGTAGGTAGATACCTTCTCTTACGAAAAACTAACTATACGTACGTATTTTGTCATGTTTTTCCTTATTTTGAAAAACTATTATGCCTTTTTTTAATTAAATGTATTTTGATCACTGATTAGGTATAGAGAACAAATAAATTCGCGAAAAATATAAAACCAAGGTATCATAAGGCCAAATTAAATTATTCAAATCAGGGACGAGAATTGATTTGATAGGGAGAGTTCGACATTCTGTAGATTGAGGTTTAAAATATCATAACAAAACCAGAACGAACGATTACATCACGGTTTAATATTTCTGTAACTACCGATAACCCGTTTGTGCGAACAAAACGTTCAACAATTGAAATAAACAATATTCTTCAGACATTCATATAATCGATATACTCTCCTACTGATATTCACTTCTACCCAGTACACCCATGACTCAAAGCGTTGTAGTAAACATAAGATCGTAGCAGTAACTCGTTGGAGAATCTCCAAGGTGTCACATCTCTAAGACAAATATCAACTGACTTTCATGTGCACATTGTTGTTTGTTTCTCCAGAAATCAAATTTGTATATGTTAGGGTTTCAATCAAACTCGATCACCTCGATTTTCATATACATTGATTCATACATTTCATTTTGATACATAGCAAATTGTGGACGCGAATATTATTCGCATCCTGTTCTTTTAAATAGTATCGATGGTGGTGTAGTAGCGTAGTGTAGTTGGTGGTAGTATTTCTGCAGAGTTATTGGCGGATGTGATAGAATATTTTTAGCTACCTATCCTCTTCTTTCAGTCAGTAGCGATCAACGTGCTCTGCAAAATATTGTTCCTTTAATAAAATGTAAAAAAAATAGATAAGTCGATGGTCCTTCGCGACCGATGCCCAGGCAAATACTCCATCACTAGATATCAGGTGTCCGGTGTTCCCTTCTTCCATACGGAGGGTCATTTTTTTCTGCTATAATTACGACAACGATAAATATAGACCCCAGTCAAAGAGACCAATATCGTACCCAAAATGCGACAGTGGCGGTACGCATATATGATCCGTCGCTGCCCTCTTCTTTGAGAAGATAAGCACTGGTCATTTTACAATACTAAAATTGTTGGACAATGGGTACCTACTAAAGTCATAGGGTGTTTCGCCTTCAAATAACTGACAGCATCCCGATGAGAAGAGGAAAAAAGAACTCGAACTCTAATCGCCTTGAGCGATTTCTTGAGCAATGGTTGTTAATTTACCCGCCGATCCAGCGAAGATACGAATCACCCGGAAAGATTCTTGGAAGCCTTCCCCCACACTATATCCCAGCAATATTCGATAGACGATAGAAGGTGGTACTCCCCACTCTTTCCGCAAAACCGGTTGAGGCGAACTGGGAACAAATCCGAATCCTTCAGTCGTGCCAAAGAAATGTATTCCAAAACATTCGCGAAGTTTTTCCTCATCACGCTGCATGTTCTCGTCGTGCATATTATAGGTGAGTGGTACATGTTTTTCTCCGTAGTTATTACTCCCTGAAGTTGAACCTACAATGCAGTTATACCCGGCGAGTGTGTATGTTTATATGACGCCAGGCACGAACAGACGTTCTCCTTCTGTCTCAGGTTGGTAATGCCACACAACGGAGATAGTGTGGGTGTGGATAGAAAACATAAAATGGGCAATCAATTGTTTTGGGGAGACAGCGTAGGGACAAATATATTTTTGTTGAGATTCGTATGGTCGAAATATTCAATAGCGCATTAATTCTACACATGGCTCGCTAATATAAATGTACGAATCATTTGTTAGGGATTGTAATTGTTAGGGACAAGGATAATCCCAACGTCTTCGGGGATCCCTACCTATTCTTGTCAAATAAAATGTCAAGGCAGGAGTTGAAAAACAGGTCCAATCAACATCGTGGATGCAGTTGGAACCTCGTCAAAGTCAAACTGAAATCGAATCTGCAGTTAAGACTCAGTCAAATCAAGATAGTCTATACAATTGAAACCCTGTCATGCGAAGATCGAGGCTGCAGCTCTACCTTTTGGAACCAAGCATAACCTGCAGTTTGAACTTAATAAAAGCAAGGTCAATCTAGCAGTTGAATCCATCAATTCAAGGTCAAGAATGCCTTGGGACTTTGTGACATCAAGATCGATCCTGCAGTTGGAACCCTTACATTAAAGGTCGATCCTACAGTTTGAACCTTGTCACACCGAAGTCAGGTTGCAGATGGAACATCGATGATAACGAACGTACTTAATTGATTTTATTGGGTGATCCTATCTCACGCGATAAAACTTCAACGGGCGACTTAATCGACATCAGATTAGAAAACAATTTGATAAACCTCAGCCTCTAAAGCCATACAGTAAAATTCTCCAAATGAATATTATTTGAGAAGTGTCAAAATGGAAGAAACATAGTAGGGCCAATCAAATTTCAAGTTAAACATTGAAAGATTTAATTCGTGTTCTGGCGAATGAATGAATGAAATATTCACCTTGCCAACGAGAGAACATTTTCAAAGTAAACAATTAAATTATTGCGAACAGCAGGGAGAGAAAATGCTTGTTCAAACATGTTCAATGCCCAGTAGCAAGGGCACTATCCTAAGACAGTATCGATCTGGATCATAAAGTCATAATCATTTATTTCCGTTTATAGATGAGACGTATTTACAAGTTCAGGTCTCCATTCCCAGCGACTGGTTAAAAGTATGTATACAGCAAATCAAAAATAATCATTATCCATAAAGTTGGAAGTACGAGTACATAAATAATACGAATTTTTGGATGTAAAAGTGACAACCTATATTTTTGTTTCGCACCTGTTTACTTATAAACAAAAATCGTAAACTTTTATTTCCATGGGCACAACGAACTGAAGGAATCGCAGGATTATATCAACAGAGAAGTCAAGATACAACAGGATCTTATGAGAGGGCATGCAGAAAACCTTTGGAAAATCTCACATCCTGAGGTAAGGAATAGATCAATTCTGGATTTCCAGATTGTTTTTAAGGCCAGAATCGGTGAATATTATAATTATTGTTGGGAATGAATAATATGATATATAATGGGGAATCCCGGTGTGTCGTAATTTTGCATTTTATACTGCACATTCGGATTCATCATCTTAAAAATCCCAAAGTTCTAATTTTCAGTTCAAAATGACATGTATTCAATTCGTCAACGCGACGAAAGTGAAGAAGCTATACTGCCGACCCTACTTATGGCAGACGTTTTAGATGATTTCCGCTATATTATACAGTTTTGTACATTCGCAACATATATTAATATCGAATTTTTCTACTTTATAGGTACCTAATTTACTTCTTCAAAATAACGTTAGATGTTATATTAAATAGCAAGTTTGAGTAATCGTGCCACTCACGTAAATTCCAGGACACGGGTACCACTACATCTAAACCTCGTCACGATATTGACGTCCTAGTGGTGACTCCGAGCGCTGTGACACCAAAAATCACTACTACAGAGCCACCACCACCACCACCACTACAATCCGACGAAACGAATTCTTTAGATCTCAGGTATAATTATTTCCATTCATCTAATTTTACCACATTCATATTTCTTCATATCGCGGAAAATGTAAATGGTGGGCTACCACCCTACTTGATTTTCTTTTTCACATTTTTTTTTTTTTTTTTTTTTTCACGTTGATCTCGCATTTTATAAAATAGAGGTTCAAAAACTTTGACATTTTGACTTGTTTTTCAAATGGACATACCGTGTTTCCATTCCAGATTCGGATTAAACACGTCAACTATCTGATTTAAATAAAGAAAATACCCCAAATTCATGCATCTATCATACATAACAATTGAATGCAACCAAAACACGTGGGTCTTTACGGTTAGGGATTTGGGAGGAGGAGGGACTTCTCCTGACATACCCTGACGCATTTATACTCGTAATTATATTATTATTCACATTGTAACCGTCCAACTACGAATTTTAATTTGTGACAGAAGTCCATGCCTCCCATCCAAAACGGAAGTGTCGAAAAAGGGGCCGGATGGAAGGTGGAAACCGCGGAAGGTATGTACAGGAAGCGTCATTTTCGAGGACAACTTCTCAAGAGGTCCAGGAGTTGACAACACGAAGTGGTCACACGAAGTCAAGATGCCTGGGAGAAAAGTAAGCTTACAAATGGCTTTCATCAAGTAAATCACTTTCAAAAATCCCATCAAAATTTTGAACTGAAGAACATGTATTTGAATTGAACAATAAACAGACCAACGGATAAAAACGGACCAACTATATCAACTAAAGGCAAACTGAATGATAAACTCATTTGACAGCATCTGTCTGTTATGATATCCTTTAATAAGCGTTATAGACGAAGGACACAGATACAACGCGTAAAATACATGTTACAAGCAAACAAATGCAACAAAGTCGGTAGAATGAAAGCTTTTATAATGTCTCAAGAATACATCCAGGATGCAAACTGACTCATCAGGGAAGTTTAATCAACGTAGGTACGTTGAAAATTCTTACATTTTATTCCAAAGTTCTTACTCCACACTCAACAGTCTTAAAAACTATTCAAAATCTTCAAAGCCATAACAGGTAACAGGTGCCTATCTAAGACATTCCTTCAACAGAAAAATGCGACGGCGAAACCCAGCACTCAAATTGGAATTTGAGGGAGCATTTAGTTACAGTGTAGTATTTTTTCGTACACGATCAGTGATAGGTTCCCCTAGGGATTCGCCGATTCGTACCAACTCAATAGATCAGTTATCTTGATGTTCGCAACGGCCCCATCCCCAAGAAAAAAACTTACCCCATCAATCCGATAGCTGAAGAAGTAAAAATAGTGAGTAGTAGATCAGAGAAAAATAAAATGAAAATACACTGACAAGGACATGGCACAGAAGCTTCCTCGTGGCCTTCACAGTATGTGACCATTAAATTTTCAGAAAACTAGAAACGACCGGTTCGCCACGCTTATGACGATAGAATGCTGGGCTAACAAAAATTAAAAAATCGTTATTTGTAGGCAATACTAACACGGGGGGCAAAAAAGATTTAAACCCGCCATGTACCTAAAATTCGCCGGAAAATCGGCGTTTCTCTGGTTTCTACGTTCAGGCTTGATTGAAAACGTGACATACATTTAAAAAACAGATTTTAAAAACGTTATACAGGTCATACGACATCAAATTGTGAGTGTGGGTTTCACAATTCATTCATCCTGCTCGAATGAAAATTGTCTGCCAAGTTGGGTGGGCATAGCTTCATCACTTTTGTAACATAGACGTATGGTCACACAGACATACACAACTACACCCACAACCACATAAGATGGCATTATTATCAATAATCAATCAAATCAAAATCATGAAGTCAATCAAATGAAGTCAAGTCAAATCAAAATCGACCAAATAAAAATGAAGTTCCCATAAGAATGACCTACCAACTATCTTAATCAGTAGATTTTCGGGGATCTAAACTATACCCAAGTTCAAATTTCAAGAATTTCCCAGACTTTGAATTTTTTTCACGCATTGTTTCGCTCTACACCAAGGCTTGTCGAGCTGGGAACATCATCACTTTCGTAACATGAACGTTTAGTCACACAGACATACAAACCTACACCCACAACCTCATGATGGGGCAATATTATAAAGGATCAGTACATGGTTTCTACCGATAAAGTGTGCATCCTTCAGAGAGTCGATTCCTCGGATCATAATGACCTTTTGACCTTACAGCACTAAAACATCCAAAACTCCCTTAATTTACAGCATAAGATAAAAAATAAATATACCATTGGAAAGAGTGTTGAATCGTCCGTAAGAAAGGCCTACTAACTATCTTAATCAATAAATTTCTGGGGATCTGAATTATGCCCAAGTTCAAATTTCAAGAATTTCCCAGAATTTGACTTTTTCAAGCATTGTTTCGCTTCTACACCAAGGCTTGTCGAGCTGGGCACTCAACGGAAAAAACTTCCTCAGGATCTCAACTTCCCAATGGAGTAAGTACTTAGTGCTTCTCGATTTTGGTCCACTAATTGAGGGGGAAAATAATATTTGAATGCAAAAAACGTGGTTTTCGAGGAAGTCGAGTGTTTTATGGTGTTGACGACCTGACCATAACGAGGAGTTGAGTATCGTTTTTCAGGTAATTTGATGACTCTCTCAATTCATTTTGATAGATCAACAATTGATTTTTCGGGAAAAGTAGTGAATTTGTGGACATACCAGCACATCCAACTCATATTTTGCTGAGCTAGCGAACAATTAGGGTAAATCTGAGCAATAATTATTTGCAAACATTCAATAAACACAAATATTACCAGAATAGTTTTTAGATGAGCTAGTATGTCCACCAATTCTCTATTTTTCTCAAAAAATCAATTTTTTTCAAACCCACGTTTTTTCGTTCAAACATTGTTTTCTCTCTCAATTAGTGCACCGAAATCATGAAGCACTACTCCTTTTGAAAGCTGAGATCATGAGGAAGTTGTTTCCGTTGAGTGTACAGCCAGATTGCTTAGGTGTAGAAGCAAAACGTTGCGTGCTAAAAGTCGAATTTTGGAAAATTCTTGAAATTTTAACTTAAGGCATAATTTTGATCCCTAAAAATGTAGTTAAGTTAGTTAGTATGCCATTCTTATAGGAATCGACTCCACCTATCAGTAGGTACCCTGTGTAGGTTGATGGGATCTCAATCTACATCCATCGTTGATATAATTCACCTTCACTACAGGCCTACCATGGATTCGTTACTTATCAAGAAAGTCTTCGAAATTGCTACGTGAAGGACAACACATTGACCATCAAGCCATCTGTACTTGATGACAAAACGACAAGAATTGGTACACGGTATCTGGAAAAGTAAGAACAAGTACCTAAGACAATTTTGCTTTCAATAATTCGCTCGAGTTGAAAGTTTAAGTAGGCTGTTCGATTTCCATTCAGTAGGATAGTTCATTTCACTAAATCAGTAGGTAGTTTACACGACTAGATTGGTAAGTGCAGAAAATCTTTGGATTTATTATGCACTCCATTGATAGGAACCTCGTTGGGAAACCTTTTCCTGAAGATACAGATTCGTTGTCAGTTTGGGATAATTTTCAAGAACTACAGGTACCTACCATGTGGGTAAGTTAATTAGGTAACTAGTCAATTGTGGACGATTCGGAACCCTTTCTTATGACTCCAAATTTCATTATTCAAAAGATTATTTTGATTCGTAGTTTCGAAGAATAATATTATGATTTTTATGAGTACCTATAAATTATAATAATAATTTTACTATCGAGTCTACTAAAGGTATCGGGAGAACTTGGGGAATAGATGATTCTATATGAATTTCGTTGTAGTTGGATAATCTGTAGAAAAAACGCTGCAAATCATTACACAACGGTTTATTATTTTCTGTATAGATCGCCCATCTACAAAGATCCTATTGACATAAAATACCCACCTACCGCGAGGTTCGCCATCATCTCTTGGCGACAATCAGTAGGTACCTTCTTGTAATTATTATTACAGTTCTTTTTCGTGCTTGATCCATCCGCCCGCCGTACGCGGCACTTTCCTCAGTTGGCATGGACCAGAATTAATTAAATTTGGAATGCCGGCCCTAGTGGTGCCCCGACCGTCAGTGTTCTCTAAGGGGTAGAAAATAGGGGTTGCAATTTTCAATACGCCCTAGCTCGAAAACTTCAAATAGGAAGGCATATTTTGTCCATTGATTTAACCTATTGTTTACTTTGAGAAGCTTCCTCACTCCTTAGTTACTGGATTTCGTTATGAAGGACTTTATAACTCTCGGTTAATAATAATTACAAGTAGATACCATAGTGCCAAGAGATGATGGTAAACCTCGCGATATAATTACAGTAGGTACTTACTTATATATACGATAGGGATATTTACACTTATATAGAAGAAAATAAACCGTTGTTTAATAAGTTTCCAGCGTTTTTGTTATATATCGATTTATAAAATGGATCACAATTATTCGCGTCGAACGAGACCTCGATCAAGCACTATAAGTGTAGGACCAACCGTTCGCTCCGACAAGGATTCGAGTGTTGAATGCAAAAAAGAGCTGAAACACCAGTGCGAATCTCAAATCTTCCCGAGTAGACCTAATTCACGTCAAAGATCAGCTGATCAGATGCAACAATCTTTCTTGTTTATTCTTATAAGCTTCTGTGGTTAATGAATTACGTTATGGAAGTCCTACAACTCTCATTGTTTACAGAAGAAATAATTATCGTGAAATTCGTGATATAAGTAGAAAATCGAACGAATTTGCCTGAGTGAAGTTCGATCTTAATTATATGAAGGTCTCGTCGAAGTTAATAGGAAAAGCAGTTACCTTCACTTTCTGCTGGAGAACCATAATTATTATTATATTCAGGACTTCAATTATTATAATACTCAAGAGAACCAGAATTAGGTATAATCATATTCACGTTAGGTGCCTACTTACGATAAAATCATTGATCTCAATAACCAGATAGTGTATTGGGCTAATAGGTTATTATGGGATCTTTGCAGATGCGGGTGTCCTACATAGAAAAATAATAAACCGTTGAGTAAACATTTGCAGCGTTTTTGTTTATATGATTGTTATACATACCTAGATTGAATCTAGTCTCACTTGTAGAGATCGGCTGTGACGATTGACTATCGAATTATGAAACTGTAGCTGATTTTTCTGTTTCAGCTGTACCGGTCTTCCGGACACAGAGGAGTGCTATAGGACAGTCAAATCTTTCGAAATTTTGCCACCTATTGATTCGGCTCTTCTCACTACGAAACACATAATGTCATTCAAATATGGGAAAATTGAGATCAGGGCCAAACTACCAATAGGTGACTGGATCGTACCAGGTGAATATCCTTTACCAACATGCTAGATGAGAGGGTTCTGGTGAGTAACCATTGAATTCTATGCGTAGGTATCTACATTCAGAAGGGAACTAGAGGCTTTAAAAGATATTGGAAATAACAATTTTATACGAGTAATTTTATATGAGTAATGAGTATTTATTTACTAAGACTAGAGACTCGTCCTTTTATCCTAGAAATAACATTGGAACCTGTGAGTACACAAACATACGGAGAAGATTATTCGGGGCGTATTAGACTGGCATTTGCCAGGGGCAATCTTCGTTTGATGCAAGATACCAAAGACGTGGGAAATAGGTGAGTGCATAAATTATTATGTATTGTAAAAGGCCTATGATAGGTTTATAGTCATATAAATAAATATAGTGATACATTATACACCCTATCAACTTCAGGATTCGCTTCAGAATGTTTGAAAATAGATTTCCAAGAAGAAAATTGCCAAAAGATACAAACCCATTGCAATAGCTCATCCGAAATTGTTGTAAGTAACAATGTGGTAATGGAATGGAATCGAGGTTGCAACCTTGTTTTACATGTAAAATGTGAATCTTGATTGCCGTACATAGTTGTCTATTGATTTTCATAGCTAACCTCGTGGTGCCCTGCCCATGTTATGAAATTGTTGTTTACAGGCATCTGGAAATGGGATTCGAAATTGGCCATCATAACCCTCCAAGGTTAGTTACATACAACAACGACGAAGGGTGGGGAAGAGCGTTTCATAACTACACATTAATATGGACTCCGGGTAAGGAAATTCAGGAAAGATATAGAGGCATAGCTATACCAACCAACACGATATGGAAAGCACTCGCGGTGGCATAATACAGCTCTATCAGAGAAACATAGGGAGGGGAGAATTCTTCATAACCAATCTCTTAGGTAATCTGTACATAAATCTCATTATTGGAGTAAGTAGGTAGGTACCAATATGCACTCGCACCTAAGATGCAATTTGAATCTTGGATGTGGAGAGTAGTTTCATGATAAAACGAAGTTCCTTCCTTGCAGCATGAGTTGATGAGCGAGTTTTCAAAGAATAATTTTTGACCGATTGGGTGAATGTATCTTATAGGAAATTTCACAATGATTCGGAACATACCATTTATGTTCCCATGTTTAGGATGTTGGGTTGATAGATTTTGCAGCAAAGGCTGTTTCTGCCCATGTGCCAGTTCTTTGAAAGAAAAAAATCCTGTTTCTATCTTTTTGGATTCCTTGGGATATTTATTAATAAAATACTCTAATAGAAAATTGGTTCTGAACTATTTAGGATCAACATCAACATAAAATTTCAATTCCTTAGGGTGTCTATTATTAAGATACTCTAATAGGAAGATTGGCTTTGAACTATTTAAGATCAACATCAACATTAAATTTTCAAAACCTAGTCAAACATTAAGTGTTCTTACAACACAAAAAAGATTTGATGTTTAAAATAAAAATGAAGGAAGAATGGATGATGAGTGGTTTTTGGACGTTTTTGCGATGTTGAATAAATTATGAGAGATTCTGTGGGTTAGCCCCTAGCCGGTCCCTATTAATTGCATCGTCGTCGGACCACCAGCGTGTGCGCATACCTCACTAGCTTGGGGCTGGCTATAGGACGATTGCCCATGAATTTCGTCACTACTGGATCGGCGCAAATTTGAAAATTGGAAATAGATTAGAAATCTTTTTCATTCCATAGTCTCATATATCTACCATAATCTCATATAGCTACCTATTCATGTTGGTTGTTGTAGCCGTTTAGTTAGGTGTCGGCTTTATATAATTACTGTTTGTATACGATTTTTTATGAAATTATGTATCTAGGTATACAGGAAGAAACACTGTTCCAATTCCTCACCCTCAAATAATAAGTAATATTCACATTAAGGTACCAACGTATGCCTTCTGACTTCAAGCGATTAACCGATTAGCGATTCAAGCCTTTAGCTGACCATGCGAAGGTTTCAGAGGTTGACCATTCTTGAACCATTACATTAACCACAATTAACCAGTTATCCATTGTTCTCCCTACCTAATAAATTTTGTTTTAGACAACTTGAAATTCCAGGTGGATGACGGAACTCCAGAGCCCCTATGTTTTCCAGGACATCCATTATACAGAGCTTTGGGAATAACAATTAATGGAAGGAAAAAAGAAGCCATATGGGAAAGGGCCTCAAACATAGCACCTTTTGACAAAGAAGTAATTTGATGAGTCATCAATGATGATTTTATACGGTTTTTCATAATAGTAGGGAATATGATCACTTGAAGATCAAGCATTTTTATGCATGTGTAAAATACTTCGATTCAATAGTCATATTCGTATATCAAAACTGTGTTTACCAGCCAAATTAGATCAGGTCCTCAGGAGATCAGGAATGGGGAATTCCGGTGTGCCGGAATTTTGCATTTTCGACTTCAAATTCGGATTCAACACTCAAAATGTTTTTTCAGTTTTACATCACTCTTGGTCTGTCAGTCGGCGGATATGAACATTTCCCTGACAATGTAAGGAATTCAGGGCGAGAGAAACCATGGGAAAATCATAAAGCAAAGGTGAGAACTGAACTTACTGAAGGCTGAAAAGATTATGTGTACATACTTCGTTGCAAAGATGTGCCTACAAGAATTATTATGGATTTTTAGTGAATTAAAAATACACAACATTTCTTGGGCGGATAATGACTCTAATCATAATAAACATCATCTACTTTTATCTAATGCTTGGATGGAGGGAAGTATAGTTTTTTCAAGTCAAATTCATCCTTTTACAAACCAAACAACCCCCAAACCCCCCAATTTAACACTTTTACAATTGGTTTGTAAAAGGGTGAATATTATTTGTAAAAGTGTGAATTTGATTGGTAAAAGGGTGGGTGAATTTGAATTGTAAAAGGGTGAATTTGACTTATGAAAGGGTGAATTTGACTTGAAAATGCTATATCGCCAAGATACCGGGTGCGTGAGAATTTCACCCCTCCTACTTTCAATAAGAAGCGAATTAGAACTTTCAAATGGTAACTTCCCACTTTTTTTCGTTTACGTAGATCTAAATCCAAAATGACACAAATTCCCTCCTTTTTGGTTTATTATTTTCAATAATGAACCTTTGGAATCGAGCACGAAAAAAAAAAAAAAATTCTAAGGACTTAAGGGTTGAACGCAAAAAGAGCAGAAACACGAGTGTGAATCGCAATTCTTCCCGAGTAGGCAAAATCTCCGTTCAAATATCTGCTGTTCAAATGCAACTTTCTTTCGATTCCACCGAATCAAACAAACCGAACAAACAGTCAAAAGTAAAATTTAAAATTATAAATTCAAAATTTAAAATTCCTGACCCCTGTGACGCAACATAGCTTACGCTGCATCAGATAAATCAAGAAAAGAAGAAGAAGAAGATTCCACCGAACCAAGTTTGTTGTTTACATTCAGAAGCTTCCTTAGTTACTGAATTTCATTAAGAATGAATGATACAACTCTCTGATAATAATAATTACAAGAAGGTACCAACTAATTGTCGCCAAGAGATGATAGTGAACCTCGCGGTAGGTGGGTATTTTATGTCAATAGGATCTTTGTAGATGGGCGATCTATACTGTTAGATTATGATCAGATGGGTTCCTAATCCTAGAGTTTTGATAATGAAAAAAGGCGCCAAGTGACTGTTTGGTTCTGTTACCATGGCACCCGAAAGGTATTTGGAAGCTGACGTCATCATACTCGACTGCAGCGCTCCTGGAGTCCGAGCCTGGACCAGAGTAGTTTGCGATTTGGAAGTCGAACGAGTTGTGATGTTTTGTTTCTGTCCGTAAAAATACCTATTTCGGAGTGTCATGAGATAGCTGCGGTGTTTTATCCTACAATACAAACAAAAATAAACCGTTGTGTAATAGTTTGCAGCGTTTTTGAGCGTAGAACACGCTTTTTCCGGGACCTATCAGGCAAAAAACGACCCGATAAACCGACCAGAAAAAACGACCCGATGCTTTTCACGTACAACCAACCGTTGCTAGGGAAAAATAACTTCCTCATTTTCCACCTCACAAAAATCGTTCACCACTCGTTGGAAAGCTCTGAATTTATTACACATCATACCACATCTTCTCTTGCCAATTTTCCCCTCCTTCCACATCCTTCAGAGGAGTACTGGTAAGTAGGCAAACAAAGTTGGTAGGAGTTTTCAGTTTGGCATTATGGTAGGTACCTTCACAACATAAAAATACACGCAAGAAGAAGCACGCTAGTAGAACAACATACATTAACACTGGCGTTTGGTTCAGATTTAGCTACCTATAGTTTTGACATTTTCATGTCTTTGCTCTGGCACACAACCAAAATAAATTATGACATCTCACGACATCTCACGACATGTCGTGACATGTCACGACATGTTACGTAACGGAGTCGTTCTGTATCCATACAAATGGTTCTACAAAGTTGAAATTCAGTATGCAGCCTCCTTGAGACTCCTTCTTGATAATTCGTGAGGTCCAGATCAGCTGAGTGGCTCCTAAAGCAAAGGAGAAAGTTGAAAGGGAAAGAAGGAGGGGGAGAAAGACATGAAAATGTCCCAATGCGTTGCAGACTTGTATGCAAGCGTTTTATGTTGCAACTGTTTTTTTTTTTTTTTGACATGGATATGTCTATTTTGTTTGTTTAAGGGGAACCCCCCATTGTCTTTTAAATTGCAGATTCAGATTGTACGTGAAATTTCATGGAATAATTATCAATCAATCGCAATTTTGAGTTCTCAAATACACGCAAAACCTTAGAAAAAACCAAGTTTTGTAGACGTATTCAATTACCATGGTAATGGTATCACAATCATAAATATTATGTGATACATGATTTTCAGGGTTTTTTCGCGCTGAATCATGTGGTATTGTCAATTTTCAGATACACTTGTCGAAATTTAATTTTTGTCAACATTTTCCTCACATGTAATGTAATAGGCATGAATCACAAAACATCATAGTGAAGCAAATATCTTATAGATTGAGCCACCCTCTTTATGATTATATTTGTCTAAAATATTATAGGTACCATGTGCAAGTAGGTAATATTTATTATCGAATGTACCATCGTAATTGCACCTGGTCACGACCATCCTTTGGCTTCAGGTCACACGCAATCAATTCACGAATAGCAGCTGTTCTACTACTATCCACTAATCACTTCCACTATGTTCCAGGCGCTTTACAACTTTTGGGAGAATCGTGCCCAGTGGTTGGGATCCTGGGAAAACAATGACGGCAAAGATTCAACCATGGTGATAGACTATGTGAAGATCACCGCCGTTTAATCAAGTAATAATTTTTCTTTTAAATACATATGGGTAGATAATGAGTTTGCACAATAATGTGAAACAATGAAATAATAAATTATACCTATGTGCGTACCAACACGAACCAATTCATTTACGAACCTCATCTTCAATCTAATGGCTGAACGCGTATTTAAGCAAGAGATCATCAAACACGAAATTAATTCAGGGCGGTACATAATTCACCAACGTTGGACTTGGTATTACATTGACTTGTATGCAGCAAACAAATGTACGCAATAAAGTATATATTTCGGAAAAGCCTCTTCATAGGTAGGTAACCTACCTACCTACAATGCAACTTTGGTTTGTGGGATTATAATGATGTAGGGAACTGAAGCTCACTGAAAACAAGTGATATTGATTGCCTTTAGGATCAACATACACCCATGTGTGCATCACATTCACTGTACACACTGCGGCCTTCGATGTAAGTAAATCCTAGGACTGTGTCTACGATAAGAATCAAACTCAAACAAACCTTCTCGATATGTACTACGGTAGTTAATAGGTGAATCATATAAATTTAAATCGGAAACTGAGTTTTGAAATCGGAATTAAATGACGACATACGTGTTTTTCATCAATAGCTTTTACAAACAGAATAGGTATATAACTTTAGAGAAACAGTGAATTAGTTTATTCGGGGACGTTCAATTTACATACTGTACAAAAAACACTGCAAATCATTATACAAGGGTTTATTATTTATCTGTAAAGATCGTTCATAACGAAATTCAGTAACTAAGGAAGCTTCTCGAAGTAAACATGGAACTAGGTTCGAAGAGAGCAAAATCGCTGCAAATTATTGCACAACGGTCTATTATTATAATATTAGCTTGGAACACGCTTTTCCTGGCACCGAGAAAACGGTACGGAATTAAAGCGAAAGTAGCGGAGAAACTTCCGATGCTTTTCACGTAGGAACAACCAATCGTTACTAAAGAAAAATAAATTCCTCAATTTCAACCCCACAAAAATCGTTCACCACTCTTTGGAAAGCTGTGAGTGAATTATATGTCACATATCACACATATCTCATGCTGCTAATTCCCCCCCTCCCTTAACACCCTTCTGGTAAAGACCCTTTGGACTAATTTGGTAGGAGTTTTCCTTTGGCAATGTGACACCTTTATAATATTATGAAGCACGCTACTCACATGAATGAGAAGATCGTTTCTCAAACGATGGGAAAAAAAGATACAGATCATGGGACAGAATTGAATATCAGAACTTCAGGTTCCTAGGGATAATATCCCTTGCGATAATTCCTAGGGATACCGTACTTCGGTCACATCATCGCGATGTGCTTGAGGGATTTCTCTTCGTCAATGCAGACATCGCATTATCGCAATAAGGATTATCATTGATACGTATCCAATTCAAGTGAACACCGCACAAGCCATGACTAGAGGAAAGTCGTGCTATTTTTCGTATGAGCTCAATCAAGCTCTATTGAGCTCAATCTTTGAAAACCATGGCTTAATGGAGACACGCGGGTTCAATTCACGATACCGACTACCGACGTTTGATTCATTATAAATTCGCTGCCATTGAACATTCAATTTCCTATTAATGCACACGTATAGGCCAGCGTGAGGCACATTTATGCCGAGAATTGAGCCACTCTGCCTTGCTCAATTCGACGGAGTAATATACACGCTTTTGAATCAATGAGAAATCATATTGAGAGACTGGTAAGATGCGAACAGGCTGGATCATTCAATTGAATTCAGCCGTTATACTGAAACTGGTCGCTAAAGGAGGGGAGGGTTTCTTCAGCCAGAAATAACATATTAAATCATATTCATTGAGTCTGTGAATCTTTCCAAGTAGATTACTAGGAAAGGCTTGCACCCTCAGTCGAAATCTTTCAGTCAGCAATTTTCGTCTCAAAGAGAGTGGGGGTTCGTTGCATTCCTGAGCCATGACCACAATAGGATTCGACTGTAGGTATGCAATAGATATCCTAAGACATTTATATTGAATTCTGTCGAGGACACTGAGGGCATTATTCGAAGCCTGGGTGTACAGGGAGCAACCCCGATCAAAAACAGCACGTACCGTGGCTCTCTAAAAACGCAACGCAACCACCGGGTCAGCACCCCAGTGTAGGTGCGTCACCATCCGAACAACGTTAACATATTTCTCTCCTTTTTGAGTGATATAGTTCATGTGATTCTTCGATGATAAAGTTTTGTCCATATATAATCGGAGGAACCTGACCACCTTCTCGACTTTGAAGCACACTCCGGCCAGTACTATCTCATCGGCTATAATTGTGCGAGAAACCACACAGACTTGATTTTTTTAAAAATTGAAATGGTCAGACCCTTATTGAAGCACCAACGCTCGATATTCTCAAATGCTCGGCTTGAAAGTTCCTTAAGAGTATCGAAATCGCTTCCAGTAACGTAGAAACAGAGGTCGGTCATCAGCATGCTGCAAAATCTGGACACCCTCTGGCAAAGATTCGACCATCACTGACGTAGAGGGCAAACAACAGCGGCGAAAGGATCCCGCCTTGTGGAAGACCTATCCTAGCTGCAAGTGGACCATATAAATAAATGTCACGTCCAACTCGTAAGTATACCCAACGCCCCGAAAGAAGACTGTGTACATTGCGAAGAAGGTAGCTAAGCGTTTGAGGGCAGATTTGCCTTTCCTAAAACCAAGTTGATAAGTAGCAATCCACGACGTTTGACAAACCATTTCAATTCAGAGCATTATGTCTTGAGCAAACAAGATGTTAGTGAGGAAGCAGGATTGTTCATCGGCTTGCCAGGCTCAGGAATCGGCACCATTATTTCTTCCCTCCATTCAACCGGAAAGTTATGGGAGTTGCATATTTTGTTGAACAACACCAATAACTATTTAATATTTAGAGTATTTAATTATTATAGAGTCTATAATAATTATTATAATAATTATTTGATTATTATAGAGACTACAGAGTATTTAATTATTGGTCGTTCCGTTCATGGCGTAATTCAGTAAGGAAGCTTGATGAAAAAGTAAACTTGAACTTCGACTCGGAGAAAACAAAACTCGGAGCTTCGCGCCTCGGTGGGGGGCTCTGCCTCCCTACACCCCTCGGTTGATTATTTTTCCATTCTCCGTATCAAATTAGCTCCAGGTCCATTAGCTTTAGGAGCCACTTAGCTGATCCGGAGCCAAGGCACCGTCAACTACAAATACTGAAGAGTCTTGATACTCAATTCATTTCATCTTCATAGGGGAGATAGCATAGAAATTAGCTTTAGGAGCCACTCAGCTGATCCGGAGCCTAGGAGGTATCGTCAACAACACGAGAATACTGAAGAGTCCAAATACTAAATTACATCTTCATAGGGTAAATAGCGTAGAAATTAGCTTTAGGAGCCACTCAGCTGATCCGGAGCCTAGGCATCGTCAACTCCAAGTTCTGGGGAGTATAGATACTAAATTACATCTTCATAGGGTAGGTAAATATCGTAGAAATTAGTATATAGTTGCAACTACGATCAAACTACCATAAATGCTATACCGTACTAAAGCAAACCGGATTGTTAATCGGTATCGCATGTCGTTTCATCGTTACATAATTTCATGTCGGTTTTAACCATGGTTGGTGATAGCAAAAACACATTCTGTGATAAAATTGCGCTTAATCAGCCGATATTTGAATAAGGATTCCTACCTAGCATTCTACCTAGGATTGCCTACTAAAAAATACTCGCGATTCAAATCCGTGTTACAGCCCTTTTTACTTTCTTCAGCCCACCTGAAGGCGAATGGAAAGTATTGAGATCAGCAGAAAACCCAATTTCTGAAACACCACCTTCAACTGGTCCTAATCGACAACTGATCAATTTTCTCTGCGTTTTGGAAAAGTGTGTGTGTATGGAAAAAGTCCGTATGTATGTACGAATGTATTTGTAGATTGGTTTATTCAGGCACCCAAAACGTAATGAAATACCTATTCTTACTACCTCCACCGTGTTATTGCCTCCATATAAGGGTGCCGCAAAACGTAGGCTATGTAAGTGGGTCTTTCTGAGTGTAGGCTTCATGCGTGATTAATTACTGGTTGCCAGAGTACACCAAAGTCTACAGGAATATGTTCTATGAAGTTGCAACTTTTACCCGTGCAACTTTATGTCCCGACAAGTTAACAATGCACGCGTACTAGATGAAGGGGAGTAAGGAGTTGGGGGCAGTTTTCAAGTTTTTCTGCAACCTCTGAGCATTTCTATAGAGACACTCGTAATAATAAATTATATGGTATTGTAAGCCCCCA
>JAEMON010000002.1:17675490-17696938 GCA_030264115.1 Lygus lineolaris | reverse complement strand
AATCACCCTGTATACGTCAGCCAAGCTTGGTGGGCAGTATAGCTTCCTCACTTTTTTAACATCCACGTATATAATCAATTGGTTAACATTTCAGCGAAAATGGTGGAATTATCTCTATGACAACAAATTTCAAGTTAACGCATGCGCAGTAGCCATCACTCATCCAATTGTGACGAAATTCATAGGTGATTGATTATCTTGGAGTCAGCCCTCAAGTACACTCCGAATTTGAGTGGAATCGGTCCATTAGGAATTGAGCAATCGTAGTTTACAGAAATTCATGTTTGCGCATGCGCACAAGCTACACTAGAGGACCATTATGGGCCTAACCCGCGTAGTTCCTGAAAAATTCACCTAAATTGGTAGAGTAGTTCCGGAGTAATGTTTGTGACAACGAACTTGAAGTTTGTGCATGCGCAGTAGCTAGGTACCTATATTAATTGCTGATTCAATTGAGACGAATTCAAAGGTAATCTTCCTGGTGTCATCGTCGAATACTCTCCAAATTAGAGCAAAATTAGTCCATTGGGAACTGTGAAACCGGAGTTTCAGAAAATTCACGCTTCCATTGGACCAACGGTAATAAAATTCATAGGAAACCGTTCAGAGCATCACCCGGACAAACCCTCACAACATCGTTAAAACCGGACCGCAACTTCATATAGTTTTGCCTGGGACAAGGATGACCACACACAGACCGACAGACAAACAAAAAGCTCTGATAGCAGGTGAAAATGTTTCATTTTGAAAGACAAACATGCTTACAATCTTCTTGAAATAACGTCGAAACTTTACTCAAACATCCTATAATAAAGTTCGCGAACTTTTTGGAAAGTTCGGGTTCGAGTTCGAGAGGAAGAGTTCGGGTTCGAGTTCGATTATTTTGGAATAAGCAGTTCGAGTTCGAGTTTGGGCTCGAGTTCGGTTCGAAAGTTTGTGAGTTCGAATGCACCCCTATTCATCAGCCAAGATTAATCAGGAGTGTTCCCGTTCGATTCAGCGTGGGAAACCCTCCAGTCATATCAGGTCGTTAACACCCTAAAACACTCGATTACGGTTATTTATCATGGAACATGATTTGACCATGACCTAACTGCCGGAAATGCGATCCCGACCCTAAAATAGTGCTTGTTTTTCTGATGCTCTTAACGTACAACCAATCGTTTCTAGGGAAATATAACTTCCTCATTTTTCACCCCACAAAAATCGTTCGCGACTCGTTGGGAAGCTCTAGCAACTTTTTTTTGCACCCAAACGCGAATATTTCTTAATTAGTGCACTAAAACTCAAAATTATCTTCCTCAGCTGAGAAACTGAGGAAGTTTTCCTGTTGAGTGCCTTGCTCAATATTGGTTTAGAAGCAAACTGATACCTACGTGAAAGAAGAGTAGAAATTCGGGAAATCCTAAAAGTTTGAACTTTGGGCTAAGTTGCCTTGAAAATCAAATTAGTAAGTTAGTAGGATTTTATCAAAGGAAATTTAACGTCCAATGGTACATTGTTTTTTAATCTGACACTATTATAAGTTAAGAGAGTTACGGCTGTTTTAGTGATGTAAGGTCGAAGAAAAAAGCAAAATCTTAAAAGTGAAAGAAATCAGGGAAACAAGTGGTTGAAGGAAGCTCTGAGAGGCACTTTTTGTTGAAAATTATCTGTGGACTCGGTTCCTGAAGTTTGCCCCAACTTAACCGTAGACACCCTGTAGACTACTGATTCATTGATATGACTCATTATAGTAATTTTAATTAAATTTCCTGAGCTGACTGAACGCAGCTTTCAAAGTTGAAAATAAGACTTTCCAAGGGGTCTTACAGGATTTCTCTGAGCTTTTCTGGAAAAAAAAAAAAAAAAAAAAAAAAAAAATGGGTGTGCCTGGACGACTTAAAAACTGAGTCACAAACGAGAGGAAACGGAACGGGAACGTTGGAATTCATTAAAAGTTCACAAAGGTATCGATGTAGACACGTGCCACCCATTGATACAGCCAGTTTTTCAAGCCATTCATACAGAATTGCCTCTTTCTTCCTGTATGTTCATGAAAATGATTTCAAAACCTCAGTGTGATTGCGAGAGAGGTTTTTGATATCCTGTTTGATTAGCGTCTATGACTATGCTCTTTGAGCTGAATCCAGCAGTAAGTTTTTTTTTTCCTTTGTGATTTTTTATTCACTCAAGATTTGATACTTTATTTCGTATATTTCGTATGAAGTTGAGTTATTTTATAATACTGTATTTATTGTACTTAACAACATAGATTGTTACATTATTTTGATACCTACAAATTTATTATTATTATATCGGCGTTTCTCACCTGGAACTGGCGCTAATATCCATTTACTGTTTTGTAGAAGATGAGGAGAACGGAAGCCCTGCCGTTTTGAGTACGGAGGTATTCAGAATGTGAAATAGCAACAAGTTTAGCACAGATCACTAATGCAAAATACATATCCTTCACGGTCGCTGCTTTACACACGTCAGTGAGTTACAAGGGAAATATAGTGAAGAATATGGCTCGCCCTTTCCGATCCCAAGTTCTATAAGGAAAAAATAAGACAGTTCAGAATGGGAAATATGTACCCATTGGAAAAGAATGGTAGATCGTGGTATTCCTACTTTAGCAACCCTAAGGTGGGCCTCAAAAAAGCAATCTTCCTGCTGTGCTCAAATGCAGCTAAGTTGGTTTGCGACCATGACCCATACATCTTATCCCTGTTCATTTACCGACACGCACAGACCTTATGGCTCATGAGGAACTGAAGGCCTTGAGAAGAATCACGAATTATAGTTTCTCCTTTAAAACACTACATACCTACATCTGAACATGGATATACCTATATCCTTTCACGGTACCTTCAAAATAAAACGCGACAATAATCCCATTTGCTGACAACAGAAAGGAAGTAAAACCAAGTTGGTGGTTTTCCTGAAAAGGGAAATGGCGAGGAAAAGAACGATAGGGGTGAAATTAAATTATGGGGTCTGACATTCTACTCCAACAAAGGGCTTGTTTTTCCACACAATACGAGATAAAGGTTAGTGGTAAGGTGCTCCACCTACATTCGTCTTCTTGAGGACCGCCATCTATCACTAGGTAAAAATCCGTCGTCGTTACCAAGACGGAGACTGCGAAAAGTATAGTAGCAATCTGAACTGAGAAATATCATACCTACCTGTAGATTCCACTCTAGTTATAAGACATTCGACGTTCCAAACCCAGATTTTGGTTTATGATTTTCAACAATGAACCTTTGGAATCGAGCACGAAATGTTGCCCCCCCCCCCCCCCCCCCCCTTGAAAATTTGATGTTTTGCGTTCCTAGATAAATACGTAGAATCCAAAAATCGAATTAAAAAAGAAATCCGTCGATGCGCCGCACAGTGGTCTCTTTGGACTCTAAAAATTGTGATCTATGTAGAATCAATGGAAAACAACATAAACCCTATTTGAAGTTTTCGAGCTAGGGCGTTATGAAAATTGCATTCCCTAGTTTCTATCTCTTAAGAGAATACTGACGGCAACGCCAAGCTTCGGAGCACAACTATAGAACCCAAATGGGCCGGAACTACTTACTTTCTTGCCCGATTACTTAGCTTCCAACCTTTGTTAATGAGGAATAGCGACATCATCTCTGTTCGGCTTGAACGCCGAAATAATTCGGACTGATTTTGAACTCAACACATTATTGAAAGTAGCGCTAAGTCATTAGCCAGTGGAGGATGCAAAAAGTTATTGTATCATCATAATTTATTCCGATTAAAACACGAAAAACATCCAAGGATTGACTCTACAAGTGGTGGGCTGAAAGATCTTACCCCAGAGCGATCAAACGATCTTACCCCAGGCCTCTGAAAACCACTCGTCAATTTTCATAATTATTGAAGCCAGATTATCGAACTAAAAGTTAGTTTAAAAGTTATGGACATGACAGAAAACAAGATCATCGTAGAAATCGATTTAACTAGGAGTTTGTCGGGAAATAACTGTAGGATCTACTTGAGGAAATAACATTCTAAAGTGGCTCACCTCGAACTCGAAGCTGATTTCCACTTTCAGGAGAAGGGGTCGAGTTGTAAGTTGTAATTATCTTTTCCAGCTGGCACATTAGTGACCAAACAACCTTTTCAACTAATACATTACTAAGTAATGCAGAAGTAACCAGTGTTGGTTAGTTAAGTTCTGGAGTGACCCGGGCACAACATTATGGGCAAAAGACGATCTTACCCCACTTCACCCCATCGAGTTTCTAGTTTACTTTTATAAGTTCCTTTAGTTACCTACCGAATTACCTTATGGAAGACCTACAACTCTTTGATAACAATAAATATTTTAGGTAGCCAACTCATAGTACCCTCAAAGAAACAATGATTGTGAAACTCGTGATACTACCTAGGTACATACTATGAAATCATTGATCTTAATAACCGGCTAATAGATTATTACGACGAATGTATTAAGCAACGGGATCTTTGGGTGATCTATACACAAACTTATAAACCGTTGTAAATAATTTATTGTTCTCCGTCTCCAATTAAATTTGGGCTATAAGACAATGTGTTATGTGACCCATCACGCCCGAACGGCTTCTCTCTCTTTCTTGAATCTTTTTGCTCGCTGGTGTGTTCAGAGCCAAGCCTCAACCTCAAAAGTTCCCAGGAAAAAACAAACTGCAATTCACTTATGCCCCTTCCCTACTAGGTACCTACCTTCGAATTGAATTTTCAGCACCACTCAAAGATCTTATCTCTAGTTCATCGTCATATTAACATATTATATTATAATAGTTTTATATTATAATATTCAGAAACTAAGCACTAGAATCGGAATTTCTTTTCTTCAACACGTTACAGGTATGTAGAGGTAGCGACATATTGCAAATATATACTTACATACGTAAATACGCACTGACATTTATCAAAAACTAGTAGCAAGTTAATCATATGAAGAGAATAACTAACCAAAAGAGGAAATAGGTTCCCTGCTAGCCCCAAGGCCGTGCATACGAACATGGAGTAAAACGTGATGGAAAGTCGAATTACACAAACCTTTTTGCCTTGTTCATGAAAACCACCCATACTGATCTCTTCCTATCACACCAAGACTGGCACATGTAATTGCTTGACCAATGATTCTTCATCTGATTATATTCAATAAAGAAAAATCAACTCCAAATTAAGACCAAATATGTAGGTAGGTACCATTATATCATGAAAACATAAATATGAACACAGTCGGGACAACTAAACGCTTTATATCAAATTAACTGTGTTTTACACACACCAGTTCGCTCAGGCCAGTTTCAAGCGGTTAATCGTGCACAAATCGCATTTACACTGAGGTTTTTTCCTTCCCGAAAAATTTTACGCTACCATTCCCGCGCGAAACAACGAGCGCTCGAAAAACTCGCACATGAGCAGGAAACATAATCACGCGTGATTGCGTGTGCGAGTATTCCCGCGCTCAATCCTGTACCCTCCAAATCACTGGCGAAAGAACGTGAGCGTAAAGGGCGCTAATATAATGTTTCATTGGATTTTTTCAGAGGAATGAACTTGCTAGAAATGAGAACGTAACTAGTCGGAAAATAATGGCTGAAAAACTTTCAAATTCCATCACTTTCTCGGCGTTTTTAGAAAATTCGGGGTTTTGAATGAAGAACAATATATGTAAATAGCTAACTAGATAGTTATGTGTGAAATAACATATACGTAAATACTAACTACCCAGTTGTTATATAAATAAGTTTAGTATTTGCATGGAACATGCTTTAGCCATGAGCTAACTACCAGAACACGTTATGAAAGGAGGAACGAAGAAGCGACCCCAAAGTAGTGCATGTTTTTAATTTCTAAGCTATTCAGTCTATGAAGCAATAATGTTGTATGTAGCCTCCTTAGGACGCGTACTTGAAGATGGCCAGAATCAGCTGAGCGGCTCTTTAAGCCAATTTCTAGTCTATTCACTCTCAAGAAGCTACAAGGTATGTAACCTCCTTAGGACATATACTTGATGAAGCAAAGGGCCCAAATCGGCTGTGTAGCTTATAAAGCTAATTTCGAAGCTATTCACTCGATGAAGGTAAAATTTGGTATGTACCTAGCCTGCTTAGGACTTTTACTTGATGATGAATTAGGCCAGAAACAGCCGTGCGGCTTCTAAAGCTGATTTCGGGGTTAGGAGTTCTACATTGAATACACTCACAGGTAGTCCCAAATTGAAGGGCCATTCAAATACATGGATCAACTTGAGCTGCATGAGATTCCAGTCTTCTTGGAGGAGGTTTCAATATTGATTTCAGAGTAGAACAAGGAATAGCAATTCGTAATTTCATGGTGTTAAGAATTTGGGAGAAGCGCGCATGCAGCGCATGTTTATCTCATTCCTGATTCGTAGGTAAACAAACTAAGTTGGTTGGAGTTTTTAGTTTGGCATCATGACGGGTACTTACACAACATAATGAAGCAGGCTAGTAGGAGCAGATTCCATGCTTTTTAATTTTAGCCGGTAGAGCTGAAGTAGAACTAGTCGGGGAAGCAGCGAGTTTTGTGTGTGTGTTTGTTCCCTATGCAAAGCCAAAACTGGAAAACAACTGGATTGACTTGCGTCCTTCAAAATGTCATTTCAAAATGATCAGTGATTTCCAGAAGAATTCAGCGGCTATGTTAACAATCCGGGGACGTCCTCTTTCATCGGGAACGAGGCTTTCTTCCAGCGACGATGGGTCAGGAAAGACATTCAGGTAATTTCACTACGTTCACAGCCAATTTGAACGGAGTATTATTCGTCAAGTACCCCGAGACGATTCCAACGGTACCAGATAGTTTTCTGGTGGTTCAGGCGTTCAGATTCTATACATCGGGATAGATCGTTGAAACTTGGTACCCACCTGCCAGTTGAATATGTCGTTCGTAATGGTTTGGTATCAAAATGTCCGTGATATTTTTCTAAACAACTTCGGTTGCCCAGTTGTCAAGCAGTTCAACCATCAATTATTGGTGGTTCACATGTTGTGCATTGTTGAACTTTGTGAACGGTGAGGTTTATGTATTGTCATATTATATGTGTATTGTTTATGTTTATGTATGGACATGTTCTTAACATTTTTGAAAAAACGTCGAATCCTTACTCAAATATATTATAATAGAGTTCGTGAACGTTTATGGAGAGTTTGGGTTCGAGAAGAAAAGTTCGAGTTCGAGTACGAATACTTTGGAAGTTTGAGTGCGGGTTCGATTTCGGTTCGAAAGATCGTGAGTTCGAATGCACCAAAAAAAAAAATCCAATAGGTATAGGCTGCCCTCCATGCTTAGGAGAGGAGTACTGCGCAATCCTAATTCCCATTCAACTAGATTCGATCAGATTTTTAATATTTATGTCACCCGAGGTGTCACCCTTCTGACATGCAAATGCGTACGACCGTTCTGCCAATGAGTACGAGCGAAGACAAATACATATCGGTGGAGCGAAGAAGGGGCCCACCAGAGTGGAATCTCATAAACCGCAATTACTTGGCAGTGAAACGTCAAATTCGATTGACTGCTTCATTTGTGATGTCGAAAGGGAAGGGGGGGGGGGGGGGGGGGGGGGGGGGTGTCAGAACTGTTGGTGGTCTGCATCAATCACAGTGATGGGATTCCAATTAATGGAGCAACAACCATCATGGAGAGAGAATGTTAGGAGAACAACATGCTAGTACTCAGTGCCTGTAGTGAGGCTACAGCAATTGGAAATACTCTGCCAAGTGGAAATGGCACATAGCTTCCTCGCGTCCGAGAAAATTAGAAATCAAAAAATAGTGTAAGTTCAAACCTCTTGGCGTGTTGATGTTTGTCAGTTTAGACAAAATGTCAACTTAAAGTTGAAATAAAAAATTGTGTAAGTTCAAAACTCTTAATCGTGTTGGTGTTTTTCAGTTTAGACGAAATGTCGACGTAACCGTGAACGAAATTTACGTTAGCACATGCGTAGAGCGTACCGTTGATTCAATCATGATTAAATTCATTTGAGACTAGGAAGGAGCCCTACCCGCATAATCCCTGAAAATTTGAACAGAATCAGATGAAAACTCTGGAAGATATAGACTACAACAAGGAAATGCGGACAGACAGACACAGAACCAAATTTCAGGAAGCTCTGAAACGTAAAAGGCGAGTACAAATTTCAAATTTGGGTGACACAATTTTTTTCGATTTTCAAAGTTAAAACAAAGCTTCCACGACCTTTGGTAGTCTCGAAAGCAAAAACGAATCATCAGGTACCTACAAAAGCCAGTGTGGAAAATAGCTTCGTCGTATTAAAAATAACGAATGAATATGAAGGGCGCATCCCGACCAAAGACAGCACGACAAATATTCATACGGCCGAAAATGGACTTTCCAGGGACACTGCAGGTTAGCCCCTAGACGGTCCCCTATAATTTGATCACCCTCGGTCCACCAGTACAACACAACATGAATTTCCTGATACAATGGTTTCTCAGTTGATAATGTACCTACCGACTTTGCAGAAAGTCGGAGGATTGTTGTGGGCTGACTCCAATGCTATTGTCTAAGAATTTCGTCACAATAAGGTAAGTAAACAATTATTGCCATGAAGATCCATGGAAATTAAAAGAAAAAAAATTTGAAGCCGATGCAATAGCTTCATTTTCTTCAAAAATTCGCTAAAACTCAGAAAATATTTTAAAACAAATTTATTTAATATTATTCAAATTAATTACTTAGTCATTTTCCCAGCATTCCAGTATCTTTAGTGTTCGTCTTGGAACACAAACCTCAAAATCCCCCGAATCTCCCCTCTTCATCCTCCTTTTTTCCTCTTCAAATAAATAAATCTTTTTCCTCTTCAATAATAAGAGTAAACCAAGTAGTAACCAGTTCAGCTTGGGGGTTCACGTCCGACTTAAACGCCCAACGTTGGGGAATGTGATCTCAGGACGATTAGCATTATTTGTTACCCGATCATGTTCCCCGTTATTAAGAGGATTGAGAAAACTATCATTGAAGCTAGCCGAAGTGATACAAAGGAGTGGGAGACGTGAACTACTCGCGGCTTTGGTCCCGTTCTGGGAAACCCAATCGATAACCCATGAGATAATATTATTTAATCGCAACACGATAAGATGGGCAGCTGAAGTGAACCGTTGAGGTGGAATCGAGCCTGGCCATTACTAAGTTGTGTACTATCAAATATCCCTTTTCCCTTTTGGTTTCTGACTAACAAATGGCTTGAAGGACGGAGGATGTCGAACACATTTTGTCGTTGAAATCAAAATGTCTACAAGAATCTTCCGTTGTAGAGCCCCAGAACAAGTCTACAAAGTTGGTCTATATCTATCTAGTAGAAGTTCGAAACTTACCAAACGATCTGATAAAATTTGGGCACAAAGCTGCGTTCTGCAAAAACCGCCTTCCAATATTGATGAAGATGAAGCAATAAAACAATGGCGATTTGAAAACTTTGCCTAACTTTGCCGTTGAAAAACCTGCTGATCTAACGCTCGCCACCCTCATCATCATTAAAATCATTTCTATCAAACGTTCAGGTAATTAAATCAATGAAACCGTCAGGATCCAGGGTGTTCCCACTTCCAAGGATCCTTGTGTACCCTTGGGAGCTAGAGAATTCTCATTCATAGAAAACATTTCACCAACATACTATGAACCTCATTGCCTATAGCCGACTCGGTAACTTCTATAGACATCGACTTGTACAGGCAAACTTCGCTCTGTCTACCAATACTATAGGTACCATAGTATAGAACAATATAAAATTTGATTGCAAAGCCACCTGGATTTGCGAAACGAATTTCTTAACCGTAAGCAACAAGTAGGAAGGTCTACTGAATTATTTTACCTCTTCACTTTTATTCACAATATAGCTCCATCAGCTTTCTGTAAGAACTCTCTTTCAAAAACCACTTTGTACTTTTCCCAAGATTACCTACTCTCTATCCTCAATCTCAATAAGTATCTAGGTAATTATAATTCTCATCAGACGTTATCCTCTTTTACCAAGCTAGCAGGCAATGCACGCTGGAAAGACTGTTTGGGAGAAACTGTGAGGCCAATTTGAAAACGATTTCTAGAACAGACTCTCTAGAAATATTCATCATAATAAATCCGACAATAAACTCATATTAATTCAACAAATCAATGTTTGGAAATTGGAACAACTGCTGTTTATTTTTCTAACTTCAAATACATCAACGGCTTTTCCAATTCAGAAAACTTACTTTGAAGGCTCAGGATTATCGCTTGCTTATGAAACCACCTTTCCCGGTGACATCTCAGATGGAAGAGAAAAAGGTCTGCCAAGTTGGGTGGGCAGTAAAGCTTCCTCACTTTTGTAACATGGACGTATAGAATCAGTTAGTGAACATTTCAACGAAATTTGTAGAATAGTTTCGGAGTTAGGAGCATGCCGATGACGATATTTTCAAGTTTGAGCATGCGCAGTAACCATCACTTATCCAATTGTGGCGACATTAATAGGTAATTGTCTTGGAGTCAGCCCACAACTACCCTCCGAAATTGAGCGAAATCCGTCCATTACTAACTGAGAAATCGTAGTTTCAGAAAATTTACGTTTGCGCATGAGCACTACTAGTGGTCCGATGGCGATGAAATTCATAGGGGACCCTCTAGGGTCTTACTCAAGTAATCCCTGAAAATGTCACTAAAATTGGTCGAGTAGTTCCGGAGATACGCCTAAGGCAACAAATTTCAAGTTTGCGCTAGCGCAGTAGCAATTACAGAACCAATTGTGACGAAATTCATAGGTTATTGTCTTGGAGTCAGTCCACAACTACCCTGCCAATTTGAGCGAAATAGGTAAATTAGGAACTGAGGTACAGGGGTTTCAGGAAATTCACGTTTGCGCATGCGCCCACGCTACTAGTGGTCCGATGGCGATGACATTGATAGGGGACCGTTACGGGACTAACCCGCACAATCCCTGAAAATTTCATCAAATTCGGACCACATCTTCATATAGTTTTGCCTGGGACAAGGAATTGAACACAGACCGACAGACAGACACGGAACCAAAATTGTTCAGAAAGCTCTGAAACGTAAAAATCAAGTAGAAATTTTCATTTTGGAGGACAACAATTTTTTTCGTTTCTTGCATTAACATAGTTTATTTGGAGAAAAAAAATTGACAACCTTACAATGATGGTATTGTAATACATAATTCGCAGGCCTTTCTATTATTTTAGTTACATGAATTTCATTACTTGATAAAATTTATAAGCAATCTTCTTAGGATTAGCACGAGCTTCCCGCCAAATTCGAGACAAATCTCGGGCCATTAAGTTGTGGGAATTTTCGGAAACACAGTGCGCCTGGGACGAGTAACAATTTGTCTCCGAAGCAATGAAATAAGACAAACGTCTTGGGATTCCAGAGGGAGAACTGTTTCATAGAGAATCTATAATTTCAATAAAATTGAACGAACGATTTGTGGTTTCGCGTTCCTTCGTAATCATGCAAACGTTGCAAATTATTACAAAACGGCTAATTAGTTCCTGTATAGATCGCCTATCTGCAAAATATCCTATTGGTATACATAGTAGATACCTACCGTAAGTATATCGTGAGGTACACAGTCTAATCTTGGGCAAAAAGAAAACCAACCTAGTTGTGGGTAATTATTATTATCCGAAACTGTTAAGTCCTTCAATCATAACGAAATTCAGTAGCTAAGAAAGCTTCTCAATGTATTCAAGAAACTCGGTTCGGTAAAAAAAAAAACTCAAAAGGATTCACACTCGCGTTTCTGCTCTTCTCTCCGTTCAATCCGTTTCTAATTGATTAGAAAATTTTCCTGTTATAATAATATTGATTAGAACACTCCCCTCTGTTCTTGTTCACATTCATTGGTTAGCGGTGGAAAAACTCCGATCCCAAAGTGGGATCTTGCAGCACACACTAAAAAAATCAACTTTTCACGACCAAACTGTCCGATCTATCCCAAGTTTAGGAGGAAAGTACAGCTGGGAGCTGAGCTCTGGATAATTCTACACGGTAAAATTCGGTCAGCGGTTTTAATACTTTATGTCACTGAGTATATTTTCATCCAATTTTAGTGACATTTCCAGTCATTTTCAACTAAATCTACATCTTCTCCCGTTTCCCCTCCCTCTCCATCACCCAATTTTTACTTTCTTACCTTTTCTCTTTTAGCGAATTTTCGAAGAAAATGAAGCTATTGCAATGGCTTCAAAATTTTTGTAATGCAAATTTTTGACAATTTTCTTCATGGAAATCCGTTTCAGACCATTCTAAAACGATTCCTGAAAATTAACACTTTTTCATATATATATATATTTATATATTTATATATGTGTCATTCCAGACGATATCTGCCCGTGGGATCGAGATAAAAAATCCAAAAAAATTTTAAAATGTCAAAAATTTCAAAAGTAAGGTCAAGTTCGTTGGCCAGAATTTTTGACTCCAAGGGGTCAAATTTTGAAAATTTATTTTCAAAAATCGCCAAAAAACGTGTTTTTTGAGTTTTTTGGTGTGAATTACCATCTTAAACATAGGAACATATGGTATATTCGGAATCAGCGTGAAATTTCCTATAAGAATCACCCACAAAATCGGTTAAAATTATTCTTGGAAAATTCGCTTACCAACTCATGCTGCATGAATGGGACTTTTTCCCCCCTCCTTTTCCTTCCACCTCCCCTGTAATCCGATATATACCTATAGATACCTGTGTAGCGATTATAGTTGACAACGATGTTGAAACAATGATTCGACTGACATGTAGGACGAAAAGCTTGCTAATAATCAGAGATAGAGTTATAGTGCGATTGAAAAAAGCGATTTAAAAAAACCGTTCCAATCCGATCGCTTTCGTAGCTTCGAGGAGATGAATTTTTTTCTCCGCTTGTTAGCTTGTTCATATGGTGGAGGGAATTTCACATTACATTTTGTTGTAGCGTTAGCCTGATGTACAACGCTATATGTAACAACCTACCGTATAAATCCTATAACACTGAAATTATTGTTGTGATGGTTTCTAAAATGATTGATAAGTTCCTGGCCGAGTATACGGTATATTAGATGTCGGATACTCTTCCTTTGTCGTGAAATCGGCATTCCTTAGTGACGTTGATTGACTGCGTTACTAGAGAAGGATCGTATGATTTCACAACTTTTCCCACTGAATACACATAACGGAATTCAGGGAAAAGAACATTTTATGACGGTTCAAACGGTAACAAACGATTCCTGTGAGTTGAGCCGTTCAGATTCCATTGATCGGAATAGATCGTTGAAATGTCGTATCAAAAATATCGGATATAGCTTCCGTTGATCGTCACGCACATTGTTGATGGTGAATGACATGAATATATTTTTACAATTTTTTAATGTTAATGTTTGAGGAATAATACAATTCATGGTCAAGCTTTAGATGGGCCGATTTTGACGCGGCTGTTTTGTGCTATATTAGAGAGACAGAACGTGTTTCAGAACAAATAATTATTTTGAAGAAGTATAAAGCTCTGTGTCGCCCGCAGGGCGGGGAGGTTTGCCAATTAGGTATTATTACTGTAGCCGATTTCCTGAGGTAGCACAGATAGTTTCAGAAGCTTCTCTGTGCTCTTAAAACTTCACCTCATAGTGATCCCAGTAGTATACTTAACAATAAGAGAACACCACCGGTAAACCACCAGTAATCGATGTATTTGCCCATTTGTTGGTAGCGAAGGATACAGGTGGAACACGAAGACAACCTGTGCATTTTGCAAATGAAAACTCATGGAAATTGGTGTGTAGCCGTTCGAGCGTTATTCAAACATGGACAGATATATAGACATACACGCACTTGGCCAACCCCTGTGACAATAATACCAACTCAATAATCAATAATACCATTGCGAATTACCTACTTGGAAATTACAAGCTACTAGATAGATATATCAGTAAGTCGCACTCCTTCAACTATCCTCCAAATTGACCGGTGTCGTATGAATACTTACAAAAGAAATTCATTTTTGTTTATTATTTTCAATAATGAACCTTTAAAATCGCTCACGAAATTTTTGGATGGTCCTGCTCCTGCAATGGTCCGCGTGGTCTCATTCAAATATAAAAATTGTGAAATATCTGAAATCCATGAAAAACTATACCTACCTTCCTATTTTATGAAAAGTTTAATCCCCATTTCCCACCCATTGGAGATGACTGATGGTAGGTACCGCCAAGCTTAAGTACCAAAACCTAGACCCAAAATGGTAATAACTTTAATCCATGGTAACTAAGCAAAGTGACACGGACGGCGGTTCACTTTTCTTTTATAAGCTTCCTTCGTTACTGAATTTCGTAATGAAAGACAGCTCTCGATTGTGCAAAAGAAATAATTGTTAATCTCGTGAAATTCTGGTAGGTAGGTAGGTCCCTACTTGGGTACCATAACCATTGATAATTACACGAAGGCTAACTCATTGAGCTGTTCAGAAAACAATACATCGTTGTGTAATAATTTGCAGCGATATTTGTTTATAAATTTGAGCACGCTCGTTTATTGATCCGATGGCGATCCTGGACAGAGTTGGGTACACACCATTCTGGGACTAATTTTGTTGTTGTATATTTATAAGGTTTTAACCACTTAACACCCGTGTTATACTACATTATTGTTGAATCCACCTGAATCTCTGGATTCCACAAAAACTAACGGGAATTGATTAAAAGTTGTCATTGGAGTGAAAAACTAAACAGTAAAAAAATTTAGTTTTGGCCTTGAGATTAAATTTTTAGTTTCTTAGTTTAGTTAATTAGTTTCTAGTTAGTTATTCGCACCAATTACAAATGTCATCCAGTTTTTTTGGTTCTATTGGATTCTAGAGACTCAATACGTTACAACCGTACGGTATAACAAGGCTGTTAAGTAGTTACAGCCTTATTAATAAACATAAACAAATTTTGTTTCAAAATGCGTTTGCCCCACTCTGATCCTGGACAACAACTAAAAATACCTATCATCAAATAGAGCGATTAAATTCGTGTACCTACAAAGGATTTGTAGACGTACACACATATACACCCAGACCGGCAGATCCCCAACTCTGTTCAGTGTGATATGAAACGTACCCCAGTGCGAGTCGAAATTTTTATTTAGACGGAAAACAGTTCTCCCAACGTTCTACCTTGGTGGACTCGGAAGCAAAAACATTCAGCGAGTGAGCGAAAGGCTGTGAAAGAGGCTCTAGTGTTACGGTCGGTGAGTAACGTGGGTAACCACAGGCACTTCCATGCATAAACACCTTATCACTTACGCATCCCGATGGTGCGACTGAAGGGGTTCCCATCAATGAAATCCAAGTTCCCAGATATTCTGGGCACATCGTTCAGGTTATGCCATAAAAGGTCCCCAAAGAAGTTCATCGTAATTGGACCAACAGTAAGCACACACGTAAAAATCCTTAACATAATCGTTTGTATGTCTACCTACTCATTTGAAAGGTCCCTGAAGGTTCTCTTGAGAGGGCCTGTCATGGAGTTCCTTGCACGTATTTTGAGTGAACAATGTGAGTGATGAATACGTCCTGGCGTTATAGGGTTTCTGGATGTGAGCGTCCTAGAATTTATTGTTGGGATGGAGATGGAGACAAGCCCAATTCCCCAATTCATGGGGATTTGATAGGTCTTTCAGTCATCCCCCGATTGCCCTCCGAATTTGAGCAAAATCGATTCATTAGGAACCCAGAAACTGCAGTTTCAGGAAATCCACGTTTGCGCATTCGAAATCGCAACCATTGGTCCGACGAAGGCGATAGTAATAATAATTTCCGTCGTTTGTTTGTTTGTGGCTATTTGCCGTCTCTACTACTGAACGGATTTCCATGGGGTTTTAGCGAATTTTCGAAGAAAATGAAGCTATTGCAATGGCTTCAAAATTTTTGTTATGCAAATTTTTGAAAATTTTCTTCATGGAAATCCGTATCAGACATTTCTAAAACGATTCCTGAAAATTAACACCTTTTTATATGTATATATATATATCTGTGCTTGTTGGGGAAAGGGGGTTAAGTCCAAAATGGGCTAAAATGAACTCACTTCACAGTTGGAAACTAGATTTTTTGCTTTACAAGTGGGTACAGGGTGTTAAGTCCTACCTTCATTCTGTGATGAGATAATCAGTGCCATTGGGGTTTTGTCAAGAAATGTCAACGGCTTGTTGGGTGAAGGGGGTTTAGTTCATTACCTAAACCAGTTTTTCTGTTTTTATTCATGTATTACGCTACTAAAAATGACAATAAAGTTTTGTAATTAAAATGAGAACGTATTCTACTGTTTTCACACATTTGTTCACAATAACAATGTTGGGATAACGTTTCTCAGTGTGCATCAGAAACGCGTAAAAGGAGTCAGGTCTAGGATTCGTTTGGGTAGAGTGGGCCAAGTCCGTATCCTAATGTACCTACTCTTTGATATAAAATAGAGAAGTAGCTCCAAACATTGAAAAAATAGGCTGTTGGTAGTTATAGTAATATTACATCGAATAGAAATAGCGCTTGAAAAATTCATTTTATGGTACATAGGATTAATGAAAAAATGTCAAACTTTCAATTGCGAATACCTATCTCAAAACTATGATTATGGACTTAACCTCCTTTCCCCAACAAGCACAGATATATATATATATATATATTTATATATGTGTCATTCCAGACGACATCTGCCTGAGGGATCGAGATAAAAAATCAAAATTTTTTTAAAATGTCGATATCAAAAGAAAGGATGAGTTCGTTGGCCAGAATTTTTGGAGTACTCCAAGGGGTAAAATTTTGAAAATTTAGTTTCAAAAATTGCTAAAAAACGTGTTTTTTGAGGTTTTTGAAGTGTGATACCATCCTAAACATAGGAACATTTGGTATATTCGGAATCAGCGTGAAATTTCCTATCAGAATCACCCACAAAATCGGTTAAAATTATTCTTTGAAAATTCGGTCACCAACTCATGCTGCATGAATGGAACTTTTATTCTAACTAATCAGGAGTTCAAACAGAGTTGTTGGTTTCCGTTTTGTTTGGTTGGCATCTTGGACGGGTTGGGCCAATGAAGACGACATCCTTTTCAAGATCACTTTCCCGCCATAGGACAAAAGAAATTTATTGAAAATTTCAATAAAATTTCTAAAATTACAGATACCCTACGACTTCAATATTGTTTCTTTTAAAGCCATTAGGTACCTTTGATATCAACAAATTTGAAACATTGATGATAATTCTCCATTCCAGTGTTCATCAGCTGATCACAGAAGCACACTAAAGCACACAAAACTGGATGGAACAGAAAAATGCTGAACATAAACGCAAATTGTGCGCAGAGGGTTCTGCGCAGCCAAAACGTGCGTTTATGATCAAATTGCACAGTCAGTTGGAACAAACCTCTATTTTCCGAGGCTTGAAGAATTTGATCTTCACAGGTAGGTACCTACTACATACTAGGTACCTAATCCTAATACCTACCTCCCTCAAGTGTGTAAAAATAATACTGATGATTATGAATAGGTAAGTACCTACGAGAAGTATATAAGTAGGATTATATAAGTACCTACCTATTAGACAAGGTTTTAAACGGGTATGCCTTGTTACTCACCATACTACATAAAATTGCCAACCACAATGGGAAATTATGAACAACTTAGCATAAGTAAGTAACTAAAACCTACATGTAAATCAACATCTTTCATGCAACTTACATACCTAATGTATTTCTCAATTCAATAGGTTTGGCCCAAACTACATTATGTAGACTAAGAACTAAACTATACGTACAACCCAGAGGCCGAGGGAACGAGTGTTTTAAAAAATAACAAAAAAAAATGTATGATGACATATACAAGCATATAGGCAACCCATAGGTAAGCCTAATTTAATACCTACTTCTTAATACTACTTTTAACTGATACTTACCTTGCGACCTGTAGACCTACAGTGTACTAGGTTCACCTCCTGTTTTATAATTTTGTACTAGCCCTGAAGATGCTCTAAGGAGTGAAAGCGCTCGGCATTAAATTTGATAGAATACGAGGATCGCCAATATTTTTCCTCACCCTCAGACCAACCCAGTACCAGAAGAACTATGGCACACATACCTACCAAGAATTATGTTTAGGTATTCAATAGAATGATGAAGTGACATGAGAAAGAGGGGGCGTTGCCAAGTGCCAACTCTCATGTCCCATCACATCACTCGCTTCCATGAAGGTGAAAGACTTTGTTTGACAACAGAGTCACAGAACAACCTAGGGGAAAGGTTGCTATGGTTACGCAATGACACTACTTGTTGATACGTCATTATTTTCCCTCCTCATAAAGAACAAGGAGAGATGAGTCAACCAGCAAGAAAGCTTATCAACCGAGTGAGTAATTTTCACTTCCTACCTACTTAAGGTTTAGGTTAATTGAGATTTGATACTTACATCGAATCTTGGGTCGTCAGGCCTGGGAAGACCCCGTTGAACGTCGAGAGGCCCATAGTTTGGATTATAGGAGATCGGATTGTACAAATCCGGATTGTACGACGGATTGTACTGGTTAGGAGGAAAATTCGGTATCCCAGGGTACGAAGAAGGCGGGACTTGGTAACCAGGAGGAGCTCCCTGGTTGCTCAAAGGATTCCCATATCTTCGGTTGTTGTATGTGTACGTTTTGTAGTCGACGTCGGAATTCTGAGGTGGCACATAGTTGCCGTCTTTGTCAAAATATTGGCGACCACTTTGGGAAACAACGGCCCTGCAATGGAGAACCGCTATAAAACACAAAACCCACATGATCAACACATGATGCCACTAAAACATGACGCCACTCACAGAACACCACACCCACAAACCGTTCGCGACTCTGCTTCCACTGGACTGACTTGCTCCGCTTCTTCGATTCCGTTGGTGAAGGGCCTACGCGCTCAGCTTTGATGATGTGGCCTCGGGCTTCTTTGCGATGGCGACCGCTTGGGTGCGCTACCTGTCGGACACCTGTTTCATTCCGTTGAAACAGCTTACAAAAACATCGCAATCCACCCCCACATTGAATTATTTTTTTAAGTAGCACAATAGCAAAATTACCTACCTACATTTAGGTACAGTGAATTAATATTGAATTGAAACTTACAACGTGAAATAAACTCAACTACCTTGAAAAACTGCTAATTTCTGCAGACCTCGTACCTTACACGTAGGTATCTAGGTACCTACGTAGCTGTACGCAGTAGTTAGCAGGCGCGTGTCTAGAAATATGGTGGTGGGTAGAGGAGGGGGGGGGGGACCAATGACCTAAATAATAGGTGTTTAACCTAAATGGCATTTGACAGTCAAATGTAGTTTTTTCCCAACCAAATTTAGTTTTTTTCCCAATCAAATTCGAGGTAGATTCTATGTATAGTATTTTCCCTTTTAGTTAAACTTTTTTCGCAATGATTTAAACCTTTTTCACTTTGAATTAAGCCTTTTTCACTTTCATTAAAACCTTTTTCACTTTGAATTAAACCTTTTTCGCTTTCATTTAAACCTTTTTCACTTTGAATTAAACCTTTTTCGCTTTAATTTGAACCTTTTTCACTTTCATTTAAACATTTTAAACTTTGAATTAAAATTGTTCAACATTTTAATTCAATTGTGGAGAAAAAAGTTCCATTCATGCAGCATGAGTTGGTGAGCGAATTTTCAGAGAAAATTAACCGATTTTGTGGGTGATTCTTATAGGAAATTTCACGCTGATTCCGAATATACCATATGTTCATATGTTTAGGATGGTATCTCACACCAACAACCTCAAAAAACACGTTTTTTTTTTTTTTTAGCGATTTTTGACTCTAAATGTTCAAAATTTGACCACTTGGAGTACTCCAAAAATTCTGGCCAACGAACTCATCTTTTCTTTATATATTACTGACATTTTAAAATTTTTTTGGATTTTTTATCTCGATTCCACAGTCAGATATCGTCTGGAGTGACACATATAAAAAAGTGTTAGACTTCAGGAATCGTTTTAGAATGGTCTAAAACGGATTTCCATGAAGAAAATTTCCAAACATTTGTGTTATTTAAATTTTGAAGCCATTGCAATAGCTTCATTTTCTTTGAAAATTCGCTAAAACGCATGAATACATTATTTAAACACAAGAAAGTGGCACAGGAGGGTATCACTTGAGGGTCAGATGTCGGGTAAGGGGAGGGGGGGGGGGGGGGGGGGGGGGGCTGTACTTGTACTAGACAACGGTCGAATTCATCGCTCACACGCTGTTAGGGGTTTCATGGCTTCTTCTACTATGACGATGAAGTTCCTACTACCTTATTCACCAATGTTGAACCCTGTGGAAAAGGCGATTTCCAAGAAAGTATACTTCAAGAGACATCCTGAGTCGCCGAATTGGGCACCATCTTCCCCAAGTGAAGCTTTTGCGCTCAAAACATTTATATTGTTAGCAATAAACGCTAAATCAAGTGCAATGTGCGTTTATATTCTGGTCTTGATCCGTAAATTTGAACCAAAACGGATCCGTAGATGTGTATGAAACTGGTTCCGAAGGGTGTATGACACTGGTGAAGAAAACCACTTTCGAAATACCTAATATAATCCTCGGGAACATGTTTTTGACATTTTCTTGGTTTCTTAATTTCCTTGAAGAGTTGGTCTAACGACATCAACCCCTCCAAAACTCGTCAAACGAGTTCCGACCAAAATATTGAGGAAAACTCGAAATTTTCCGCTAATGTGTATGATACTGGTTCCACCACCCTAATACAGGGAAAGAGTTATGAAGGAAGGAACCAACCCACAAGATACGATTTTGCGAAAATGGGACTTTGAACTGTTACCCAAGGTAGATACCATAAATCAATCCGTTTCAGTGGCCAGACGATCTCTGTCCCTAATGGTTCCTATACAACAAAGGTTGAGTTCGCTGGCCAGAATTCTTGGTATACATCTAGGTGTCCAATTTCAAAAATTTGGGGGGAAAATCTCTTTAAAAACGTTTTTCATCTTTCATCTTAAAAAGATAGGATGATATGGTATATATGGTATATATACCATAATCTGGTATTCGGAATCTGCATAAAATTTCCGATAAGGCTACCTACCGAATATAAAAAAATGTGTTACGAAAAACTTCTTATGACGTAGTTATTATGAAAAACTGTGTCTGCGTCGGACCAGACGGTGGAAGTTATACTTCTTTGGCCATTCTCATACACCCACTCACGCACACAAACAGACAGGATATTTAAATGAAATATAAGACATTTTTCAATATTATCGACTCAGCTGATCTGAGAGCTCCATTTTCGACTCAGTTGTGTTCAGAAGTCCCTCAAGGGCCCACATACCAAATCTCAGAATCGTGGGATCAGGGAAGTAGTCAAGAGCATACAAAAGGTTTTCTTATGAAAAAAACTGTGTCTGCGTCGGACCAGACGGTGGAAGT
>JAEMON010000002.1:17656306-17675417 GCA_030264115.1 Lygus lineolaris | reverse complement strand
GAATCGTGGGATCAGGGAAGTAGTCAAGAGCATACAAAACGTTTTCTTATGAAAAAATTCTTATGACGTAGTTCTTACGAAAAAGTTCTTATCACGTAGTTCTTATGAAAAAGTTCTTATGACGTAGCGTGATGCGATTTCTCGACCAACATCCCATCCCAAGGTGTCTAACGGGCGCAAAGAAGTATAACTTCAAAAATCCTAGTTCAAAAATCGCTATAACTTGGTTAAAATGATTCCCCGAAAATTGCTCACGTACTTACTCATGCATATGTTTGTGACTTTCATAATGCTTGTTTTAACGCGGAATCGAATGAGATCAACGGCAGTTTTCATTACCTCAAATACTTCAGAGGATGTTACCGCTTTTGTGAATGATCAAAGGAGCTTTTGGTATTAAATCTAAAAGGTGAGTTCCGCTAGTGACAAGAATACAATAATTATTGTTTACGTACCTTAATGGAGAATCCGTCCGAGTCGAGTACAGGTGGGGAGCGCTTTCGATGTAAGGACATCGACTTGCTAGTCACGACGGATTCTCCAGTAAGGTACATAAACAAAGGAGCTTTTCCTCGAGAGTGGGTAGGTACTCTACACGATTTCCGTGGATTGAGTGAGCTCGATCATGGGTTCAATTCTCTACATCCGCGAATTGGAGGAGCTATTCCATTCAGATTCTCATACTGAACCTTCTGAACTTTCAAAATGTTCATAAAGTAATGCATTTCAATTCTATGAACGTAAACGTCTGCCAAGTTGGGTGGGCAGTATAGCTTCCTCACTTCTAAAACAGACGTATAGAGTCAGTTGGTGAACATTTCAGCGAAATTCTACGAGCAGTTCCGGAGTTGTCCCTATGACCAAGTATTTGAATTTTGCGCATCCGCAGTAGCTATTGTGATGAAATTTATAAGTACCTACCTAATTGTCCTGGAGTCAGCCCCCAACTACCCTCAGATTATGAGCGAAATCTGTGCGCAAAAGCAACTGGTGGTCCGGTGGCTATGAAATTAATAGGGGACCAGAAGTACATCCTTGATAATTTCACCGAAATTGGTCGAGTAGTTCCGGATTTGAGGCTATGAAAATACATTTTAATTTGCGCATGCGCAGTAGCTCCAGATGCCTGTGACTATGAATTTTACGTTTCCGCATGTGCTGTAGCTGTTACTGATCCTATCGAGTCGAAATTCATAGGTTATCTCTTGGAGTTTATTCATACGGTTTTGCTTGGGACAAGGAATTAACCACCGATGGACAGACAGACACGGAACCAAAATGGTTCAGAAAGCCCTAAAATAGTAAAAAGCAAGTGGACATTTTTATTTTGGAGGACACATTTTTTTTTCTTGTATGAATACAGAGCTTCCGACCTTCGGTAGTGAGGAAGTAAAATGTCCAATCAACCAATCAATTGATGTCAATAGGACCTCAATGTCCAAAGTTCCGTGGTTGGGGACGTTGAATGTCATCAACATGGACGAATTCTAACTTCCTTGGTCATCACGGAGAATCTTCGACGTAGTATAAGTGGTATTAATACAGGGTTGCTACGGAAACAGAATCCCAAAATTCCCTGACTTTTCCAGGTTTTCCAGATCGCAAAAGTGATTTTCCCCTGACCTTTCCCTATGCGTTTCAAAAGCCCCAAAAATTAGTGAACCTGAACAATCCTTGAAAATGTCACCAAAATAGGTGGAGTAGTTCTGAAGTAATGGCTATGAAAATACAGTTGAAGTTTGCGCATGCGCGGTAGCTGTTACTGATCCAGTCGTGACGCAATTGATAAGTAATTGTCTTGGAGTCAGCCCCCAACTATACTCCGAATTTGAGCGAAATGAGCCCATTAGGAACTGAGGAATTGTAGTTTCTGGAATTTCACGCATGCGTACACGCTACTAGTGGTCCGACGGAGATCAATGGGGGACCGCCATGGGGCTAACACGCACAATCCCGGGAAATTCCATCAAAATCGGACCATAACTTCGTACAGTTTTGCTTGGGACAAGGAACTGACCGCAGTCCGACACGGAACGAAAATTGTTCAGAACGCTTTAAAACGTAAAAAGTTAAATTCATGCAGCATGAGTTGATGAGTGAATTTTCAAAGAATAGTTTTAACCGATTTTGTGGGTGATCCTTATCGGACATTTTGGTCTGATTCCGGGTATACCATTATGTTCCTATGTTTAAGATGGTAATTTACACCAAAACCTCAAAAAACACCTTTTTTTACCCTTAATTTTCAAATTTGAACCCTTGGAGTACTCCAAAAATTCTGGAAACGAACTCATCCTTTCTCTAGTTTATGTTGACATTTATAGCATTTTTGTTGATTTTTTAGATAGATTCCAGGGTCAGATGTCGGCTGTAGTGAGTAAGCAATTTGATTTTGTATTGATAAATTCCTGAAACAGACTTGTAACTTATAGGTACATTACAGAAATGCAGACGATCAATTCTGTAGTGTAAATAAAAAGAACGAAAAATGTTGAGATGCATTTATTAAAAGTTAGGAACCTTGTAGGTATTCGAAGTAATACTCTCACCAAGAACTAATAAATACTAGTAGCCCGTATTTTGCGTAAAATTCCAGAAAATTTTCAATTTTTCCCTGACTTTTTCAGGTTTTCCATGACTTTTCCAGGTTTTCAAGGTTTTCCAGACCCGTAGCAACCCTGTAATAATAGTAGTTACATAGTATCTGACTATCTCGATGCTGAGAATAGGTAGCTTCAAGGAAGTAGGAATAATCTATTCTAATAGTATCTCCTTCTATTCTATTCTTCCTGCTGGGTAGCTTCCATTCTCAGTAGAAGTCATCGGTTGACGGCGCACAAGGGCTACCTCTCCTTCACCACTGATCTGTCTTGTGGGTTTAGCATATCATTACGGCGCGGTCGGTGTTCATGAACTACAAACCATAGAATACTGGTAGGTGCTAACTGCTACAAATAACGAAGATTTGGCTAGGTTCTCTGAGGAAGACATTAAATTACACTAGATTATACCACTGGATTATAATAAACGCATTCTGCTGCACATTCTTTATGTTCTTCCACCTGGTTTTGGTTTATTATTTTCAATGACGAACCTTTGGAATCGAGCACGAAAAAATGGGAAATTTATCACGAAATTTGCAGATTGATCTCAGATATGATGAGCACGTGGGAGCAGATAAAAGTTGAACATTTGCTCACCAGAGTGCATAGGTACCCCTCTTGACAGTGGCGTAGCTGGACCTCAGGAGGCCCGGGCGGATTCGATTTGAGAGGCCCCCTTTTTTGTAACACACACGGAAAATTTAATTTTTTTTTTTTTTTTTTAACGGAAATACGAATTTTGGTGATTTTGAAGTAATTTTTTTCCACGGAAATGTTTTTAATTCCTTATGAGGCTAAAACACATGAGTATCAACCAGTTAAGGTTTTACAGGGAGTTCAAACTTAAGATCGAGAACCTTCTAGAAATCGAACCTACAACTGATTTCCAACAAAAAGGTTCTCCAATAGTGTTTTATTAAACCCTCATTTTCGTGAGTTTTCTCACTTTTAGGATTTTCGACTGGTCATATTAACTCATGATCATTAACAAAATGGTCATAACTCCATTAGTTTGTTGATTTGAAAAAAAGTAATAGAAACACCGTTAGAAAGAGCGTTAAATTTACTATCTCCTTCGTGCATTATAAAAATTTTTATTGTAGATTCAGTGGTCAAGAAATTGGACTAAAATGAAAGTTTTACAAAATTTCCAAAATCATAATTTTTTCCATCGGTTCTATGTCTCCAATGAGATAAATGAAGCCCAGTGCATGTTATGGGGGAAACTTCCTCAGAATCTCAGTTTTTCAATGAAGTGGTTTTACTATAGAAATTATGAGATAAAAAATTAAGTTCGAATGCAAAAACATTAAGGTTTTTTCCCCGAGGAAATCGAGTGTTGGGTGTTTTACGACTTGAGCATAATGAGCATGGCTAGAAGAGTCTGGTATCGTTTTCACGCTGAATCGAAAGGTGATACTCCAAATTCATGCTGACTGTTGGAAAATGGATTTTTCGAGACAAATGTTGCAGTTACGGACACACCCATTTTGGGGTTTTGGGGGATTTTGGTTTTTTTTTGTCGTAACCCATTTTTTGTTGAGCTAGTGAAGAATTGAGGTAAATCTGAGCAACGCTGATTTTGGAAAAATTCAATAAACAAACACTGATTATCAAAATAAGAGTTAGATGTGCTGGTATTAAAAAAAATCACTATTTTTCTCAAACATTAATTTTGTAATAAAATAATTCTGGAGTGTCACCATTCGATTCAGAGTGAAAAATTACGTCAAAAACGATACCAAACTCCTCTAGCCATTGTAAAGTCGCATAACCCCTTGATTTAAAAATAATAAATTAAACTTGATATCCCATAATTTCTATATTGAAATTAAAAATAACCAAACCATTGAAAAGCTGAGATTCTGAGTTTTTCCCGTAACACGCACTGGGATTTATTTATTTTATTGGCGACATAGAGCCGTCGGGAAAAATTGTTATTTCGAAAATTTGATGAAACTCCCTTCAGTCCAATTTCTTGCGACCACTAGATCTACTGTAAAATTTTTTATAATGCAGTAGAGAGATAGCAAATTAATGTACTTTTTGATTGTGTCCTTATTCTCGATTTTAAACGATAAACTAAGGGAGCTGTGATTGTTTTAGTGGCTTAAAGTCAAAAACAAGGAAAAAATCGAATTTTTGAAAAAACTCGCGAAAATTAGGCTTTAAAAAACTATGCAAGACACCATTTGTTGGCTATTAGTTCCTCGAAGGTTCTCCACCTTATTTTTATACCACTATACCACCCTGTATAATACTGCTAGGTGACAACCCCGGGGACCAGGGGAGCCTCCACCTCCCACCACCGTCGGAGCTAAGGGGCCCCTTCTTTTCATGGTGGGGCTAAACCAGATAACTGGTTATCAAGTGGGCCCCACTGGTCACTGAGGGCTTTTATAGCTAAAAAGGGCCACACAATTTAGAAGAAAGTTCTAAAATGTTATTTTCCATTCGGTAGGCAAATAGGTACCTATCTAGAAACTAAACACGGCGCTTCTCTTTTCAAAAAACATATGGGGGCCCCTAGAGGTTGGCTCCCCAGGAGAGCCCCCGGGGCCCCGGCCCGATCCTGCCAAGCAGTAGTACCATATAAAATAAATAAAATCACGCAAAATAATTCAAGCAGGTGGAAAGGCAACTTAATTGAATTTTAGTTACAGGAAAAACCAGGATTTCACCTTGAACATGGGCGGATCAATAAACAAATTTTGTAAAATGTGCATTTGTAAATAAAAGTAAACAAAACTTTGGGGCCCCCTATGGCTTGAGGCCGAGGGCGGACCGACAGATAGACACGAAACCAAAATTGTTCAGGAAGGTCTAAAACGTAAAACGCGAGTTGAAATTTTGATTTTGGAGATGAAAAAAATGTCACATCCCAAAATTGAACACAATGCTTCCGCTACCTTGGTAGACTCGGAAGCAAAAATATCTTGCCTTTATATATGTGTAATCACTGTCGCTTTTCTGGAGTGGTAAAGAAAATCTTTGCAAGATCAAATAGCCTCTCGACGTTCATCGGAGCCTTTGCAGTATCAAATCTCAAATAACCTAAACCTTAACTTGTCAGGAAGTGAAAATTACTCACTCTGTTGTCAGGCTTTCTTGCTGGTTCTTCATCTCTCCTTTGTTCTTTATGAGAAGGGAAAATAATGATGTATCAACAAGTAGTGTCATTGAGTAACCATAGCAACCTTTCTCCTTGGATGTTCTGTGGCTCTGTTGTCAAACAAGTCTTTTCGCTTTCATGGAAGCGAGTGATGTGATGGGAAAAGAGATGGAAAAAAAAACATTCCCTATGTCTTGGAAGATGTTTTGTGTGGCAAGTCAGAGTAAGAGACTAAGATGTGTCGTGTGGTGAGTAGGGAGGAAACCCTTAAAAAGAGCTTTTAAAAAAAGGGAGGGAAGTCGAGTTCCATTAAATCGAATCGATACCGGAAGGATTCCTGCCGTTACTATACTGAAGCCAGTCCTCTTGACCGTGATACGTTTCCGAACAATCAATCATCGTTATTAATAGAATCTGCGCTTCTGCTTCAACGTAAACAGCTTCCCATTACAGTTTACGGCAGCCGTGATGAATCTTGCGTTAATATGAATAACCACAAACGTCCGTTATGCTTTCGGTTCATGGAAAATTGATCAATAAACAGATTACTGGCTGACTCATTATATTAAAATCGAGCATCAAAATCCGATGCGTTTATCTCGTAAGGGCCTGCAGGTTGACGTGACGGGCTCAGGAAGCGACCCGACCAGCTCAAAATCCTAAATGTACCTGCTTACTATTTTTCACGTTCGTGATTTTGAAAATTTCTCAATGTACCAACATAACTATGTCCAACGTATGTTATGCAATCACAATTACTTACTTTACCAGGTATGTTTATAATAATTTTAAGTTTTCTCCGAATTTAATAAACTTAAAATTATGATTCATATAGTAAAGTATGTGTAGTGATTGCACAATAAATGTACATCGAGGAATTTTCAAAATCACTAACGAACGTGAAAAAGGCTGCAAATTATTACACAACGGTTTATCATTTTCTGTATAGATCGCCCATCAACTAAGATCCTATTGACATAAAATACCCACCTACCGCGAGGTTCACAATCATCTCTTGGCGACAATGGTAGATACCTTCTTGTTATTGTTATTATCGGAAAGTTGTATCATTCATTCTTAATGAAATTCAGTAACTAGGTAAAGGAGCTTCTGAAAGTAAACAAACAAACTTGGTTCGGTGGAATCGAAAGAAAGTTGCATTATTTGAACACCTGATATTTGAACGAAGATTTTGCCTACTCGGGAAGAATTGCGATTCACACGCGTGTTTCTGCTCTTTTTTAGTTCAACCCAACGGCGGACGGATTTTTTTTTTTTAATTCGATTTTGGATTCTACGTATCTTGAAACGTGAAACCTCAAATTTTAAGGGAGGATTAAATTTTTTTTTTTTTTTTCGTGCTCGAGTCCAAGGTTTATTATTGAAAATAATAAACCAAAATTATTCAAAGGATTTTGAACTGTGCATGTTGGGGCATGGTTGGGCCGCTTCCCGAGCCGGTCGTCCCACAGGTACCTATATTGACAATCGAGATTAGATACTATATTATGTGAATGATATTAATATTCCAACTTTCTTTGTTTTTCTTACTTGACCCCTTAATAAGTCCAAGTACCTACCTTTACTTATTGAGGTGGCAATCGCGTAGTGGAAGATCTGATGGTGGTTTCAGCATATTGTTATGGGAATCAGGTGTTTATAATTATGTTTGTGTTGTTAGTCGGAAATCTTGGTTGTCACGTTTGGGATTCTAAAATGTGGTGTGTGCTTTTTAAAGCGATTTTTGTAAAACGTATTTTTGTGTTCAATAAACCACATTTATTTCATTGAGGTGTGTTCCATAACATTATAGATTCTACACCAATAGACTGGCTGAGTCTTGACATTCTTTTAAGGCCAATTGAAACAGTCCGCATTCACCCTTCAGATCTAGTAAGACAAACAAAAACATTGAAGCATTAATAGGTATTATCCTCATGCTACCTACCTAATGTCGATTGCCAATATATAATTGATGACATTTACGATCTAAATCTTGTACAGCTGTCCCTTTGCAGTTGGAGCGACCTATACATGATAAATTTTTCAAAACTCTTAGCGATTCATGGATATCCTCTAATTTAGGCACGGATAGTACGATAAAATAAATCCCTCCACCTACATGAAAATTGAATTCATTACTACGCCCAAACTAACAAGAGAAATAAGAGGGACAAAAACTATCTTTATATAGGAGGGAAATTTAAAATAATATGGCAGACGGCTCAATTAGTAAAATTTATTGATTATTATTCTCATCATGAGATTCAAGGAATTGATTACAAAATGTACCTATTCAGAACGAGACTAGTCCAGATGAGTTTGAATTTTATTACCTACATTTTACAATTTATTAACAGATATATTCGATCGAAAAACACCGTGGAGTAGAGTTAATTCTGAAAGTAGGTACTATTTCTCACATCAATAAAAGTAGCACAGAATAATATAAGTAGTTAGGTAACAGATATTATTTTCTTAATTTATTTATTGTACGACTAAGAGACTAGATAATTGGGGTCCACAAAATAATTCATATTTACAATTTTATCAGCTCCAAGAATTTAATTAGAACTTTACACAACAAGATTTCCGATGATTAATTATTAGAAGTATTTATACATCTAAAACATCTAACAAAGCTAATTAATAGATACACAGCCATGAAATTATAACTTCCAAAATGGTTTCCCATTTATTCATTATTTAAAAAATGTAGATTTGTATCATTATATATATGACAAGATAGACATATTGACGATGAATGATCACTTTGGACATTTAGGAGTATGAATGTATAGTTGCAGTGGTAGGTAGTTACCTAGTCGGAAGTTTCCCAATGAAGCAATACTATAGTGGTACTTTATACCTATTATAATACTCCTTGTTGAACACTAATCTGGTTGTTTAAGCCCACAATATATGAATAGTAGTAATTTTATTTGTCTGCTCAAAACTTTATAAGGTACTAGTATGATTTTGAAATAGGTACCTCCATTCAAAGAAGGTCAGTGTTTTATTGATGTGTAAAATTAAGAAAACTACCCTGTTTCCGGTCTGTTCCCCGTTCACTTTGTCCTTTTAAGATAACGAGTTGGCCAAAAGTTCCCATTGCCGATCCGACGTTGGAGATACGCTGGAGGTAGAGAGATAGATTGATTAGCATTAGGTTTGGATTAGTTCGTATGTGAGAACAACTTTCTGGTGTCCAACGTTTTGTTTTCACTTCAAGTCAGCATTTCTGAGCGCACAGACTGAGTTTTCCGCTTAATGCAAGCGAATTTTTCCTTGCTGTTCTTCAGTCCGAAATATTTATGCATAAATTACATGTGAAGATGAGGTATGTAAAATTAAAAAAAACTCGTCGCTCCGCGCCTCGTCAGGGGGCCAGGCCCGTGAACCCCCGGTTAGTTCTACTTCAACCCTACCGGCTAAAATTAAACAGAAAACATGGAACATGCTGCTACTAGCTTGCTTCATATACCTATGTTGTGAAGTAACCTATATCATAATGCCAAACTGAAAACTCCAACCAACTTTGTTTACCAACCCACCAGTAGTCCTCCGAAGGATATGGAAGGAGGGGGAAATTGGCCACATGAGATGTGGTGTATTGAGTAATAAATTCAAAGCTTTCCAACGAGTGATGAACAATTTTAGTGGGTGGAAAATGAGGAAGTTAAGGGTAACATTTTCGCTAAGTGTGTCACACCGCATATCATGCTACCCCCTCCTTCCACATCCTTCTGAGAACTACTGGTAAATACTGGCTTCTTGTAATTACATTGCATCATCCACATCGAGTTTGTGAATAACTTATTCGCTCTCAACCGTGAAGCTCACAAGATCAAGCATCAGCCTCCCCAACTTCATTAACATAACAGGAACCCTTCAGGCTCTATGAGGGAGGAAGAAATTTATTTTTAGAGCGAATATATACCTTTGGTGCAAATTGGGACTTGAAGGCAAACAAGGGAAGGTTTCAGTCCTCATGAGAATCATTTAAAAAAACAATCGCTACCTTAGGGTCGCATTTTTGCTAAGTGTTCATTTTCCAGCCCACGAAAACCGTTCACCAGACGTTGGAAAGCTCTGAACATGTTACTAATCACACCGCATATCATGCTACCCTCTCCTTCCATATCCTTCTGAGAACTACTGGTACATAGATTTACAAACCAAGTTGGTTGAAGGTGCCGAGTTTATGGCAGTTATAATCAAATTCAAAGTTATGTGAATTAGCTAGTTGCCGAGAAGAGAAATCCACGTGTTTATTTGTATAAAATCCTGTCGGAATTTCTTAAGGCTTCTTGGTAGTAATTAAATTGCATCACCCACATCAAGTGGTACCATTCTGTTTGTGAATAACTTATTCGCCCTCTTTACAAATGGCTCAACCGCGAACCACACAAGATCAAACATCAGACTCCCCAACTTCATTAACATTACAGGAACCCTTCAGGCTCTATAAGGGCGGAAGAAATTTATTTTTAGAGCGAGTATATTATATACCTTTCGTGCAAATTGGGGCTTGAAGGCAAATAAGGGAAGGTTTCAGTCCTCATGAGAATCATTCTGAAAAACGTAAATGAACAGAAAACATAATACTCAATAATTATGTATTATATCACCGACGTTTATAGAAACAGGGCCGTCGAGAGTAAATACGGGCCCCTCCTTTTTTTGAATAAATAAGTTGAACTTTGGAATAGATCATATTAGGTACCTAAGTAAATGAATTATGAATAGGTAACAGGTGAATAACATACAGGGTGTATCGAATAAGTCTCTTCACATTTTTTTTCACTCCACTTAAAAACCAACTTTTTTCATCTTTGAGAGTTTTTTCGTGTTTTCGACCTTAAGTTTCTGGAGTAGTTTCTGGGGTTTCTGGATTCCTCAGTCAACACGCTCCACTCTGCCCTTTCTGACTCCCTTCTCGACGACGAACTACCTGCTGAACCGGCCACTGTGCAGGCTTCCTCGCACGGCAAACTACTTGACAGGTCTAAACCCTGATCTGGACTTCTTCTCCAGCCCGTTCTCTTCTTCACGCGATATGTGCGTCCCACCCCTAATTAAATTAAATTCAGCGAATTTCAATTTCAGTGTGCCTCTCAAGTTTCATTTCTTTGTCAACTTGATTCCTTTGTTTTTTTTTTAATGTAATAATGTAATTGGGTTCGCCCGTATAAATATAAATAAATAAATAAATAATACATAGCCATATCTTACGTCCATAATTTGGTAATTGAAGATAGGTAAGTATATAAAATTTGAGGATACCGTTGGAAAGAGCGTTGCATTTTCTATCCCCCTCGTGCACTATAAAAACTTTTACAGTAGATTAAGTGGGGTCTTCTCGAGAGGGCGAGGAGGTAGAAGTCTGGTCGAGCTCGGGAGACTGTTAAAAAGTTTGGCACCCAAGAAATTGGGGTCCTTCTTTTGTGTCAACGCAAGCCGATGACGGGGTTGACATCGATTCCTAGTCTGGTAGCCATGAGTGTGACCGAGTGTCGGGATATCACCCTCATCTTTTTCCACCTGAACCAGTAGGTAAGGCCTGAATAAACTGGGATAGGAGGATTAGGATCCTCAAGTCGGAAGTGGGCTAAGTATTCGCTCCCACCAGAATCCTTCCCGCCGCTTCCTAGAGACGAAAAATAGATTGAGCGTTACTGCTACCACCCCACAAAAACACGCCATAACGCAGCAAGACTCAAACAGGCCCGAGTAAGCATTGAGCAGCACTGTGTGTGAGACTGCAAATGAGAGGCGTCTCAAGAGGAAGAACGTCTTACTAATATTATTGGCTAAACTCGCAACATGCGCCTTCCATGTGACCAACTCATCCATCCTCAGGCCCAGGAGCATGAACATTAGGGTGTATCGAGAAAACGCTTGTGTCGAGTTTCGAAACGGACTAGGGTGGAAATGGTTGCATTAGACCTGAAAACAAAGTACCTACCTAGTTTCAAGGAAAATCTTTTTAGCTTACATTTTCAGCTTGAGCAAACCAGTTGATTATGCTAAGTTTCAGATATTCCAGTTCCTCTTGAATAAGTCATTGGAAAAAACTGTTGTGCCTGGCATTGTCAGGCACATCGGTTCTCGGTTGATGGTTACGACGCATTGATGGTGTTGAAAATTGATAAGGAACGGTCAAGCTCTGAACGTACCAATCATGATGATCATGATGTTGTCTGCTTCCGATTAGGTACTTATACCTTCGAAATCAGTTACTTCCACTATAATAATAATAATAATCCAAAATATTATAAATTGTCAAGTGTGTGTCTGTTTGTGTGTGTATGCTCAATCACTTTCAAACACCACCGATTTTGATGGTTTTGGTTTGGGTGAAATTATGGCAACTTTTCTGGCCAGGTTTAGGCTATAGCCAAAATCTTTCATATTTTCTTCATTCATCTGAATTGACGGTCAATTTCGATCTGTCCACGGGCAAACGTTTGTCGCTAGGGATCAGTTGTTCTATAAGTTTTGTACCATCGATGAAGTTACAAAAGGATGGTTAACCTTCAATTACTCTCCGTGGTAGCACGGAAAAATATATAGGTAAGTGTGCAATGAAAATGATATAATAATGATATACGTATCTCCTTCTAGTTAGATGCCGTAAATTGGCTTGTCGAAACGACCATTTCGTGAGCGGTCGTTTCGACACAGGTGGCCCCCAGGAGCCGCAGGTCATTTCGTCAAAATTGATCGAACTAAACTAGGCGTGTGGGTAAGAACCAACTTCGAAACGACGGTGGTGTGTGGTACCTGGGAATGTACACGTCGGAGCAAACTTGAAGGATATCGCAAAGGACGGATTCTATGTCCCTGTTGTTTACGCCGTTTTACCTTCAAAATCGAAAGAAACTTATATTAAGCTGTGGATAAAAATTAGAGAGCTCTGTCGGTGGCTCACACACATGAACCTTGAGGTGGCTGGTAAAATTGTACACAGATTTCGAAAAATCTGCTCACTTGGCCATAGCCGAGTTGTTCTCCATCTGGTTGGGCAACCGGATATTCTTCGACTCCATTGTAACCATGTTCACCACTTCTTCGAGGCTACAGCTTCAAAGCTGTCAGAATATTTTATGAGGTGAGTCACGAATTCCCAATTTTTTTCAAATTTGTTGAAACGCCCTCTCGGTTGCTAATCGGGCTTTTTTTTTTTTTTTTTTTTTTTGGTCGAAACGTCCTATTGAGCTGCATTTGTCGAAACGGGATATCTTCTCATGCTAGGTAGGTACTTTTGTTGGTAATAGTATACCAAATTCAAGTTTTAGTACAGTTATTCATAATGACGTATGGAGGGTCAATTTTCTTCCTTCGAATATAGTTCCTGGAGTCTTGTTTTTCATTCAATCCATGTTGAGAAGATCACCTTGTCGGTAATGTTGAAACATGTACCTACCTGCAGTGTAGTACGTCGAATGGATGAAAAAGGAGAAACTTTAATCAACGAATACCTACAACTATTATTATTCATTCGTATTCCTTCGGAACTTCCTTGCAAGGCCATTTCCTTATCAAGTTTGCTTGGCGTTCTCATTCAGGTCTTCATCGAGTTCTTCTTTTTCGATTCCTTCTCAGACTTCCGTACAATGATGGGAGTTGAAGTATTTGAGGTCTCATCTATTTCCGATCCAGTGGATTTAGAATCTTCCGATACACGACTCCCAAGGGTGAGAAGCTTTTTCCCGTATATTACGATGAGCTAATCCAACCAGAACAGCGTGCTTCCCATTTTGCCTTGTCAGGCACATCGCGGGCAAAAAGTCTCTCTCGATTCCTTCGCTCGTCGATAGTTAAACTCGGATGTGTTGAATTACGAGTCGGAACATGGATAACAATGGAGGGGTAAAACGGTCGAAGAATAATTTTAACCGATTTGATGGGTGATTTCAATTGGACATTTTGCGAGGATTCCGAATATACCATATTTACGTTCCTATGTTTAATATAGTAATTTACACCAATAACCTTTAAAAAAACTTTTTTTAAAGCGATTTTGGACCCGAAATTTGCAAGTTTACCCCCTGGAGTACTCCACATATTCTGGCCAACAAACTCATCCTTTTATTGTTGATATTATTGACATTTTGAAAAGGTCTTGTATACTTACTTTTCTCAGCCCACCTGCAGGTGAAAGGAAAGTATTGCGATTAACAGGAAACCCAATGTCTGAAACACCACCTTTAATTGATCCTAATCGACATCTGATAAATATCTTCCACGTTTTGGAAAAGTGTATGTAAGCCGTATGTACATATGTACCTATGTATGTATGTGAATGAACACGATCGCGGCCCCTACGAAAATGATGAAAAATCCTATTTCGCAGATTGGTTTCTACATGTCTGAGGATGAGACCCTAAGAATTTCAGCCCTCCAAGTCAGGTATTAGAGGGAGAAAATATTCCAAATACTCGTAGTTGAAAAAACGTCGTTTTTAGCCCATTTTTTAGTTTTCCCAAACTGCTCTAACGATTTTGATGAAATTCACAGGACTTACTCTTCTAACAAGTAGAAACAAGTTCCAATACACTACCAAGGACCTGTCACAGAAGCTTCCTCGTGGCAAACACAGTATGTCACCATTAAATTTTTAGAAAACTAGAAATGACCGGTTCGCCATGCTCATCCAATACAAAGGACGGGGGCAAGAAAGATTTAAGCCCGCCATTTAACCTCACGCAACGGCTAAAATTCGTCGGAAAAACGGCATTTCTCTAAGTTTGCCCTTGCGCAGTAGATTACTGATCCAACCGTAGTGAAATTCATGGGTCGTGGTTCAGCCCCCAACTACCCTCTGAGTTTGAGCGAAATCTTTCCATTACAAACTGAGATATCGTAGTTTCAGGAAATTCACGTTTGCGCATGCGCACAGGCTACTAGTGGTCGGCTGACTATCCAATTAATAAGACACTATCTAGGGGCTACTCCGCACCATCTTTCAAAATTTTACCGCAATAAGTCGAGTAGTTCCAGTGTAGTGGCCATGAAGCAAATTTCAAAATTGCGCATGAGCAATACTTATTACCGATAAAATAGTGTCGAAATGAGATGGTAATAGTAGCCCTCAACTACACACCGAATTTGAGCTGAATCCGTCCATTACGAACTGAGAAATCGTAGTTTTAGGAAGTTCATGTTTGCGCATGCGAAGACGCTATTACTGGTCTGATGGCGATGAAATTGATAGGGGACTCTTTGGGGTCTAACTCGATCAATCCTGAACATGTCACTGAAATTGGTCTAGTTGTTCCGCAGCTACGTCTATAACAACCAATTACAAGTTTGCGCTTGCGCGGTGGCTATTACTGATCCAATCGTCACGAAATTGATAGATGATTGTCTTGGAGTCAGCCATCAACTATCCTGAAAATTTGAGCGAAATAGGTAAATTAGGAACTGAGATATCGGGGTTTCAGGAAATTCATGTATGCGCATGCGCTCACGCTACCCATAGTCCGATGGCGATGAAATTCATAGAGGGCCATCACGGGCCTAACCCGCACAATCCCTGAAAATTTGATCGAAATCGGATCAAAATTGTGGAAGTTAAGGCTGTGGCAATGAATGTGGACAGACAGACGGACAGACAGACACGAAACCAAATTTTTGTTCAGGAGGCCCTGAAACGCAAAATGCGAGTGGACATTTTGATTATGGAGCACAAAACATTTTTTCGTTTTGAAAGTGAAAACAAAGCTTCAGCTGCCCTGCAGACTCGGAAGCAATACCCCTCACTTCCACAAAAATATAATGAGGGCCGAAATCAGCGTAAAATCCACAAAATAGCCATTTTCAGGTTTCTACGAGCGAAAAAAGTAGTGTGAAGCCTCTCACAAGATGTTTTATATAAAAAAAAAAGTTTAGAATGTTCTGAAACGGATTTCCTTGAAGACAATTTTTGAAAATTTGCGTAACACTTAACTTAAATTTTGAAGAAATCGCAATTGCCGAATTTTTTCGAAAATTCGCTGAAAATAAATGTGAGCTACTTTCGTAGCTCACGAAAGTGCCAATCGTTGGAGCAAATTAGTTAATAAAGGGACGCGGCAGGAATAAGTACCTACCTATACTGGAACTGCGAGTCCTTGCCTACGAGTACTTGCTGAGTCTTTGCTTATGTTTCGGATTAGAACAAGTTCACGAATTAGAAATAAGAGTCCTCACTGATGCGTGAGTAATTCCCAATGCGAATAAAGTGACTTTTCCGTGTTTTGTGTATATACCTATCTTTCTCTCGGGAAGGTGAAAATTCTAACCGAGAAAGACGACATGATGGATCGCACAAGATTCATCATTCGTTGAGAGGTTTTGCGAAGGCTCCGAGAAAAACACAGTGTTCTTGTCCGTGAACGCATGACATACGGAACTGGTATCAGTGGTATGCCTCTGGGAATGTCGCAAAAACTAATTAGTTTAAAATTTTTCCATTCTCTGAGTTGGAAATTCCTGGAAGAAATGAGTTTATGAGATATGCTTCGTTCAATGAAAAGACGTAGGTACTGATGAGAGTCAGGGGCTAAAAATATTATACCCTTGGTGTCGCTACGTCCTAATTAGAATTGGGATATTAGAATGGTCTGAATATTTGGTAGGGAATTTTTTCTCGGCGTTGGTTTGGGAAATTGTTTCCTTGAGACCTAATTTTTCAATAGAATGTCCATCTTATTGGAAATTGACGAAGCCTTTGTTATTCTGAGAGGTAGTGAGTCAAGGAATATCGGCGTAATGCAAGGAACAATAAAGGACGCATTCATTTGAAAGCTTTCTCGAAATTCCATTTATATCTTCTGAGTTTACAGATGAAATGATACGAGAGCTTTCGGGTATGATTTTCAACGTTTGAGCTGCGGCTGACCGATCTTTTTTGTTCATGTTGTATTCAACTCGTTCTCGTTGTGAATAGATCGTTTCCGTATTTACTGAATGGGACTCAACCAAGTGGGACATCATTTTGAGTATCGTCAGCTAGCTGACGCAAGACAAACCCCAAACCCCAATCGACGCAAGAGCTGATTCGTAAAACCCGACTATAATTATGTCAGTTTTTGCTTTTTCCGGATCTCATTTCACGATTTGGTCCATGAATTCATCACCAACGTTCTAATATACTATTTCTTTTGAACATATTCCTTTTACTTTTACAGATGTCAGTTTTTTGGTTCTTTTCCTAAATTGGACGCAAGTCTTTTCTAATTCCTTTTTTTCCTCCTTATCTGCGCGTTATTCCTGATTTTGTTGGCTTTTAGTTTTGTTTTTCCCTCTCATCACTATACCAACCTGAAAGCTGGACAGGACAATATTGGAATACGCCAAAATCAGGACCGGAACTGGCCAATTCGGCATGAATGGTCCCATAAGAATTTGCGCAGTTGTAGGTTTTTGTTGTGAATGAGCATGCTTAAACTGTCGGATTTAGGGATGATTAATAGCAAATTTGGATCCTTGGACCTAATCCATATGGACAAAACTCCAAAATCGTATAATAATACCAGGAAAGAGTTATACAGCAGGATCAGGATAGGTTCTGTAGGACAGTGTATTTTCTTTTATTAACTCTGGAACGGTATGTAACTGCTCTACGTTGCAACGTGGTGCAGTCATGTTCATGTTTGATGAAGGAAGGTATCCATGAGCATTAGAGACCACGTGGCATCACTTCCTAGGTTATTCTAGATACGTCATGTTTGCGTCTTGTACCGATAAAAAAAACTTTGTATAAACAGGAATTGAAATGATACTGATCTTTCCAAGTGGAAGAGGTTATTATAATTTAGATTCCAAGATGGTACCTGTGGGTACTTACGTTATTTTCCATTTCACAGCACATTTTCCATGCAGTACATCATTTTTACGAAGTACCAACAACGCACAACTTCTAAAGTAACCCCTTATAGCACCAAGAAAATAGTTTGTGTTCTCCTGTTTGCCCTCAATATAATAGAGGACCTGTTGTACTTCGCTATCCATGTAATAGCTACTGATACGTACAAAATCCAGTTGAGGATTGGTTTTGAGTTGATAATTCGGCAGTTACACAGTTCATAACATTTAGGAGATTGACATTTCACCTCTGTTACAACAATAGTAGGTATGGATTGAAAATCCTAGCCTATGTATAGATCTCCTCAAATTCGGATTCGTAGGCCTTGCATTCACACGAATGCTAGGTATGTCATTTCGGTCTCTCATTCCTGATGAAGTCATGTAAACTCGTATCTACCAAATAAAATGCACCTGGCACTTGTGGCTCTGTGGTCAAGAACGAGTATGACTTGACCAGTCTCCTCCTGCGACTTGGAGGGGAAGGTTGACACCGCCATGCGGGACCGGAGCTTGGGCGTGCGCATCTCACGCCGCTTGGTGAGGCGGGGGCCAAATTGTCTGGTTGTACAGGTACCACTCTCAGGAGTTCTGGCGGCGTTCGAGTTCGTTCATGTAAGACGTGAGCTCATCTTCAAGATCACCTCGGTCCACACGCCTGAGCGATGAATTTGATATTTCTTGAGAGCAGGACCTGAAGTACACCTGTAACAAACAATAGTCGTATAGCCGTATCTTTCAAATAAGCCGAACTATCATATTTTCTATTCAGAAAATCCCTATTGCCGACTAGATTGCATATTCAAGCCAGCTTGCAGTGAAGATTTTAAGTCGATATCTCAAAAATGGAAGGAGATGTCGATATTGTACTGATAAGGAGGAAATTACAACCGCGGCCTCCCACAAGCTCTGCTGCATCCCGCAATGTGGTTGTATTCTCCTCGTATTTTCCCCCGCAAAGAGATAGACAAGGGGGGATGGAGAGCTCCCGTTGGCAATGTGACGAACCAAATCGATCATATCTGGGTAGATGGCACAGGCATAGGGCAAACTTTTCTAATGTAAAGACACTAAGGGGTCCAGATGTGACTCTGGCCAGTTTTTAGTTATGTCTAAGATTAGGGCCCGTTTATCCAATGCTAGGAAAGCCAAAATACAGCCAAATAAGGAATACAACCCAAAGTACACTCAAAGTACATTAAACGGAGAAAAGTTGTCCTCAATAACTAACCCATAATTTGAGCGAAAATGGTGATGTGATGTTGGTCAGAGAGTTGGTCAGTTGGCACTGTGGCGAAGTGTGCCTCCAAGGTGATCGGGGTTAAAGAACGAAATGAACATCGAAAATGATTTGATTCTGATTGCACAAGAGCCACCCAGGAGGAGAATGACGCTCATCAAAAGACGATACCGTCAAGCTGTTCGAGACATTACAGACAAAAAAGGAAAGAAGAGGAAAACCTCCATCGTATGAAAAAGAGAGTTGACAAAAGTCCGGACTAGAGTTGATTCAGGGTTAATGCAGTCGGGGGGGGGGGGGGGG
>JAEMON010000002.1:17589622-17601170 GCA_030264115.1 Lygus lineolaris | reverse complement strand
GAACTAGGATAGAAACAATGCAACGCACACTAGCTTAACGGGCTTGTCTAACTTATTGTATGTATGAAACGATGAAGGCGCAAAGGGTACAACAGAAGAGAGATTGAGAGCTGGCCAAAGGGTCGGTGGGAAGATGGTGAGTGAAGTCCAGTCACGGTCACGGTAAGAGATACCTTATCGCGAGACGATACAGATAAGGTCCGACTGGTGGTCAGTAATGAGATGCAGAACCCCGCGAGAAAAACAGCGATACTCGTAGATTAGTTGACAAACATTTAACGCGGATGTACATGAGAACAGCACGAGACCTCAGTACGTACTTACAAGAAAAATCACAGAAAACGACGAAGTAGAAATAATATAACAATGATAAAAAATAGAGAGCGACCTAGACACTTGTTTACTGAAAGAACGTGAGTTCAAGACTGCTACCCACCAGAGACACTAGAATACTTAGTATACACGGAAGCATACTGAGTATTCTGGTACCTTTAGTACCTAGGTAACTACCGTTCTAGGTACATGCCTATAATACTTACCTACTATTTATAGGTATATTATGTTCGGTCCGACAGCTTATATTATGAGTCGTTATTAACAACTACGTTATTAACAACTACGTGGATCCGGCACCATCCTCTCCAGATGCTCATTCCGACGTTAGGAGTGGAATGATCAAGAGGGCGTGGGTTAGAATCTTTTACTTACAATAAGTAACTGTTTGATTTCACTTTACGGTCTTTCTTGGGTTCAAATGATTTGGTTGGTTAATGATTTGTTCGATTTTGTTAGACCCTCGAAACCAAACAAATGATTTTTCTTTGTTACAGTTGTATCTACCTGCCAATCATGAGCTCTACATAACGCATGGAAATACATCAAAGATAACGGGGGTTCATAAAAAAATTTCTTGTCAGGTACTATCGGAATTTTTCTTTACTTCCCTCATACGTAAACAACGATATCTGTGTTGCCCGAAGGAATTCCATAGGAATAAATTAATATGTGGGTAGGTACCACAGGTATTCATTTTAGAATGACCCAGGTGGTTGCCTACTTAGGTATGAACCTATGACCAGAGATATGGGGCGCAAATATATTTATGATGATAGGTAAGTTGGTAGGTAGGTAAGTACCTACCAAAAAAAAAAAAAAAAAAAATGTATAGAAATCCCGTGTAATAATACAAGTTGCCATAATTAAATTTTTTTATTCTAAAAAATGAATCCAAAAACCTGATTGTTCAACATGAAAAACATAAATTAATGAAGTGGGTTGGCAATTAAAATAAATAATATTGGTAGGTACCTACCTACTCATTCAGCTATTCGTATGCAAACATTACGTAGGTAATCCAAGGTTTCAACCCACTGGTTGGAGCTACAAAACGCATTCCTTTCTTTCGCATTTCCTTCTTGATAACTATCAAGGAAGAAATTAACCACCTTCCTGTTCATATGGAGATGCTGCGTGATAGCCACGAACAAATTCACGAAACCTTAGAGCCGAATCCACAATTTTTTGTTCGATTCGTTAGATTGAGAGTAGAATATTAGGGATGTCGAGCGATGGTCAGGGATGGGAGCCCAGTAGAACCTGGCTAATAATTTCTTTCCATCAATGTCAAAAAAATCGAACCAGACTTGACTAAAGGATATTTCAATTGGTATCCATACCCATTGTCTTTTAAACATCCTTCGGTACCCAGCGATTTCTCGGTTCCTAACACTAATTAATTATTAGGTAACGGTCTTATGACACTTACCTGAGGTATGGCGAAGGCAAGAGCTATTATCCAAATAGCAATGATGAATTTGACTGCTCTGCTCAATTTTGAGATAGTGTGAGCCAAAAAGGGGTGACAGATAGCAACGTAGCGTTCGACCGTGAAGGCTGTTATCGTCAGGACCGTCGCGTTGGCCGAAGTCTCTGCCGCTAGACCCCGCAGCAAGCAAAACGCTTCGCCGAACACATACGGGTACCTGCAACATTGTGCAAAGAGGACTCAGTCATGAATCAATGCCAACTTGGTTTCTTCTTCAACAACTATAGTACCGGCATGGATAATTTAATTTACTTAATAGCCTCAGTTTTCTTATAATATAAGTTTACACCTACAAAAATCGTTATCCACTCGTTGGAAAGCTCTCGATTTATGGCCACATTTTATGCTGACTGCTCGGCCATAAAAACATGAAACCATGTCAAACTTTTCACGGGACAACATTTTGGATTGACCTCAGCGAAAAGACATAATAATATTCATCTCAAAATGTGTTTTATAATATAAATTTTGAGATGAATATTATTATGTCTTTACGCTGAGGTCAATCCAAAATGTTGTCCCGTGAAAAGTTTGACATGGTTTCATGTTTTTATGGCCGAGCAGTCAGCATAAAATGTGGCCATAAATCGAGAGCTTTCCAACGAGTGGATAACGATTTTTGTAGGTGGAAAACCAACTGAGTTATATTTCCCTAGTTACGAGGGTTCGACATGAATAATTTTCATTAGAACAGTCTGTATTATTTTTATAGAGATTGTTTGTTTGCTAGTATCAAATGTGGTAACCAGGGGTGACATGGTTTCTTTGTTTTTGATGATCGAGTATTGAGCACAAAATTTAGTTAAACTGCGTCAGTTAAACCAAGAAATCAGAAGAAGAAGAAGAAGAAGAAGAGCACAAAATTGTTGTTTTTTCAAGAATGTTCGCGGCGAAGAAGTGTGTTTCTTCGCAAGTGCTGTTTTGTATTAAATACCTACCTACTTTGTGACTGTAGTGTAGCTATGTCAGCGAAATCGAAAGCCAAAGCGGAATCGATGCGCGCATCTCGTCAACGCAAACGCGAAGCGAAACTGCGAGGCAACGCTGAATTTCTGGCATTCCTTCGTGATACGCCGTTCTCTTTGAACACTCAGGAAACTGAGAAATATGAAGCGTTCAAACGCTGGAAACGTCGTCAGGCTGATACGGAACGAAAACGAGAAACTCGTCTGAAAGAACGTACTCGTGAAGACGCCGAAGCTTTTTTTCCAACAAACAATGTCTATAGGTACTTTACGCGAATACATTGTGAAATGGAGGTGGCTTTTGGACCACCTACTCAGTGCAAAAAGACATATTCATGTCACAATGTATCAAAGTGAACCGTTGATAATCGTTTACAACATACCAGCGCTAGTCAGGAATGTATGGAGGTTTTAGGAGTTGAAATTGAAATTTCATTATTTTATACGAATAAACATTGGTTAATTAATTCCTCATAAAAAGTATCAACGCTTCACGCTGATTCATTGTGACATGAATATGTCTCATAACCATGTCGCCCCTGGTTTTGACAGGACAACATTTTGGATTGACCCCAGCAAAAAGACATATTCATTTCAAAAACGATTAGCCGTTTATTGTGATCAATGATTTTATAGTAGGTAATACCTCAATTTGTTATATATTATATCGTGAATGTCACAATCATTGTTTCTTGAGTACCAATTAATATTATCATTCGAGGGTTTTAGGTCCTTCATACCGTGATTTAGTAACAAAAGGAACCTTATAAAAGTAAACAAGAAACTCGATTCGATGAAATCGAAAAATAGTTGCATTTGATCAGCTGATCATTGAACGGGATTTGGCCCGCTCGGGAAGATTTGTGATTCACACTCGTGTTTCTCCTCTTTTTGTGTGATTGGATGTAGATTAGATTCTGATGACAAACTGCCGTGTTGAGTCAGTCTCTGGACAGACTCGAGACAGCAGGTACCTACCAGACGGTTCCCTGCTAGACTTGGCCCTATTCAGACGATAGAAGAACTAATGCAAATTCAAAAGTAGGTACATTCCCAACCAATAGATTTTGAATTTAACAGTGTGAACAGGTATCCAAGACTCAGCCCTTTTCTATACGACCCTGGTTCCCCGCTAGACTAACGCATAGATTAATCTACCTCAGATTCAAATCCACTACGGATTTTCCATGGCAGTAATGCACAAAACAATCAATCACCCAACCAACCAAGTGTGTTTTTTGTCCACTTTCATTTTCATTTTCCTTGTCTGTTGTCTCCTGTTATCTCTGCATAGAAAAATTATCTGCATACATAATGACTATTTTTGTGCTATAGTAGGGTGTTTCAATAGAGGCGGAAAAGGAATTTCTTCATTTGGATCAAGTACCAACCGTTATACAAAATCAGGGCAAAAAACGCAAGAGCTGAGTGAAAGAAGTAATTTGCGTTCTTTGAATGATATTCCTGGGCATGAGGGCTAATTTAAAAATTTTTATTTTTAAAATTTAAGTATATAGGTACACACCTAAAAATATATGAGCAATGTTCCAAGGGTTATAACGAAAGAGTAATTTAAAGGAACTAATAGTAGTGTACACAAATTCTTCGTTTGTCTATGGACTTGTTGCATTGAATATTTAACTTATGTATCGAAGAAACTCTTAGTATAAACTAACACTCATCCACAAAAAAATAATAAATAAAAAATTCATTTTCATCCCCCTCTAAATCATTCAGCAAATATGAATGAATCCCATGTTCCTCGCTAAAAGCTATGATAGGATGTACTTACATTCCTAATATTGACCTCCCCTTTTCTTCCTGAGAAACAATATTAACGGGCGATTTCCTCTCTCCTTCTACCTCCCTTCAAAGAGGTTGAAGCGATGATGGAAAGGGGAGCGCGAGTCAAAGAGAGAGCTCAGTCAATTTAGCCCTTTGACACAAATTAAGTAGGTTATAGAGATAATAACAGTACTATACTGTTATTATACACGGAAAATACCTCGAACCCCCTGAGATTGGTTTGGGATTACTGAGAGGATCAAAAACAGCACTACAAGATGATCAAAAATTACACCACTGATCGACGTAAATTCACTGAGGGATTTACTCTTGACACCAAACCAGTCTACCCAAGACAAAAAAAAAACAACATTGAACGCAACGCAAACGTTTGAACCCTATCATCAAGGTTGGAATGTAGTAAGAGAGCGAAATATGGGGGTGTTTACATCAAGTGAGGATAACATTGAACGCGCCAAGGGAGAGGGAGGCGCGACCCAAAACATTCAAGAACCACTCCAAGAAGGTAGGTAAGCAAACCAGAGAGGAGTTCCGTTATTAGATTACAATAAGCCCAACCATGGTAAATTTGTCGATGTATCACAAAAACAATCGATTATGTTCTGAGTTTTTCAAACGTCCCTTCTGTTTACCCTGGTTGGGAAACGTCAACGTAAACGTTAACCTTGAGTTTACACTTTAACACCAGTTCTTCACTCGTACTTTTTATTTGGTTGCCGATAACCGCCTCTTTGTCTGACTGGCGGAGACAAATAATTGTCCTTCGAATACATACTGTCGGTAGAGGTTAACTTCAAATTACGTTTCCCAACTCCCACTTTAAGTAGCAGGGTGATAAGAGCGAAGAGGCAATGCCCCACAATAATGATTAACGATTATAATGTTGATTTTTGTATTCTTTAATGGTCTGCATCATTTTTAATCGTAAATTGAAGTAAACGTTTATAGTGAGTATCGTAAGTGATGTAGGTACCTAGTGCGTGCTTTCAAAAATAAGACTTGCAGTTACTAAAATACCATATTTAACTATTACCTATTGCTAATAAAATAGATACGAAACTTTCTCATAGACCTTTTGATGTTCATTGGCTAGCATGTGGAAGCTTAGTGGAAGAGACGACACTCCTCTTCTTGTAATCTACCTACCTACCTACTTACCTAGTCCAAAACATTTAAGTGCCTACTTTTAGAACCAAGTTCAATCCAATAATTTCATTTTAAAAACTCGAAAACTGTCCATAGCATAGTTATTTTTCAGACTGTGTAAACATGAAATTTCACGTTCCTGAAATATATTTTAGATGTTTAGGTAGGTATTTGAAAGGTTCATTGTTCTTCATGATGCGCTGCGGTTTGGTTCACTTATGTTGTTACCAAATGTTTATTGACATAAATATTTGTAGTAAAGACGAAATAGGATCGTCTATTTGAGTGTCTTGAGTTAATTATTTCGTTTGTAGATTATTTTCGTTTGTAGATTATTATTTTGTAATTATTTTGTTTTTTACCTAGGGACTAACGTTTCCTCATTAGAATTGGGTTTTCTAAGTACCTGCCTATCTGCTAGTTTTTTCAGAATTTCTCGCAATTGTTTATAACTACCTACCTGTCTACCAAAAATATAAAAATACACCTAGGTTTTATTTTTTTGTGGCACATAGAAACTTCACTTTCGGGTACCTGCCTGAAGATAAACAGCGGGTAGGTAGATGAAAATGCCAAAAATTAAAATTATCACAAAGGTCTCTACTTAATAGTGCAACAAATTCTAGTTGAATTTGATGACGATTGCAAAACATGGAAACTGGATTGAACAAAATGGCTTATCATCAGGTACTGCCAACTTAGAATCTTCACTTAGATCTTCTTTTTGGATACGACCAATACTAAGAGTAGGTGGTGCTAAAAACCTATCTAAATAGGTACCTAGTAAAACCAGGGATATTTTTGTCAAAATAATAATATTTAACATCATACAGTTTTTCTAGCCTGATGGAGGTACCTATTTATAATAAACAATATTGTTTTCATGGGAATCCTTGAAGTTGAGATGACTGTCTTCACTTAAACCATCATCAAAATCACAAAGGAATGGGAGTTGCACAATGAATGAAAATACATTGGCTCTATGTTCTGTCACCTGGGAAACAACGTCTGCCAAGTTGGGTGTGGCACATAGCTTCCTAGTATCTATAACACGATTGTAAATATATAACATATAAATTATAATATGTCGATAGTAAATCTGCAAAACCGTGTATGTCCCAATTTTGACGAAAATAAGGTTTTGAGCTTTCCTTACAGAAAATGAGGCTCTTGATCCACCAAAATAGGACTTTCGGGCTGAAATCGAATAATAAATTTCCTATGCCCAGTTGCAATAACATGTAAGTCTGAAACCTTCCTTCTTCTTTGGTTGTAAGCGTGTATGTCCCGCAGATTCTGGTGCTAAGCTTGTGATTCCCCGTGAAAGGTAAGTTTTGTATTTTTCATGACTTTTTTAAAATACAAGATAGATCTTTACTTATGCAACTAGGCACCAATGAAGATAGAAAGCCGGATATCAAGCTGGCACTACGAAAAATGAGCCTTGGAAAAGTCGAGAGGATACTAGAGAGACTTACATGGATTTGAGCAGCTTGCCTCCAAGGCTTACATGGTTTTACACCTAGCCCGAACGAAACCCATCACCCCTTGGCATTGTATACCTACCTACATGGATTTGATAGCAGCAGCTTGGTGGACTTACATGGTTTTACTATGGGTTCAATAGAAGTCATAGGGTTTCCAGACTCATTTTTTGTACTTAAAAGATAGGTGATTCTAACTTGAACTTCGTTTCAACTTGAAAGTGATTTCAATATTGACATGTGATTTTAATCATGTTACCTGTCAACTAGACGCAATTTCCTGAGGCTACCTACCAATTTTCAAAATTGGTAGTAAACGTCATTTTTATCATTTAATAATGATTAACAGGGCGGTTTTAATTTTTTAAGGTGACATAAAAAGGTGTTTCAGCGAAAATATCACCCAGGAAATAACAATAAAACGATTCGTTGATTGTTATTATGTTTTTTTTTGTACACCCTACCACTGAGCAAAAACCTCGTAAGTCCATCTCATTTTCTGTTCAAAACCTCGTATGTCCTAAACACCAGATAAATTACTATAAATCGTTCAGCTATCACTTGAGACGAAATAGATAGCTAGGTGGTATGAATATCAGGTTGCTCAAGAGAAAAATTTGAATGAATTCTGATGTTTTTGTTGTCTCCTGTAAAATAAAAAAAAATAAAAAATACCTACATTGTTTTGCAGATTTACTATCGATATATAAAAAAATCTTCAAAGATTATTAGTACCTGCACAATACAATCCCTGAAAATTCCATCGGAATCGGATGAAAATTGTCGAAGTAATGAGAACTTCACGTTTGCGCAATCGCAGTGGGCACCAATTATCCTATCTTGATGGAACTCATAGGGCATTGTCGAATCTTCGATCCTCAACTTTTCTCCAAATTTCAGCGAAATCAGACCATCAGGTAGCGGGAAATTGATGTTTCGAGGATTTCACGTTTACGCATGCGTTGAGGCTACCGTTGATCGGCTGGTAATTAATTTCATAGGGGAACATCTAGGGCCTAACCCGCGTAATCCCTGAAAATTTCATCAAAATCAGATTGAAATTGTGGAAGTTATGCGTGGTGCAAGGATTCCAGGACACACAGTCAGACGCGAAACCAAAATTGTTCAGAAAGTTCTAAAACGTAAAACGCGAGTTGAAATCAGAATTACTCATTTCCTACCAATTTCGGCTCTGAAATATAAATTGGGGTTTTTGAGATATCTGTGGTAGATATTTATCATAATTATTACTACATAATTATCACTTCTAATTTGATGATGCCTGAGGATGAAATTCCAATTTCAGTGTTGATGCAGCTAGTTTTTCTGGACATTCCCGCACATTTCTGAACGCTGAAAAAATATTTTGTATTTCAACCAGCAATGTTTTAGTTAGTAGTATTAGAGTAGGTATTGCAAACTTGTTTCCTTCATTTTATTGACCATGGTTCATTTCATTACTTTCTCAGTAATAAAACCCTCACTCGTCGAATGGTGATAATATACTTGAGGCCCGGTGCACACGGGGGGTTAAAAACGCGTGGCTACAGCTTAAGCGATTTCTGGGTACCTAGCGCGGTCAATAACGGCCATGTGCATATTCGAGCATATTTGCATATTTCTTTCCTGACATTGGAAGAGGCCTTTTGGTAGTATTTTCACCTTAATTTATGACTGGCTGTGACCTGAATTTAAATTTATCGAGCATATAAACGCTTTAAACCGCGTTTGGGAATAAACGCATTCAAATCCATTATTGTGGTTTTCGTCCAAATAATTTCGTTTTCTTCAAATTCCCCCTGAATTCGAGCCCTGCTATAAGGTTCGAAAACAGAAATTATTGAAAAGTGCATTCTATCTAGTGCAAATAATAGAACCTCAGGTTTTTGATCTGTAGTGAGGTCATTCACGCACTAATCGCAGTGACCTTCTAGGGCTGCAGGTTTTAAGCCTCTGCCGAATTAGAGAGCGAATCGTCTGGTAAGCTCTTGTGTGCCCTAAACATCCTTTCTCTTTGGAAGGGGATTGTGAGCAAGTTAAGTTGTCTCCGTTACTCTGTGATTGTGAGGTATTAGTAGAGTTTAGAGACGTGCCTTTTCCCATGCAGTGGGGGAAGACTAGACTCTGGTTATGGTATATATACTCTAGTCACTAAACTCTACTAATACCTCACAATCCCCTTCAGGCTTTTAACCGAACGGGAGCGTCCAACCTTGACGTCCGGCGCGAACTCGCCGTTCGTTTGCAACGTTCGTCGAGGTTTGATTTTCAAAAAGTTTGATTTTCGCCGCACGTTCGCGTGTTTTGTTTAGCAACTCGTGTTTATCTCCTGGTATTTTCCACTAAAATGGAACTAATAATATTGTAAGTGAAGTTCAAAAAAGGCCTGATCTGTGGAATATCTCTAGCTCTATATATTTCGCTCACACTTCTCCTCTTCTCTGCTCTTCACCTTTGAGATAAATAATACAAGACAGCTGGGCTAGTGTTCAAAAGAAAAAAGGACCCCGCACCTTTCATATCGAAATCAGTCTTTCGGGGAAACTGTTCGCGAACCATCAGAAAGTGATACGGACTCAAATACGGTAAAATACATAATAATATGTATTTCATACAAAGTTACCTAAAAAACTTTCAAAAACTTAAAAACGGAACATAAAATTTGAAAAATCGTATGCAAATAAATAATCATTTTCCGTACATTGCATTTGTTGGTTTAGGAATAAGTACCTACCTAGTAGTTTAGGGATAAGTACCTAACTAAAAAGTTAAAATATTAATAAATAATAATAAAAGGATAAAAGACAAAGATTGATATCTGCATAACCTCCCCCACATTCTCCCCCACAAATTACCTTCTAAATCGCCCCTTTCATCGCCTTCCTCGGTCTGCCAACCTGCTTCTACATCTGTATTCTGATTTGATTTTTTCTGTGATTCCCTCTCAAAGTTGAAAACTATAATTTCATCATCCTCCAACATATTGTCTTCTAGGTGTGTGCCTCTTGGTGTGTAATCTATTATATTACTTCGAAAGAACTATTAATTGGTGATTGCTCACGCATTATTTTCATTTCATTTCATTAGTCATATTTTTTTTTTGCCATCTCTGTTCTGCTGTCATTTATTCGTTTGCAATTAATTGGGCTTGCCCGTGATAATCAAATAAACAAAAATAAACCTTAACCTGGTTGGTTATTTATCAATGAAGCCGAAATATAAACAACGAAACTTGGATTTCGCTTCCTTCGGACGTTCGTTCGATCCGGGCTACCACGGTGGACAGCAGGCCGCGTCAAGACGCCACGAATTCGTTCCTTCGTCCGTCCGTCCGTTCGTTCGTTCGTTCGCGCCGTTCAATTTGCCGTCCACGTTGGACATAGCGTTAAATTTTTCCATGGGACCGTTGAGAGGGTGCACGCATCGAAAATAAAAGTTCATGGTGCTTTATTTTTTTCATTCAATGCCTCCATTTTTTCTCACTTATGCGTAGTTATTTTCAGATCAAGTTTCGAAGGGGTTTCAATTTTATCTACGTAAGTATATTTTATGTTTCGAGCGTTTTAATGTCTTCTTTTTTTCAATACCTTTGTGCTGCGTTATGCAGGACGTGTATATAGAAAATTGCGTGAGTGTATCTCATTCCTTTCAAGGATTGATTTCCTTTCAGGCTACCTGCCCAAGTAGACTATACGAACCAGCTCCGGTGCGAAGGAGGCCAAACAATTTTAGTTTTGGATCTAATTCTATTCATTGATTCGTACAATCCTTTTCTACTAAAATGTCCGTTCTTTAAAGGTTTTCAAGACAGTTAAAACAAAGTGTCAGGTGATTCCTAATTTGAGGAAAATATGCTCGTGAATTAAAAAAGTCAATCTCCAAATGGCCTGTTTGAGGTCATTGTCCATATATAGACGCGGAAGGGTTAGTAGCCCATTTATGGAGAAATGGGGGATTTTTGAGTCGCACGGTTGGACTGCGGACCAAAAGGGGCCGTTAGAAGGTCAAAAAACACCAGACAGTTCTTAACTTAACGAGACAACTGTCGCGTCAGTGCAGACCTACTACATTCTTGGGCTCCAAAGATGGCAAGTTAAGATTTCGATTAATATTATTATGGTTGTGAAGAATATCAAATCACTAGCTAAAAAAGAATAGTTAATATAAAATAGGTAGCTAGGAAGCTAGCTCACAATAAATTCATCAGTAGGTATCTCGAAAAAGTGTGTGGGAGCACCAATAATGTCATTTTTATTGAGTGTGATGGTATCTTTCACCAATTTGGTGTCTGAAATGGTAGGTAGAGGAACGGGCCCAATAGT
>JAEMON010000002.1:17520165-17560885 GCA_030264115.1 Lygus lineolaris | reverse complement strand
AAACCGGCCCTAAATATGACGTATTAATTGTTAAGACATAAGTCATTGTCAATTGAGACAATGACTTAATTGATAAATGACATATTTGTCATTTGATGACTTATAATCGTCTTGACATTTTTGTTAATTACATGATAAGACACTTCACTCTTGATTCCAAAACGAACTTAGTCTGTATACCCACGTACCAGTCCTTCTCAGGAAGGCGTTGACTCCTCCTCATCAATGAATTTCGTCACAATTGGATCAGTAATAGCTATTGCACATGCGCAAAGTTGAAACGTGTCATAGGGATATTCTACCAATCTCGCTGGAATATTCACTAACTGATTCTACACGTCCATATTACTTCAAGGAGGAAGCTAAACTGCCCACCCAACTTGGCAGACTTTTTATAGCCGGTAGTAATCATGGTTACGGATATGACTTCCTGAACCCTTGATCTCACGTCGCCTCAACATAATTGGCTCAATTTCAAAATACAGCCAGGTTAGCGTCCTCACAACGAAGGTAGGACTTCTGTCCAAGCATGAACACGTTGTATTCATCAAATTTAAACATTTCACATGAAACTATTTTTCTGACAGGTTCGAAATACATGGCGACCTTCTATGGAACAATCCACAGCAACCGCACAATCCATGAACATTTCATTAAAAATCGGATCATAATTTTTGGAGTTTGAAAGCTTCCACAACGAATTTTGCTCCGTGTCTTATTGTGGTCAATTCCTTGTCCCAACCAAATGTCCAAAACTTACGGTCCCTTTTAAGAGAAATTCACAGTGATTGTGCAGAGTATGGGCTCTGGATGGTTCATTATAGGTTTCCTGAAATTTAATCGTGAATTTCCTGTGATGTTTACGTCAACAAGGCTGTACGGTATCATCCGGTCAACAAAGAGTTAATATTTATGATCAGCTGAGTCCTATCTCCCAAATCAGCGGAGTCAAAAATTGATCTCTCAGATTTGCTGTTGGAAATTGAGCTTCTGGATCATCTAAGTGGAAAAATGAGCTCTGCGGTCCCTCGCAAGGCTACCCGAATAAATACGTGTCAGTACGGGATCGTGCATCAGGTGTATTTTAATACTTCTATTATTGTACCAATTTACTCAAAAACTGTAGAGTACAAAAACCCTAAGAGACCCGGGTAGGTGACATAATATGTCTACATTGAATATAATTTCTTGGTTTCACAATAAACTCACCACGAGGGACTCATGCAACTAACTGAGCGACACAAGAGAAACGCTTAAAATGCTTACAGTTTTCAATATTTCTGCCTTGGCAAGTTTTCAATATTTCTGTCTATTTCTATATGTGTGTGTTGAATGTCACAATCAATTCACTCTGAATATCTAAATAAGCGACAAAAGGCGATTAGCTTCGTGTTCATCATTGTATTCAATTTGGCCTAGAATGTAACCAGGACGTGTTTCGAGTTGAGAGATTCTGCCACGGATAGATGAAGTAAGTGGATGTTTTCTGCGCTATCAGAAGACTATTCGTAATAAAGTTCTCTCGTTGACTGAAAAGGTGATCTGAATATTAAAAACTTGGTTCATAATGCATGCAATCTTTCCCCAATTCAAATATTTCACATTCCAAAACTTGTTGTATAATAAAGTATGGTATCTGTATACAGTAAGGCCATGGCGAACAAGTGATATTCCTGATATTCTACTCGCGTTCGATATGTCGAGCATCTTTTGTAGTTTGGCGTAATAATCGAGTCAGGGGACGGATTGCGTTTCCACAAAGGGAATCCAATGTGCTTTATATTCTAATCGGACTCATAAACTTCAAGTCGACAATTGTGAGTTGAATTCATATTATCCCTAACGACAAGGGAAACGTGTCGAAATGAATTATTCAGATTTGCGTTCAAAAACTAACTCCACATTTGGTTTAAATATACTCGTACTATCCAATATGTACTATCCAATATTATATTCTAGGTCAATGTCGAACGTCACTCAAGCTTCATTGAAATTGTTGAGGGTTAATAAATTGATTGATACGTTTATTCATATTGAAGCAATACATAACAAAAAGTTCCATTCATGCAGCATGAGTTGATGAGCGAATTTTCGAAGAATAATTTTAACTGATTCGGTGGGTGATTCCAATAGGAAATTTTACCCTAATTCCGAATATACCATAATTTAAGTTAATTTATTTACCACAATAAAATGGTAATTTACACCAAAACCTCAAAAATGAGTTTTTTTGCGATTTTTGGCTCTAAATTTTCAAAATTTGATCCCTTGGAGCACTCCAACAATTCTGGCCAACGAACTCATCCTTTCTTTTGATATTATTGACATTTTTTGATTTTCGATCTCTTCTCGGAGAGTTTGCATTACTAATATTTTGAAGCCATTGCAATTGGTCATTTTCTTCGAAAATTGGATAAAAGTAACATTTAACTAATACAGTTAGGTTCGAGCAGAACCGACGACTAGGTTGGCAATAATCACTCTCAAATTATTGTTCCACAATTGCACAAAATTAACGTCCAAATACAAAATCATGTGATGTACAAAATCATCAGTTACAAAAACAAAATTATAACAACAATAGCCCCCAATGTATCAGTAGATGTATTTCAAATAACAAAAATATACATACATTCCCCGGTTGTTTGACTCACGGTCTCGCACTGCTAACGAAAGATGAAACAATACCTACTGGCGGCATTCCTGATTTCTTGTTGATCAGGTTCAGCTGATTTCGCTGAACCTCGTTTAACCACCTCCTGCACTTTTCCAAAATCTAATTTGAAGCTGTACTTGAAAATGCTAGGTGGATAAAAATGTGCCCGTAATTCACATTCATCGTGCGACCCCTAATTCTTTAAAAATTGTAAACATGAACCGTTTTTTGCCTTGGAATAGTTCCTACCGACCAACGATCTACTGGAAGGGGCTCAAAAACTCAAAGGGGCTGAAATATTGATTGAGTCACTCAATGCCGTGGGAATAGATACACGAGCAGGACCCTTAATGCCTAAGTGCATTGACAAGTATTAGTAGGAGAGACCATCAACTTTCACTGCAAACCTGCCTGGTGTGAGAGTGGGAGGGTTGTTGTTTAGAACATCACTTCTTATTTACTAACCTACTTATTCACCTCATGAAGCGAATAAATGTTTGTGAGTTCTCAAGCCACTTGATTTGCGTCAATTTAGTATTCCCACGATATATAATGAACGTAAATTTCATACCTACCCCAAATCAAAGATCAAAATTTGGGGTTCAAAAAAATATTCTGCCCATAAATTGCGCTCGTTTTTGCTCGATTTTAATCATCGGATACCCCACATATTGCACCTGATAGGAAAGCTCTCACTGAAATCTTCCACTTTAACGAATTAAAATGGAACAGTCGGCATCGCCCGTCAATTTTTAATAATTCAGGTACTGGCCACCTATGACCCACTTTCTTTCCCGATTTCTTATGTATTGTAGGGCGTTTCTAGAGTTTCTTTCGTTTTCCCCTACATTTCCTCGAAATATACTGAAGCCGTTGGTACCGCTGGATTGGCTTTAGAAATGTGACATTACAGATATAAACATTGAAGCATAATCTCAGAATATCAAAAAACCCAAGGCCCGGTTTATCAATCACATTTGCAAGTCCGATCAAGGTCTGACTAAGTCAAGTCTCTGATTATCATTGTGATCAAATCAACTCACTTTAGCAGCTGACTATCCCTCATCAGTGATTATCTAGTTATAATTTAACTACCCTGTCAAACTCTGATTTGCTGGCAGCCATATTGCATTTTCGTATCCTGCACTATTCCCATTCCCATCTCCGTGCCAGTTTCGCGAATATTTCATTCAAATAGTGCAACTTTCTTAAATAGATTCTGATTTACCTATGTATTTACTGGGGATAGGGGTTCGGATTCCTCAGACGATAATATGCAGGTAGGTACCTACGCGTTCCGGTTCTCCCGAAATGACCCTTCAATAAGGGAATAATTAATAATATCCGTAATAAATCGTTCAAGCAAGTTATTTGTGAATAGTTTTGCTTACGGAGATCAGCAGTATCAGGAAAATGAAGGCCAGCACCAGCGTAGTTATTGGATAGGTATGTATTATCAACTACCTAAGAACGAACATGAACGTTGGAGAGTGCGATCTTCATTACTCGAAATGTGATAAAGATAGGTATAGATACCTACCGAATTATATTATTTTTATCTTGGCTTTTGTCTAAATTCCGATTATTTGTAGGCACCTACCAATTTGAAAATTACCTTTTCTCAAATAAATTATGTTATGACTGATACGTACTGAGTTCGCTTTAATATTTACGAATAGTGAATAATGTAACATGCAAAACTTTGCAATGTTTTACAGAATAATTATGGAGTGAATCTTGTGCGAGCCATTTATCCTTTCGCTTTGTTAGAATATCAGCCATCCATGAAGTTAGCGAAATCTCGCGTAATATCGTATTCCGTGATAATCAAGCGTTGCCGGGTCATGTAATGTCAAAGGCTTATGGACACAATCACTGGGATGAATTACTTGGAACTGGTAATTCGACCTGTCATGGGCGAGTGAATCGTGCTCCACATTATAATCTTCAGAACCCACCGATCCGAATAGTATACTTGATATTTTTGAGTGGCATTAAAGTAGATTTATAACATTATGAAACCCTGGGATGATTTCTGGGATACCCCCCCCCCCCCCCCATATCACTTATATATTACATAAGAAGTTAATTGGTTCCCTTCCTCAGAGATCAACTTCTATAACGTGGTACTGAATTACGCAATACCTACTTTTCATGATAGTAGATATTCTTCAATACCACGATATTAAACAAATTGGGAAAATGATAGCTTTTGTAAAGAGTAATGATTTGCGTGCCTGATAGATGTCATAAATTATATCCCAGAAAAAATTGTACTATTCCGTTTAGCTGCTTTTTAAACGGTATATTAGCGACCTTTACGACAATCGTTCACTCTTCGAAACTCACACGGCCTTGACGCTAATGCGAATCGCTCAGCCCAACTCCTGCAAGCTAGTAAGTTTTCCAAAGCGCTCTGAAGAGAGCTTTATTACTTTTTGTTGTCAGCAGACACCAGCTATTCTCCCATTTTTATATAATTTATTATGCACCTAATACAAAATTCTGATGGGACGAAGTAGTTAACGTCGGCTGGTTAAGAGCTCAGGCAAGGTTAGTTGGGAGGCTGATCTGATTGCTCGAAGGTGGTTATAACATGTACTAGTATCGGAAACAAAGCTTCGAAAAGATTTTAAAATAAAACCAATGACATGGTCCGGCGAGGTTGGGGGAGAAAATACGAAACAATGGCCAGAGACACATACTAACGGTGGGTACGTACACGCAAAACATGCTCCGTCCACTCACAAGGGCTTGTGACTCAAGCTGCCGTGTTCAACTCAATCATGAGCAAAATCAGAATTTTGTCGACGTCTCATCAATGTGCAAACCTTGATTCTAAATCAAACTCTCAATTACCAACCACTCGGAATGATTTCATAATATTATTAATCCAAAAGATTCCATGCTCATGACCTGGGTAAGGGTTCAGGGGAAGGTGTTTACAATAATTGTATAATTATTATAATTATATTATAATTATTATAATACAGTGGAATGTTAATAGAGAAACACGATAGTCGATTTTTTTGTTGAACCCCTTAAAAGGATCATTATGAGGCGCGCCGTTGTCCACAATATACCCATGTCTTCGGTCCGAGTGGTGGGAACTCGGTTTCCCGTAATTAAAGGGGAAAACAAAAAAATCGCATCATTGGCGACTAATGAAAGAAGTAAGGGCTGTAATAATGTGTTTATAAGATTGAGGGAGTCTCAAATAAATTCCTTGTTCCCGAATCCACACGACAAAACTATAAACTAAAGTGGTTGTACCTTAAGACTATATAGTTAGATGTACGCTATTCATACTGTATACTATTCTATTCTTTTCTTTTCTACCTGTATACTCTTCCATACAATGTAAATCTTTAATGATTCCGACCTTTCTATATAATAAATTTCCTTGTTTGTTAGTTTGTTCTCTATGTAACGCTAAACGGCGGACCACACATCAACCGTTCGCAAGATGAATACACACGATGCTTAGGTTTATTTTTATTTTGAGGCCACTCGATAAACTTATATAATGAACGTAGGTAACAAAGTCGTGTAATGAACAAAAGATTAGGATAAAAATACCAAGGCTGAGGTAGCTGCTGTCAAAATAAATTAAACTAATTAACCTGCATTCAAGCTGCATGGACAAACGAGTTCAACACTTTGAAATGAAATACCAGTGACAAATAGTGTCCTAACAAAGACACATGTGAACCAGTTTTTGACTAAATTCTTCAAATTTAGTAAACGAACATTACTCGGTGATTCTGACATCAACCGAGAACTTGGGAAAATAATCTTATTTCTTGCCCGTGGAAGCTATTACAAGCTATTGTTTGAATAGTGATCTTCCCCTCTACCACTAATAATAAGGCATGGCTAATTTACTAAACTTTTAGGTATCTAACACAAACTAAAAATATTTAGTGTCATGTATCTAAATCTAAATACTAGTGTAAGATAGGTCCGCAGTAGATATTGTTCAGTGAAAGGGGTCCGCAAGCCAAAAAGTTTTCAAGCGCTGTTCTAAAGTATACCAACGTAGTTCTCTGATGATTTAATTTCTCCTCTTTGGAGGAGTCAGAACAAACCCTTTTCTTTGTTATACCTACTAAAATAAAGTTAACTCAACTGCTACAACTCGGATATTTGGTATTGTCAGAACAAAAGATCATAATGATCACTTCGGGCATTCCTATTGTAAAAAAATTGTAACTATATATATCTTGAAGTACCTAACCTTCTTCGTTGTCTTTTTTGTTTTCCGGATATTATATTTTCAATGCTGCTTGGGAGAAAGATGGTTTGCGAGGTAGAAAGCCTGTAATGGTGGGCAGGGTTTTTTCTAAGATAGGTTGACATAAATATTACATTATTTTGATCTGTTGACATTCAGTTGATCTGAAATAATAATTGTCTGCGTGAAAAATGTTCTACGTTGCACGGTAGGTCTACCTGCCGTGCTACGTTGTATATTTCTCCGGAAATGATAAGTTTCAGAGTTGAATAGATTTAAAGAACCTCGGTGCTTTGCTTGTTTTATTTTGTTCTTATTTGTAACTGTTGATGATCTAACCATCGATATCTACCTATCTAGCGTTGTAACCAATTATTTTCTTGAAAATAGATAACATTTTCATTTACTCCGGTTTCTTCTCATTCAGTTATATTCATGAGTTATAATATAAGCTAGCTTTGAAATGCAGGAAGGGTTAAAATGAATAAGTAACTAATTAACGGACCAGGGCCACTCGTAGGGAAGTGGTGATTTGAGCAGGACATTTTATTGGTACCTACTCTTCGTTTTCATAATCGTATTTAACATTGTATTATAAGGAATATAATAAACGACCGCCCAAAAAAATGCCCATGAAAAATTCATCAAAATCGGATGAAAATTGTGGCAAGGATTTTTAGGATCTGATTTTAGGGAATAAGCATTTTACATACTTATCATCCCCCGAAGATGATAAGGGTTTCACAAGGTAGCGCAGGGGTAGCTGTGGGTTTCAGACGTGAAACACCACATTTTAGTGGGTGGTTCTCACTTCGCAGACACACCTCCATCAGCTGTTGGCCTGAACTACGTCCCTGACCTTGCAGCTGACTATGTGAAATGATAAATGAGGATAAATAAATTTAGCATTGCACACATCTGTCTGATGCGTGAAGGGTTTTCAAGTTATGAATATATCCAGTTACATAAATATCAAGTTACCGTTCCATTGCTTGCATCCTATTGATACATCGAAATTATTATATATAATAGGTGCCCTTTTGCTCTCGGCGTAGTAGGTACCTAAATATACTTTCTATCGTTTTCAGAGCATGAGTCTGTATTTAGCCTAACTATTGACGATGTTATGCCGCTGGACTAATGTTATCTTCAGTCCCAGTGCAGTAGGAGGAGTGCTGCCGATTTAGTGATCCTTCATTAACACTCCATTACACGCGCGTCATCTTACAGATGCCCAGTTCATCATTTTTGTAACAGGTTTGTTCGAGGGAGGGCATCTATTTCCCCCGCCCTTCTATTCCTCAAGGTCGTGTAGGAAAACCGTTCAGTTGCCCATGCGCATGCGCCACTTGCTGTTGACTGTTGTTTTCACCCGAAAGCATCTCGTGGATGCAGCGCGTGTAAAAACGTAAGTATTGCAAAATTTTCAATGTTAGATTTTCTTTTTGCCATTATCTGGTAAAATTTCATTTTTTTTCTTGTGATTACAATATTTTTTGAAAATTTATATTCCCTACCTGATAGGTAGGTACCTATTATCATCTCACAGACGCAATGCGTATATTCATGCTATTCCCAATTGGATGTTTCTTCCAACCATTTTTTTTTTTTTTTTTTTTTTTTTTGGTTCTGAATTATTCCATTTTGTTTTTGGCATGTTTTTTTAAACTGAAACTGTGTTCTTTCTCATAGATTCAATATGGCGACGAATGAACAATTCGATTTCAATAAACCTGATGGCATTCGCCATTTTTATCAAATTTTTCTTCACGGCTTTGAGCTGAGTGGTGATGAACTGCTATCCGAAGATAATGACCCTCGGCCTTCAGCTTCAGGGCCCCATAACCTCGTTGCTGAGGTTCCTGAAGAGGATCTCGACACTGGTGCAGAAGAAGCTGTGACCCTGTGATCTATGTTTTTGGGATGACTTACTCAGTTCTGGGAATGAGTCAATTTTCACTGTGTCCTTACATTTAATATTTTGAAGATTTTGATTTTTTTTAAAATACAATTATGAACATTTATGAACTTTCTCATTTACTTGAGCATCATTAAGTACTCCAGCAAGATTGTGAAAAACAATTATATAATTTACTTTTGGCAAGTAACTACTCAGGCATCTGACAGATGCCGCGCGTGTATCGATGTTTCACCAGGGGTAATGGAGTGTTAATTGGTAAATGGCGGAATCCACAATCCATTATTAGCGATGGCTGGTCTGCAGGCTCCCCGCTCAACCACTCGTTCGCAAGCCCTTTTCCAATTGCCCTTCACAACTAACTATTTTTTGTATCATCGTCCCTTCAGCCGTTTTCTCCGTTCAGCCAATTCATTTGTTATGTTGAGCCTGGATTCGATTTATATTTTTATTCACTTGCCTCATTAAAGACCTTGTTTATCTTTATTACATGTGTCACTTTTCTTATGATTCTTTGAACTTAATTTCTGATTGTCCCTTATTTATGTGATTTTTTCCTAACCACCATTATTTAATTATTTTACCTATTCTATTATGTAAGTGATTTCTACTATATGTCATGCTGCCATTATATTTGGTTTTCGCCCGTATTTAATCTTAAAAAAAGAATAAATAAAAACTGGTTCACACCTATCCCTCTTGAAGCTTGGATGGTATATTCTAAACCAACCGTCCTTGCACGCATAAATCATTCCTGTCGATTAGTCACCCGTGACGAAGGTATTGGGGCAGAGTAACTTATAAATTTCACTGAATATTAATCGAGTTTTGGAATCGAGGTCAATGTTTTTTGTCTCAGATAACTTCCATAACTTAAATTGGAAAGGACGGGTTGATTAAAAATTCAGTGCTTATTTAAATCCGAGACAGTCATTTAGTCGTGCTGTCATGGTCTACTTACCCTGCCTTGGTCACTTTTTCTTCTCTCATTCATTGAAAAGTGAGCTCATGAGTAGGTCAGTTGAATTCCTTCACGTAACTTTTAAAACAGCCTATATGTGAACGAAGACACATATCAATAGGTAAGATTAAATAGGTAAGATGAATATAAGATTTACTACTATAGGAGCAGAAATATCATATAGAATCATATGGAATGTATATATATGCATTTTATGCGTTCAGGATTTACTATATTATGAAGGTACATTGCCCACACAATTTGTAACGTAACTAATTATACAATCCATGCCAATTCTGCATATATTATATACTTAGGTTCTTATCTGAACTGTCGATACGACAATGCCTCTGGCTATTGCAACAGGGATAACGAAAAATAAGATACACTAAATCTGAAATATTCCTCGTCTTTCAAATTCCTCGAGGAAATTTGGAGGAGGTAGTAAACTACCACTGCCCCCCCCCCCCCCCCCCCCCCCCCCCCCCTCACATCATCAGCAGATTCAATCCGCCAAGAGCCCTCCGTTCGCTCTCTCTAACATTGGTTTCTCCATCGGACCCATTGAGTTCACTAAAACGAGGGTCTTCTGTTGGACTACCTATTGGTTTATTATTTTCAATAATGAACCTTTGGAATCGAGCACGGAAAAAAAAATGTTTAACCCCCCTCAAAATTTGGTGGTTTTACGTTTCAAGATATGTAGAATCCAAAAATCGAATTAAGGAACATCGTACGAACACCATACGCCGTACGCGACACTTTCCTTAGTTACCAAGGTCCAAAATTAATGAAATTCGGCATACCGGCCCCATTCGGGGTCTAGTTGTGCCGCGATAAGCTTGGCGTTACCGTCAGTCTTCTCTAAGGGGTAGAAAATAAGGGATGCAATTTTGAAAACGCCCTAGCTCGAAAATTTCAAATAGGAAGGTATATTTTTTCCATCGATTTAAAATAGAACACAACTTTTAGCGTCAAATGAGACTTTGCGGAGCGTTTTAGGACCAACCTTTCGCAACCTGTAAGGACTTGAACGAGAGAACGGAAAGAGCAGAAACAAGAGTGTGAATAGCAATTGTTACCGAGTACGCAAAATCTCCGTTCAAATATCAGCTGTTCAAATGCAACTTTCTTTCGATTCCACCGAACCAAGTTTGTTGTTTACTTTCAGAAGCTTCCTTAGTTACTGAATTAATTAAGAATGAATGATAGAACTCTCCGATAATAATAACTACAAGAAGCTTTGTCATATTTGCAGCGTTTTTTCTTCGTGGAACCCGAGTCAGCACTGCCTATCATCGTTCGATGCCATTCTTTTATTCATCCGCGTCGTGTCAAAGTTGTATTATGTAGGTATCTTCTGTGTCCGTTTCTGTTGTATTCGTTTCTAATTTTAATAAACTCAGTCAGTAGGTACCTAAGTAAAGTGCTCAGATGTTATCGCTCAGTCCATAAATCCCCAATTTGAATCTTCAGCATCCCTCAAAACAGCTACAATCCAACGAACCCCCTCCCCCCTCAGCTTCCTGCCCATTTCGGTGTAACATCATATTGTTAGCATTTTTCAATGATCTATGATTTTTAGGGAATTCCAGCTCTCTGCTCCCCATACCCCTTTCATCAACCGGACCGTCAGAAAAACGTCTATCAAGTTGGGCGGGGAGTGAAGCTTCCTCACTTTTGTTGCATGGACGTGTAGAATCAGTAAGTTGCTGGACATTCCAGCGAAATTGGCAGAAAAGCTCCGGAGTCATCCCTAAGGCAACTTCAAGTTTGCACATGCGCAGTAGCTATCATCATGAAATTCATGGCTAATTGTCTTGGAGTCAGCCCCGAATTAGTCTTTAGAATTTGAGCGAAATCGGTACACTAGGAATTGAGAAATCGTATTTTAAAGAAATGCACGTTTGCGCACGCGCACAAGCTACTGGTGGTCCAGTTGCTATGGGATTGGGAATCGTTTAGAGGTTACCCCGCACAATCACTAAGAATTTCACCGAAATTGTTTCCGCACATGCGCAGTAGGTATTACAGATCCAATCGTGACAAAATTCGTAAGTAATTGTCAGCAGCAAACTAAGCTCAGAATTTGAGCATAATTGGTCAATTAGGAACTGAGAAAACATTTTCAGGAAATTCAAGTTTGGACATGCGCACAAGTTACTATTAGTCCGACAGTGAATTCATAGGGGACCGTCACGGGCCTAACCCTAACAATTACAGAAAATTTCACCGAAATCGGTAGAGTAGACCCTGAGCAGTAGCTATTACTGACTCATTTTTGACGAAATTCACAGGCTATCGTCTTGGAGTCAGCCTCTTACTACCCGCCAAATTTGAGTGGAATCGGTCCATGGAGAACTGAGAAACTTGAGTTTCAGGAAATACACGTTTGCGCATGCTCACACGCTGCTAGTGGTCCGATGGCGATGAAATCAATAAGAGGCCGTCACGGGACTAACCCGCACAATCCCTGAAAATGTCATCAAAATCAGACCACAACTTCATTTAGTTTTACCAAGGACAAGGAATTGACCTCAGGCAGACGGACAGACTGGCACGGAACCAAAATTTTTAAGAAAGCTCTGAAACATAATTACCTAACAAATGGACATTTTGAATTGGAGGACACAATTTTTTTGATTTCTTGTACGAAAATATAGCTTCCTACCTTCGGTAGTGAGGATCAAAAACAGTACTACAGTAACACCTTCGTCCATCTACTAGCAGCAAAAATAATATAGAATTTTGGGTACCTATTTTACCGCTAGCAAGTACCTTAGTAGGAGCACCTTAGTTTCTACATAATCAAATCCAACCAATTTAAAATTATATTGCAGTAAAATATTTCGTGTTGTATACCTCCTCTTCCGGTAGTTTAAACAAACCGTAGGTAGGTACCAAAATAAATAAATTGACCTACCTAATATCAACCATGATTTTCATCGATATTATTTATGCAGAACATTACACACTATGTTACTTACTGTAAATCATTTAAATCCGAATGAATACCAACACCTAGTTGGGATATCTGTATCTACGTGATTTGTATGCACCACACATGAGGACTGATCTTTTGCATTCTTGAATATGAAGAGATATAAAACTTCCCCATGTAGGTACAACGCGTGTAAACCCCAAGGTATTCCTAGAACTCGATATGTATGCACGATAAATCTCATTGTCGGGTGATAAGGTGCGGCTTTTCCAGTAGATTTTCTCTTGATTCTTTTTAAATTGAACGTTGGAGGGATTCCGAGAAGAAGGTCGTATCCACTCATCTTTGAAAATGGATTTTTTTTCTCGTCAGGCAACCGCAACCCTCCGTCAATGGAACTGTCAGCCTCGATCTTTGCGATGAGCAAAGTCAGCAAATGAGGTCAATTTATTGCGCTCGGCAAATTGGAAGGAGGTCACGGAAGTTTTTCTAAGGACCTCTCTCTCAACATAAATTAATATGACCGATATAATAACAGCGCGATGGTGACGTGGACTACAAATGAAAACGAGGAAATTATTATTAAATTATTAATTCTAAGTTTAAATGGATGTTTCCCCTGTAGGATCTAGAAAACTAGAACCAAGTTTGTTGAAGTGGAGTTGAGGGTTGTGAAGTGGCCCTTAGGCTCACTGGTGCAGAATAATATCTCGGATATTTTAGGAATCTACTTTGTTGGCTGGAGGAGCTCACGTTACTTTAATTAGGTTTTGGTGCCTTTCCATGTCTGTGCTAGTTGACACGGAGGAGAAGGTAGTGTTTGAGGAAAAAACAGATATACCTACCTATAAACGTAGGAGGCTCTGAATACAAGGGTAGGATTCAAGGGTATAACACATGTACCTATTCTTAGGGTTTGAACCAACGAGAGTAAGGGGAAGGATTATAATAGAGTATTCAGATCGAGCTCACGTGTTCGTTGTATTGTTGAAGGAAGACTGGGTCATTTTCTCGGTTTCACTTTATTTCGTTGGCCTCATCAGGGAGTTTAGATATCATTTCCATGGGGTTTTTCATGAGGTCACAGTATTTAGTGCGTAGAAACTGACTCATCTTACCAATATGAAAATAGTTTAGAACACAACCGGAATCATGCACACTAACTATTTTAGTAAATTAAACCTCACAAAGCAAAGACGTAATCCATACAACGATGTTTCAGCGACTTGAAAACTTGCGGCAGATGTCGCTTGGGCCATTCACAACAACTCGAAAATAAATTTATCGCTTTATTTATTTTATATCAAAAGAGAAGTGAATTCTCAACATCTTCAAATTTACAGTTTACAGGAGAGCGATTCCAGACTGTAGAATATTTTCATGGTTTATTTGTATTCAGGATGTTGTATATATTTGTAGTAGGTAAGTTTGAATATGTCTTGGAATCGCAAGGTTTTCTAACCCGATAAAAATGTGAATTAGGAGAAGAGTATTACTGTGAAACACAATTCGCGTGAATGGCAATCCATCTATGATTGATATTTTTGTTGAAACTTTGTCTTCTGACGTTTTCGGACTACACAAATACAATCAAAATACAGTAGGACTTGCTCTCTCAACCGTCAAAAGTTTCCAATGTGACGCCTCTCATTGAACATCCATTGCAATCGATACTCACCGAAAAACTGGCGCCGAAGTTATAGGTAGATACCTACTGCCACCTGGCGTCGCACGGGAGAATGCACTTCAATATGCCACGTTTCACCACATCATTCATTTTGCATTTGCTAGGCCCTTTTTTTTTTGTAACACTAAAAATAGGAATAGGAGTGATTTTTAAATTTTGTTTAAAACACATGCCATTAGAATCACAGAAAAGGTAGGTATCAAGAGTTCGGTACATGCCTCGGTTAATTTTTAAAGATTTACCAAAGTTGGGATATAAAGAAAAAGGTCTTGTGACGTCCACTGGTATGATTTCATATGATGGGCTGATCTGGACAGGTTTGATTCTGCCAACAAACGAGACACACAACGAACCGCGGAGCCATAACTTCTCGATGCATGGCAACCTCCATCCGGCTATCGTGAGAGCGAGTAACCTCCATCGGGTTATCATGAGAGCGATCAGATTATATTAACATTAAGATAGATTAACAATTTCGAAGTTCCTTCGTTGTTCTGTCGTGTTTAGATTTTAGCTAATTCTGGTGGCTGTTACGCAAACTAGTTTCCACAGGCCATCAAGTTGACGTCATTTGAGCGACAATGGTAAATCACCAAATATTCACAAGCTAGTTCGCCGTAATCGGTTCCCGCGCACAGATTTTGAAAGACAAAGTAGGTAATCGGAAAAATTCGGGGCCATCCGGCCATCATAGAGTAAGTGCCATCAGCTTCCGCTAGGGGCGTTGGATTCCTCATTAGTTTAAAGATTCTCAGCTGGCAGTTACATATAGAATTATTACTGATTTGGCGAAGGGGAGGAGTGGGAGGGATAATATCTTCTGACTGAATGCCTCATACAATCAAGATCGAACTTCACTTGAGGTAAGTTATTTTGATCTAATAATTGTTCATCTTATGGTTCAAGTGCATGATTCTGAATGCCAACCCACAATAGGATAGCAATGTGTATATCATTAGGTACATCACAATCTCTTAGACAAGGAAACAAAAATGCTTTAACACAACATCGAAATTAGTTGGTATGTCATGTATGGCAATCCATCCCGTTTAGCTAACCAATCGGTGCCTATCTATCCTCATAATAATTAGGGTTGACCCTTCCCCAGGACAGAAACATTAAATGGAACGAGAAAAAAAATCGTTGTCATCGTCGTATAATAACCTCTACTGCGGATACTGCTCGTATTTGCGTGCATTAAAAGACATTCAAACTCCGAGGCAGCTTTGGGGTGATCCTTCACCATAAGAAACATTTCACAATTAGCTTCAGACTAGCTGTCACCGCGGAGTACCTACATAAAAGAGTTCTTGTTTTCCGTGCATGATAAAGCCTCCCTCTGTAGTAATGATACGGCTGACATTTTTTCATTCACCCTCCCATTTCACCAATCAGAACGTGATATGTGATATGTGAAGTAATATATGATATATACATATACATATATGTAATAAAATCGGTGGCTTTTTTGTAACGACAAATCGTGGAACAGTACCTACCACTTTCATTGAACAGAAATGTGAGTGTTGTTTGTACTCCTCTGAGGATTTTGTGGAACTACGTACAAAACGCGCTATCAATATAAATATGTAGGTACGTATCACCGTAATATTATAATGTGTGCTTGTACAAATATTATTTGTAACTTGTTGTGGACCATACTCGCGGTTTACCTGAGGAGGATTGAATAAACACGGAGTTCTGCGACAAATTCGACCGCCTGCCGTTGTTGTTTCTTCAGAATATAGGATAAATACTGGTAGCTAATATAATATAATATTATAATAATATAATATAATAATAACTAATATAATATTTTCGCAGACAAACTCCCTTAATGGGTGATTCTCTATTTTGGTGTCATTTTTCGGTCCCCAAGAACGTAAATAATATTATTCCGTCAATTTTCTTTGTCACAGTTGAATGTATTCACTTCTCCTAGATTTGTAATCAAAATTTATGGAATTAATTCCTTTTTTGTACTCAGAAATAGTACCTAAAATGGCGGAATCTCAGTCCCTCACCATGTCCCATGACCCGAGTTGTCAAGTTTAGGATGCTTCAAATCCTTTGCAAGGGTAGCCCTATCTAATCGAGCCTATAGTCGTTAGGTCCGTTCAAAAGTATATTTTTATAATACCTATCACAACTTAAGAAGAACTCTGTCATAAAAAATACAAAAATCGAAATGTGGTTGTCCCATCGGTTTTACCTCAGTCCCTCATGTTTTTTTTTAAATTGGCGCCATGCTAAGGCCTTGCGAACAACACACACAAAAAAAGGTTGGAAACACTACCTCACATCCCGCCTTTTTGTTGGATAACCTTGCTTTACTATAACCCTCTCAGTTAGTTCTCAAAGTGTGGCGTGTGTTTCGTGGTTGGTTTAGTGGCAGTTTCAGTCCCTCACCATTCAGAATTTCAGGTAAGTTGACATATTTATGAAGCTAATAAATATTTCAGGTAAGGCATTCAGAATTTCAGGTAAGTTGACATATTTATGAAGCTAATAAATATTTGCCTTGTAGCTACTGATTGCTCCTAACTGTTTCCAAATGGTCATCAACATAACAGATTTGCTGTCAGTCAAACATAACCTCCAAAACCTCAGGCCCTCATTTATTATTGAGTGAGGGACTGTTGTGACATGAGGGACTGAGGCAAACTGCGAGAGGACATTACGATTCTTTTATTTCTAGCCACAAAATTAGATTATATATTTGTTTTATAAGTTTATAAGATTGAGTCCACATGACTTATGGAAGTTTGGCACGTGATTGGAGTAATTCATTCCATATTTTCTTCAGTCCCTCACCTGATCTCAGTCCCTCATATATTATTGAGTGAGGGACTGAGCTGACATGAGGAATTGAGGAAAACTGCGAAAAAACATTACGATTTTTTTATTTCTACCCACAAAATTAGATTTAATATTTGTTTTATATGTTTATAATATTGAGTCCACATGACTTATGGAAGTTTGGCACGTGATTGGGGTAATTCATTCCATATTTTCCTCAGTACTTCACCTAATCTCAGTCGCTCATTTTTACAATTTTGCATAAATTCAAATTCCTCCAAAACTAGCAATATCTGTGAAGATCTTTTTAAGGGGGCTTATGAAGGCCTTATATGTACATTATAAAACAAATCAAGCTAGAAAAACCGTACTTTTTTTTATCTGAAAAAAAAAAAAAGTTGAAAAGTGACACCAAAATAGAGAATCACCCAAATAAGCTTTTCGAGGGATCAGGAAATATAAAGGCCGGGAAATATTAGTCTAAATACTAGAATGGAAATATTTAGTCTAAAGTCTGTCTTTTGGGTCGATTAGGTACCCCCATTCTATTTCCCTTCTGAAGTGACGTCCGCTGAAAAAATATGTATGCACTACTTACTAAACAGTAAATTAGTTCTCCGTGAGTGTTATTATGATAATTTATTATGGACAATATAGGATAAAAGTCACTATTATACAGGTATTTTTTTAAATTTTGATATAGTTTATTGATAAACTTAGTGATGTAAACAGCTAGCTCAACATGAATATCATTCTTATATTAAATGAATATTAGGCTCGTAAAGACCTATGGTCTAATTTTGTAATAAAATGTGAGTAATCTTGAAAAAGAGGGTGTAGTTACCCTTGAAGGCGCTCGCCAAGATGCTGGTGTTTTTATCACCGGGCTTAACTACCCTTCCCTTTTCGTGTTGAAAAGTGACGAAGGGAATTTTTTTTCGTATAGTACACCTGAGATGATAGAAAAGTATTTTTGAGCTCTTCAAACAATGTTCATGAAAAACTAATTTGGGTACCTAGGTACTAGCTACTCATAAAATGCATTAAAGCCTTGAACATCGTCGTAAAAGATAACGAGCTGAAGCCAAGAAGGCCACGCCAATTTGCTTTCACTTAGGTATAGAGAAAACCCCTGAAAAAATAATTACTAACTTATGAACGTAAAGCCAGATAAAAATGTTTTTTTCTGTGTGGAGTAACATCAGAACTAGTCCTAATAAAGATGATGTGAATTACGTAGGTATTACGGTAGGAAAATCAGCCTACCTTACATAATTTTGTCATTCTCTAACCTTATTATTTAGGCGCCAGGTGAGTTTTTTCATATGCATGTCGTACAAAATTGGCTATCAGAAATGTAATGTTTGACTAAACCAATGACGTATATAGGTTATATGTATAATATATATATTTTTCTTTGGGGGGGGGGGGGGGGGGGGGGGGGGCTGTGACATATTCCACTTTGTTTTTCAAAAAGTCAAAAATTGTAACACGAAGTTGAGGAGTACTATTTTAAAACGTGTCGCAGACCACGACTAAACCCCCGACTTAACCCCGTAACCTACCAAGATATCACTTACCTAAGTTTTTTTAAACTTAATTTTTTCCTGTTTTGTCCCCCTCCTCCTCCTAATGTACGCCACTGAACTAAACAAATAAAATAGGGATCTTGCATGGGTAGGGATTTTGCATTTTGAACCTCAAAATCTGACTCAGCGACGTTCAAAACCCCCAGGTGCCAATTTTCAGCTTGAAATTACTTCTGGTTTAACTCGGAAACAGGTTGAAAAGGAGTGCGTGATGTCATTTAAGTTAGGGAGCTGAGGAACTCGCCCAGGCAGGCCGTCAGTTAGGTCTAAATTACAAGACCCGTTTTCGGAAAGTTTCAATCGTCGGATACCTTTTTGGAAAGCCCCCTCCAAGATCTTTCCAACGCTGAAATAAAAAATACCCATGCAAGTTCCCCATTTTCTTTTTCTTATTGAAACCTTAAAACAATGATGTAACGGAAGTTCAACTTTTTTCGCCACTCCTGTATAACTTCCCTTTCCATTCTTTCTTTGGTATTCTTTCCTGGAGCTTTCTGTGGCTATAAAAAAATCGGGAGGGCAGTTTAACTTCATCACTTTAGTAACATGGACGTGTAGAATCAGTTAGCGGAAATTTTAGTAGTAGTTAGCCGAAACTGGTCTAGTAGTTCCAGAGTTATGCCCATGAAAACCAAATTCAAGTATGGGCAGTAGCTATTATTGTTGCAATTGTAACGACATTGGGTTTTTGAGTAAGCCCCAAACTACCCCCCGAATTTGAGTGAAATAGGTCCGTTAGGAACTAAGAAATCGTCATTTCATGATATTCACGTTTTCCGATGGTAATGAACCATCGTCTAGGAGCTAGCCCGTACAATCCCTGGAAACTTCAGCGAAATTGGTCGAGTAGTTCCGAAGTTGGCAATGAAAACATATAGGTATGTCAAGTTCTATCTCAGTTCAATCTCAATTCAATCAGTAGCTATTCAACGAAGTTCATGAGTAATCGTCTTGGAGTCAGCCCCTCAGCCCCAATTACCTTCCTAATTTGAGCGAAATCGGTGTATTAGGAACTAAGAAATCGTAGTTTGTGGAAATTCACTCTTGCAAACCCGTTCACGCTACTAGTTGTCCGAAGGCGATGAAAATAATACGGGACCGTCTGGGGGCTAACCCGCATAATCCCTGAAAATGCCATCAAAATTGGACCATGACTTCATGTACCTAGGACAAGGAATTGGATAAGGAACCTGGGATAAGGAATTGACCACAGAGAAGGAGACACGGAACCAAAATTGTTCCGAACGGTCTGAAACGTAAAAAAGTCCCATTCATGCAGCACGAGTTGATGGGCGAATTTTCAAAGAATGATTTTAACCGATTTGGCAGGTGATTCTTATAGGCAATTCCACACTGATTTCGAATATACCATGTTCCTATGTTTTAGCGATTTTTGACTCTAAATTTTCAAAATTTGAACCCTTGGAGTTCTCCAAAAATTCTGGCCAAAGAAATCTTCCTTTCTTTTGATATTATTGGCATGTTGAAATTTTTTTATATTCTAAGCTCTATTCCTCGGTCCAGACATCATCAGGAATGACACATAGGTACCTATATAAATATATATACATATTCGTATAAAAAAGTGTTACATTTCAGAAATCGTTTTAGAATGGTCTAAAAGGGATTTCCATGAAGAAAATTTTCAAAAATTTTCATTATTTAAATTCTGAAGCCTTCGCAATAGCTTCATTTTCTCCGAAAATTCGCTAAAGGCAAGTGGAAATTTTGATTTTTGAGGACAAATAATTTTGTCATTCCTTTTACCAATACATAGATTCCTACGTTCGGTAGTGAGGAAGCAAAAGTTAGTTATTTGGAGTTCAGACTCACTTTGCCTTTCATTGCCAAAGGATGTTATTTTGATACCGTCGCAGACAGATGAAAAGAGTTTTCATGTTATTCTGTGATCTGAGAGGTGAACGAAATATCGGAAAACTCTATTGATAATCATATAAGCTCTACATATCATGTGAAGTGTGTTGACGATGTTGTTTACATTTATATTATGTACTTTATGTTTTGTAGCGGCTTCAATTTAGAGACTACCTACCTCTTCCACTACCAACTACGTTTGAGATCATTTTCTAAGTAATCAGCTGTTTTTGAGGAAAGACTCCATTCTCCATTCCTATTCTTGAATGTGGTTTAGAACCATTCTCGTAGATGATTTTTCATAAATAGAAGTTTTCCGATTTTTTGTATCCCGAGAGTTTTCTATCATTACGATACATAGACAATATAAGTCTCTTTACATTTGGCGCCCGAACTGAATCAAACCCGCGTATTTCTAACTATGCAAGATGACGACACGAAGCAAAAGTACCGCGGCAAAGCTGACCCGGATCACAACAGCTACAGCTGAAGGACGAGGCAAGAATGATTTAGGGAGGTAGAAGAAAAAATGAGGTAACATCCGATGGTGTTTTCCAATCACGCCAGCAAGGAAGAGAGTATCCAAATCCATACAAGAAAATTAATACAGTCATAAGGGGAGATGATATAGGTCAAACTGATGATGAACAAACTGCAAAAAAGGACGGGATGGGATCATCACTCCAGATGATGATCCCGAAAGATCACTGAAGAATTTTCACACTGCCCCATGTCCACTGGTAGAAGTTTACACTACCAATGGATGCACGGGTTGGTAGTGGTTGTGAAATATCATGCATAGGTGACAGTGTGATAGAAAACCTTAAAACAACTTTTCCCATTTTTCAAAACTTCCGTTGGGAAAGATTTCTGTCGTTGTAGCTAGTCAAAAGCCTTTGAAACCAATCTGTCAAATAATGGTTAATTCTCTAATAGGAGATTTGTTGTTCACTTTTTCATTTATTGTCAATTACAACTTGTCAAAACCAATCAGACTCGAAGCTGACTCCGCTCAAGAGACCTTGATGATTATTGATTATAAAAACAGGCAGTTACAATTTCAGTCTAAGAACTTAAGCAAGCAAACAACAATATTCTTCCTACATACAGAATTTTTTCTCTTCTGTCAGCACAATTTCAAAGGAGGTTTTAATTGTAAAATCATTCCCCGAACCTCAGGTCACTAAAAATAGTATTGATTTAGGAGAAGCAATCATCAGTGAAGCAGAGGCCTATTCATTTTTCGATGTCATTGATAAATACCCTGCAATATTCAAAGAAGTTCCTGATTGAATACCTCACTATAAGAGGATCCGTTGCTGATCACGGACCAGACCCCGTTCTGCCGCAGATCGTATCCTATACCTGTACATCTAGAGAAGTTAGTTGATACTGAAATCGAGAGAATGGAACAACTAGGTGTTATAGAAAGGAGCAACTCACAATACATTAGCCCGATAGTCATTGTCAAAAAGAAACACGATACTGTCCGAATATGTTTGGATGCAAAACATTTGAATGGCACCACGAGAAACCATTAACTACTGAAGAGGTCTACAAAAATGTGGAGCAACTAAAATTCTGTCGGTTATCGATCTTACTTATCAAAACCGCATTAAGTGCTATCAGTTTTATCCTACATGATTTTATTCTACATGATTGCCTAGTACATTAAGTTGATGAATTCTTGTTGATTAGTCCATCTTTTGAAAAACACTTGGCTGCTCCGGATCTTCTATTTAGCACATTTGAAAAATATAACATCACAGTAAATCTCAAGAAATGCACATTTTTTAAGGAAAAGATAGAATATTTAGGTTTTGTAATATCAAGTAGGTATTGGAATTGAAACATATACCTAGTAACAAACTAGAAACCATCAAAAATTTTCAAGAGAAACGCCAAGGAAGTGAAACAATAATTTTTAGCTACTACAGACGTTTTCGAAAGATTTGGCTGCGCATGCTTCTACTTTGAATTAACTTACAAAAAGGAATTCAAGATTTGTTTGGACAGAAAAGGAGCAACAGGTATTCGATGTAACTTGAAGAAACTTTTCTCTTCTCTTTTTTCAGAAAATGGTTTTACATCATCCGGATTTCAGTAAACCTTTCTATCTCCAAACGGATTGTTCAGGTACAGCAATGGGAGCGCAACTGTTCCAAAAGGACGACAATAATGAACTCTGTGTAATAGCGTTTGCGAGCAGGGTATTGAAGAAAAATGAATGTAACTTTTCGCCCACTGATCGAAAATTGGCAGCAACAATTTATAACATCAAGAAATGTATTTATTTATTTAATTTATTTATATTATTATTAATTTATTTTTTACACATATTTAGCAGAAGAAAAGTTTACTATAGTAACTGAACATCAAGAATTAACATTCCTTAGTCGCTGCAAACCTACAAATTCAAGGATAACAAGATGGCAACTACTTTTGCGAAGTCTACACTACATTATCGAATATTGTAAAGGTTCTGACAATGTAGTGGCTGATGAGCTAATTTAAATATCCTCTTCACAACATCAAAACGAACCACACTCCGATTCGCCGGTTTATCATGTTTTGGCTATTAACCTCGAAAAATTCGTCAACAGATTCAATTTCATGAAAAGTTTCAATTACTATATCAAAAGAGTGACACCACTCTATCATCATTCATGACAATATTTAATGAAGACGCAAGCCAAGAGTACAGGGGATATAAAATAATAAATGGTACATTATACAAGGAAACACACCGAGGATTAAAACTGACTCCAGAAATATTAATTGATCAGCTAATCTCTCTTGTTCATGTTTATCATGGAAACGTTGGTGTACTCAAAACTCACAAGCTCATAAATGAGCAATTTTATTTTGAGTATATGAAGCGGAGGATAAAACGCCTTTTAAAGTCATGCCACGTTTGTCAAGTGTGCAAGATTTCCAACAAGAACCACTCATCCCTAATTGAACCTATAACAACTGGCAAACCCGGAGATGTTATTTCAGTGGATTTTTATGGACCACTTACATCTGGAATAAATAACTTTCTTCATGTATTCATCATAATAGACAACTTTACGAAATTTGTGAAACTATCCGATCGTTCGGAGCAACACCACATCCGCCATCAGTAGTATGAACAAGTAGTAGAGTTAAATATAGTATAGTAAAGTATTAAATTCAATAAACCAGCCAAACCTACGTTGTGACAACGGTTCTAAATTTACCTGCATCAAAGGTGAGACTACTGTGAGGAGATTGGAATACAATGATATCAACCCATATTTGCCCAAGTTTTTTTTCTGAATTTCTCAGAAAAACCTGCAGAAAATAGTTCCTATTAACCGTTTGTTACTATTTGGATGGGAAAAACAAAGTTCCGATGGTCAGATTTGATATAGTCCCATGTTCCCATAAGGGAACACTGGGCAAGAACGGGTAGTGTACGTGCCAACTCATCTGAGAATGGAAGCAAGAGTAATAATAGTTTTTCCTACATTTGAACCGATCAAAACCTCAAATAAATTTACGATTTGAATGAAACCATCCCCACTACATCGTATTACCCCCCTCCCTACCCCTCCCCGCCAACTACTACCCTCTAGCAGTACTCCACTACCTTATTTTCATTCAAAATCCTCTGGAAGTTCATAAAATATAAAGGTAGTAGTAGTTACTGTAGTGGTAGAAGTTACTGAACCTAGAAGAAGGATAGGTAAGCCCCGCCGTAGGAGTTCCACCTTATATTTGGCTGTAGGTACCAACTGAACCTTATAATGGAGGTTCACACCTTATATTTGGTTGCAGTTATTGTTCCTTATATAGGAGTTTCACACCTTATACTTTTGTTGTAGCTTTTGTATGTAGGTTGTAGTTTTTGTACCCTAAATCGGAGGTCTACCTTACATCTGGCTGTAGGTACTAACTGTATCTGTGTGTCTCGGAGGTTCACACATTATATTTGGTTGTAGTTACTGTACCTTGCATCGGAAGTTCACACCTTATATTTGGCTGTAGGTACTGTTCCTTATATTCGAGGTCTACCTTATATTTGGCTGTACAGACTGTACCTTATATCGGAGGTTCGCACCCTATAATTTGGCTGTAGGTACTGTAGCGTATATCGGAGACCCACCTTATATATACACCTATATACGAGGTAAAACTGAAACAGTTGATTCACTTACCTACAAAATGTTATGTACCTACTTATTTACTTGATGTAAACGGTTTTGACTGAGGAAACTGATCAACAATAGAGCTAAAATGGGGTGGTGACGAGGGGAGGGTTGGGGAGGGGGGCAGAAAAGGTTGTCAACAACTTGGTTATAAATAATGAACGATAGCTGGTAACAAATGAAATGTCTGCAAACATTATACAATAACCTATTCATCTTGATAAAGCTTGAGGATTAGGTACCTCAAAGAGCTCTGAAAGCCCAGTGTTCCCATAATGGAATATTGATATAAAACCGATCATTTCTGTGGAGTGAACAATTTTTTCACCTGTATCCTTTGCAGTGTCTTTTTATAACTTTTAACAAACTCAGAAACCGTAGGTGGGCATTAGAAACAATGAAAATAATATTATAGTAATTATTTTTTCTCGGACATCTCCTGGGCCAAAATGAAGTTAAAACACGAACGACACAAGAACTACACAGAATGAAGTTTGAAACCAAACTGAGCGTCTGGGACGTTGGTGTGGGTTGGGATAAGGATGTAAACACGCATACAGGTATCTAAGATCACATATGTTGATCTACTGATCGATAAACAGGTCCTTTGTTCCCAAATGGGAACAATTTAATACCCGTCAGACGCATCCCCAATAGTCAAATCTGTCAGAGCGAGTCAATAGAGACATTGGCGATCGACTTAGATGTATGTTATTAGACGAGAACAAGCACAATCAATGGTCCTCATACATCGAGCATGTGAACATCAATTCCACACATCGTTCCATTATCGGAACCATGCCTCACACTCTACATTTTGAACGTCCTCCAAGAAGAATTTGGGAGTTGGGAGCTGATTTAGAACAAGTTTTTAAACCTCTGACCAGAAGAGTTGATTACTGACTTAATTTCTGACAAGCGCACCAAAAAGGTCAACTCAACAAAAAAAAGTGTCCAATCAATTGGTCTTAGGAGATTTGGTTTTGGTTGAATCTGTTGGAGTGAGCAGCAAACTGAAAAAAATCTCAGCTAAATTCTTACCCTTACGAGAGGGACCATGGTTTGGACACATGATGAAATCCAAGGTGGGAGACTAAACGTTCGAATTATGCCATCGCGAAGATATATGAACAAGATCCGTTGAAAATTTCATCTCGACGCACTCTGCAATTATACGACCCCAAAGCACCCTTTAATATCATGATTTAATATCCCGTAACCTTGATTACGTCCTTTGATTATTATCTCCATTTTCTCCAGTTGAACAGGGGGAAATGTAGCGGCTTCACTTTAGAGTCTACCTACCTCTTCCACTATCAACTATGTTTGAGATAATTTTATAAGGAATCAGATGTTCTTGAGGAAGGAATCCATTCCTATTCTTTCCTTGAATGTGGTTCAGAATAGGTAATTAGCACTCTAATCCTCAAAAACAATAAAAACTTGACCATTGGAAACACCCCAAAAATTAGGTAGCCAAGATTTGTGTTGTTTTTCAACGTTTTCTTTTATTAGTCGTGAACATGGAGAAATTCGAGATAACAGAAAGCTAAAAAATTACTAAAAATAATGGCTACTGGCGTCGGTCTCATTCGATGCTGAATTCTCTCGTCTTCAACTTTCATTTTCTACAACAACAATTTTGGGCGGTTTCAATTATAAAAAAACGAGCTTCTTCTAGGTTTGTTGAGGTTCAGGATGCTAATTAGACATTTTGTGTATATAGTGATGGGGTTTTTTTCGGGATCAGCTCAAAATTTCCTATTTGAACCGTTCATAAACATCGTCATGTCCTGAAAAACCCTCATTTCACCACAATGTGCGACTAAGACTCATGACTTAGTCATGGCCCATGATACGCCCGACTGAAAGACACACTATTTATGCCTACTAGGACGAGCACCTACTGAAGCATTTACTGAATCCCCTCAAAACAATCCAGAAACGCACGTTTTGCAATTGAGGTACATCTGTGCAATGATTATTTGGGAAAATTCAATCAGCACACAAAGATTCCCAACTAAAATTAATATGGTTTTAATATGCTGGTATGTCCAAAAATTCACTAATTTTTATCGAAATAACAATTTTGTTATCAGTCAAAATGGGTGTCACCATTTGATTCAGCGTGAAATAATTACCTGGAAAACGATACTTAACTCCTCATGACCCGGTCAAGTGGTCAGGTCGTCAACACCCTAAAACACTCGATTTCCTTAAAACTCACGTTTTTTTTTTTTTTTTTCATTCAAACACGATTTCCTCCTAGTGCACCAGAATTAGGAAATACCACACCATTGGAAAGCTGAGATTTTGGCGCAACTTTAAGGTTTACAGGCAAAAAATCACATGCTAGATGACTGGGACCTATGAGCGGTTGAAAGAAAGTGATGATTTTCAAGATTTGGTTTCCCCTTCAAGTTCATTTTTCACCTTTTTCTTCATCTTTCTGAAAAAACTTGTTTCCTATGGAAATAGGATATTTTACGCTTCTTCCAGTGGTAATTTAGGTTCAATTTTACACTGTAAATTAAGGGAGTTATAGTTGTTGTAGTGATGAAAAGTCGAAAGAAACAACAAAATCTTAAAATTGAAATAACTCGAGAAATTAGGGGTTTGAAAAAAACTCCAAGAAACACTTTTTGTTGGAAATGACCAGTAGAATCGATCCCCGGCCGGTGGTAAGACCTTAACCCGGACACCCTGTATATGCCATTGCAATAGATTCATTTACTAAATAAATGTGGACAGTAATAATTATTTTATTGTGTTTAGAACTTGCCTACGTTTTCGCGTTTCTGGATTGTTTTGAGGGGATTCAGTAAATGCTTCAGTAGGTGCTCGTCCTAGTAGGCATAAATAGTGTGTCTTTCCGTCGGGCGTATCATGGGCCATGACTAAGTCATGAATCTTAGTCGCACATTGTGGTGAAATGAGGGTTTTTTCAGGACATGACGATGTTTATGAACGGTTCAAATAGGAAATTTTGAGCTGATCCCGAAAAAAAAAAACCCATCACTATACATATAGTCACTAATTCACTAATCCACATGATGAAATGTGAAATACGACAAAAATTGAAGTTTGGGCTCTACAAGAGCTCAATGAATACAGTTTCAGTGATTTAAAAATGACTTTATCTTTTAGGAAATGTAACGTTCTTCCCAACGGTGTCCTTATTTTCAATTTTTAATAATCAATTCCGGGAGTTATGACCATTTTAGTGACTTAAAGTCGAAAACACGAGAAAAAATGTTAAATGTGAAAGAACTCACGAAATGGGGGGCTAACAAAAAACTCTATGAGGCACTTTTTCTTGGAAATTAGTTGTAGAATGGATCCCTGAATTTTATCTACTCAAACCTGAAAACCCCTGTGTATAGGTGTATGCTCGCGCGCGCGCGCGCGTGTGTGTGTGTTTGTATGGAAAAGTGTTAAATCTCAGGAATCGTATTAGAATGGTCTGAAACTGATTTCCATGAAGAAAATTGTCAGAAAATTACTAAACTTTTGAAGCCGTTTCAATGCTTCGAAAATTCACTAAAACCTATTGCAATGCCTTCAAAATTTTAGTTACTTTTTGAAATTTTTCTTGATGGAAATCCGTTCAGACCATACTAAAATACCATTCCTGAAAACGCGTTTTTTAAGGTTTTTGGTGTAAATTACCATCTTAAACATAGGAACATAATAGTATATTTGGAATCGGCGTAAAATTTCCCATAAGAATCACCCACCGAACCGGTTAAAATGTATTATTCTTTGAAAACTAGCTCAAATGGAACATTCATTCACTTTGGACTAGCTGCATGAATGGAACATTCTTTTTATATTAATCGTCTACCTGCTTAAGTAATCAATTATTTTCCAAATTACAATCTTGAACTTAGTCGAAAATTGTATCGGTTCGTTCTATACTGCCGTGAGAAGGAAAAACGACTCATCGCCAAAACGAAAACATTGCAGAAATTAGCTTTAAAGTTTTCCACAGGAACCCAGCTGTAGGTTCCTTGAAGTACATTCTAGCGACCCAATTGTTTTTGGGTTCATCGATAGGACATCAAATTACTCAATCACGTTTTAAAATATCGAAAAATCGATTTTTTTATTTCGATTTGTCGTACTTGAGGCTGTTTTTGAATTTCTCAATAACTTTATTAGAATAATTTTGAAGCTAAAATGCCTCAACTCGCTGTGGGGTGTCTCATCCTCAAAAATGACACTATCGCTAAGGGGTTTGTTTGATTGATGGAGAAACGCCTCAACCTGTAATAATTCGAGTATCCCATCATTGTCGGGAAAGCAGCAGCTAGTCACCCTGTTTCCAGCAGTGAAAAATCGCCTCATCATTGGTCATCTGTGTAATCATTTGCAGGAGAAACGCCTCAAAAATTTTTATGAATGCCTTCCTCCAAATTTGAAGCCAATATTGACAAACAATTTGAAGGTAAAACGCCTCATCTCAAATTTTGCCGAGTTGAGGTGTTTTACCGTCACAATATTGAAAAATAAACAGTGACTTGAGGCATTTCAAGCAACAAGTTGAGGTGTTTTACCTTCAAAGCGCGTCGATGAGGCAAACCGACCGATTTTCGGATTTATCATGGTCGGATTACCCCCACTTCCGAATCGAATTTTGAAATTTCGACTTCACCATCGGGAAGAGCAGTTCGAAAATAGGGGCGTACGTGAAAATCCCATTTTCGTAAACATTGGAGTCGCGTCGTTTTTCTTTAACACGGCAGTATAGCTGATTGATTAGGTACTTATATTTGTGTACTCGTATGAAGAAAAGGGCATTTTAAACTCACCTGGACTTGTCAGCTATGTAGAAGGATGAGAACCGCACTCCACTTGGCAGGTCATGTGTGATCCACACGCACTGAGAACAGCTAAAATTGTGTTTCTTTCGCGGAGCACTGTGATTCGTCCTTGCAAAGAACTCTTGATTCGAAGAAATAATAATGCGAACTACGAAGCATATTAGGGGTAAAGTTTTCGTTATTTTTTCATTTCAAGGATAACGACGTCGTTGAGACGCGGCGGCGGCGGGCGAGCGAGCGACTCGCGAAAGCTCGAGGGGATGCGTCGCGGGAAAATCTGACGCGACGCGGGAGAAGTTCGGGACAAGAGTGATGGTCGCGAAGGAGAGGCGCGGGCGGCCACGAAGGAGCATGTGCTGGAATGGAGGGGAAGGAGGCGCTCCCTCGACGGAGCCTGTTGCTGACCGGATCGAACTCATTTGCACCGCAATTAGAGGATCTTCATCTCTCCGATATATTCACCTTTGACAGAAAAAGTTTGCTCCAACCAGATCACAGTGATAAAAAAGCTCGATTGAGGACCCGATATTTCAATGATTTGCGCAACGAATTGTGATACCCCCTGTTGGTTCCAAGTCTACCAAGGTAGCGGAAGCATTGTTTTCACTTTTGGGATATGAAAATTTTTTTATCTCCAAAATCAAATTTTCAACTCTCGTTTTACGTTTTAGACCTTGCTGACAATTTTGGTTTCGTGTCTCTCTGTCGGTCTGTCTGTCTGTCGGTCTGTCTGTCTGTGTCCGGGAATCCTTGCAACACTCATAACTTCCACAATTTTAATTCGATTTTGATGAAATTTTCAGGGATTATGCGGTATGGGCCCTAGATGGTCCCCTATGAAATTCATCATCACCCCCCCAACGGTAGCCTCTGTGCATGCGTAACCATACAATCTTTGAAACATCAATTTCTCGCGACCTAATGGTCCGATTTCGCTCAAACTTGGTTGAAAGTTGAGGATCGGAGATACGATAGTGCCCTAAGAGTTTCATCTAGATCGGATCAGTGGTGCCCACTGCGCATGCGTAAACGTGAAGGTCTCATAACTTCGACAATTTTCATCCGATTTCGATGGAATTTTCAGGGATTGTGCAGGTACTAATAATCCCTTCGATGATTTTTTATATATATATACATTCATGTTAAGGATACGAGGAAGCTATGTGCTACACTCAACTTGGCAGAAGTTTTTTTTTTCTCTGTGCTGAATTCGTGAATGATATCCGTTTTATCATGAGATACGGAACACTTTCCTGATATTTTAGCAAACCATACCTAATCCCTCTGCTCAAAATATACCTGACTCTACTCTCAATCCCTTGAATCCATATTTTTGGGCATTATAATGCAAATATTTCGTTTAACGAAAATTAACGAGAGGCAAAGGAAGCTTTAAAAAAAGTAGGGAAAGTACATACCTACATTTGATACCTACATCAAGATTTTACAAAGTTCCATTCATGCAGCATGAGTTGATGAGCGTATATTCAAAGAATAATTGTTACCGATTTGGTGGGTGATTCTCATAAGAAATTTTGGGCTGATCCGAATGTACCATATGGACTCATTTTTTCGGCTCAGCTGATCTCGGCCTTTGTATGAATATGAGCTGATATTTTGACTTGAGCTGATCCATGATGATTTATGAGTTGAACTTTCTGCTCAGCTATCTGATAAGGTACCAATATTGTTGCGTTTTGAACTCGTCAAGAATACATACACATACACCTTATAAATAATTGCAAGTGAATACACCGAAACGAGGTTTTTATTACCTAGGTAATGGCACCGTTAGGAGTTATTCGGTGAATTGTGAGGGGTGTCAACGAGTTTGCCCCCAAGTCCCAGAGAACTATTACTACAGCGTGGAAATTCAGGCAGATACCTAACAGTTGGTACAATTGCACAAACTGAGAACATGCTGTGGAATCAATTTTTACACATTAGAGTATGAAAGTTCTAGTTATGCAGAATGAGTTGGTGAGCGAAGTTGCAAAGAATCATACCGATTTGGTGGGTAATTCTCATAGGAAATTTTTTGCTGATCGCGAATATACCATACGGGCTCATTTTTCGACCCCGCTTATCCAGCCTTTGAATGAATATGAGCTCATATTTTGACTTGAGCTGATCCATGATGATCTATGAGTTTAACTTTCCGCTCAGCTATCTGATAAGGTACCAAAGATAGTTCGAAATATTGAAAAAATAGGTGTTCGCGTAATATTTTGAATAATTTTCATTGTACATTATAACAAACGTTTTCTTGCCACTAATTTTAGTGTTTATTGCGGGAACATGAGTGTTTCATTATGTACAGTATAGTAGTTTTTATTATCCTTTTATTATCCATGATCAATTCTAATGAATAGCATAATACAATTATGCAAGAGTGGCTTGGAAGTATCTACATTTTAAATCTTTGCTGTGTGGCTCATAATGTTGAAAACCACTGAGGTTTGCAAAAATTGAAACTTCAAGTGAGATGGAAAAAAATTCGCTCGTTCAACAATTTTGAGTATTGCAATTTCATTTATGAGTTTTCGCTCAACTTCAAACTCGATTTTCTTGAATCTTCTCATGTGGACTGACGGCACTTCTATTCTCAGCAAGCAATTTAATCCAAGGTACTACCTACCGACCAAATTGTCATTTTTTGCTAGCTCCTTGAAACCTATGAATGAATGCAAAATTATGGGGTTTTTTGTCACTAATATACTTGCGGATCAGACCGTTTTTAGAACCATCTAAAAAAATACAATTCTCCAAAAAAATTGAATATCATCACTTATTATAAATACTAAAAGTATTAGTAGACATCGTGAAAGAAAGTGGAGGTCGTACACATGAATTACACATTTATGTAACTAATTTTCAGACTATGAGTGAAGAAGCGAGGTGATCATCAGACGAAACACCCATTGTTTACTTGATCCCAGATTATAAGTGTGAAAATCGTCCCCGGAGTTCGCTCATCATTCTAAATCAGTGGTTCTCAATCTGGGGGGCTCAATCGCACTCTAGGGGGGCGCGAGATCTGAAAATAGTAGATAATAATAATAACATAGGGTCAAGATAATATTAACAGACAAGCGTCACGAGACCAAGGTGATAGCTGAGTTCATTACCCAGCTCTATTCTGGTGCATGACGCAGCAACGCATTTTCCTGTAGTAGCCTGTATCACGAAGGTTAACATTTTTTTCCAATTTAGTTTATCATGTTCCAAAAATTTATGATTTGACTTTCGTGTTACTGACTTCTGTTAAAAGCGTGATTGCAACATGAATCAGCATTGCTGTACTTCTCTGACCCTTTAATTAATTTTTTAAAGACCCAACTTCAAACTTTGCACACTGTAGGTACTATAGGGCGATGAAATTCATAGGGGATCGTCTAGGCTAGTGCTTCTCAACCTTCCCTTGGCCATGCCCCCCAAGCACCATGAGCATTTTTTCAACTCGCCTCTGTGAATATTATCATCACACAGCGCTTCTGATTCATGTTTGCAACTAGGCTTTCAACCGAAGTCAGTTACACGAAAGGGACATCATCAATTTTGGGAACATGATTAAGGGAACCCAAGGGTACTCAAAAAATAAAGAAACAAATCGATTTTCCGGTTTTGACATATAAAAAATTCTTTATTAACGAACGAAAAAATAGTATATAATTTTTTTATATTTACCCAACTGGAACTGGTAGAATTCAGCCTTACCTCGGAAGTGAGGGAAGTCGGGGTCGCCTGCGCTTGGGTTAAGTGTATATATAAGCTCAGTAAAACGGCTCCAAGATGAAAATGTAGAAAAAGTGGATAAACCTGGTTGAAATTACCTTCCTTCTTTTTCTCCTTCACTTTTTTGATTGGAGTATTTAATTTTTGAAGTTTTTGTCAATGGAGGCAAGTCATAAGATTACTTTTGTTCATGTTCGGCATGCGTTCTGTGACGTTCTCAGAAAAAACGTTCATCTGTAAAATTAGATTGTTGGATCTTCTTTCCCGTGTGCCTCAATGATGAGTAAAGTTATCGCGTTCCCCCAATTTTTCCTTGGGACTACTGTAATTGATCTTCACTTTAGTCGAATGGTTTTGCCGAAAAGTTATTCGTTCGGGTATGATTTTTCGAAATTGTGACTTTTTGGGCAAAAAAAAACCCCAAATGTTTGAAAAATTATTCCACGGCAATGAACCATTATTTCCGAAATCCATACGACTAAAATGCAGGCCGACTATATGTAGTTTAAACACTGGACAAAAATTTCATCTCAAAAGACCGAGTGGCATTGGAGAACCAGGGGAACAAGAATGGGTCTGCCGGTCCACGTTACTACAGAGTACCGGGTTCTGTTAATGACTTGGAAACTAAATTGAAAAAAATTTTAACCTTCGTGACATCGGCTACTACAGGGAAACTCGTTTCTTTGAAATGCACCAGAATATCTGAGGATTGAACTCAGCTGTGACTTTGGTCTCGTGGCGCCTGTCTGCTAATATCTTTTGATACAATGTTCGGCGGCTCTTGTCTCCTGAGGTGCTGGTTGTGGAACGTCGATGACACGGGCGTTCTAGTACCTACCTACATCTGCTTGTAGATATTTGGATGGGTTCCAATCCTACCGATACTATCTTTTAGTATTTGTTCAATTTGTTCTGCAGATTATGTAGGTTGACAACTTGATGGATACGAGGTCATCTAAAGGTCATGCGGAGACCTCTAGCGGATTTCGGGTGACACTGGAGGTTTGAAGGACCGACTGTCTTGATGCGAAGAAAACCCTTCCTGTAGAGGTTGAATTTGGCACAGGCATACATCCTGACGGTGTCCTCTTGGTCTTCTTTGGCGACCTCACACGGTTTGCTGAAAATAGGATAAAATTCATACCCCTTGATACCTCGGCAGGGATTCTTAAAAGAACCATAGTGATCAAGGGGGTCCCTACGTTGGATAGGAAACCAATCTGGATAGGTGGTGGTGAGGTCGAAATCGCGGGTTCCGGTCGGGGTTCCTGTGGTTGACCACTGACAGGGTAGGATAGGGTTGAGGAAGGTAGTTGATTCCGTGTGAGTCGGCAGAGAGAGCTGATCTTGAGTTGTTTCACATTCCCTCCTATTATTAGTCCAAGGAGTGTACTGTCGTCTCGAACTCTGGTAGAATCGATCCCCATGACTGCCTTCTGGCAGCCGACTACACTTGCTGAATATTTGTCTGGTAGGTCTGGTAGGAGTAGAAAACCGGGGCTTCGTTCTTCTCTCTTGCGCTGAAAAGAATTTTTATTAGTAACCCCCCCCCCCCCCCCCCCCCCCCTTCGATGTTTCCCACTGGGGTAGGCTGAAAGTTCCCTGGGGTGTTGGTGACAATTGAGGTAGGCAGTTGAAGGCTGAGCTGGTTGGAAGGTCTAGAAGTGTAGTGCCCCATACGGCTCAGCAGTCCGATATTTATACACCTGTTTTCTTCACTCACTGGACCAATCAGTAATGATCAGGTCCGAGGTAGGTGCGAGCGACGTGAGCGCCTCCATCGGAAGATGGGATGAACTAGTGTGAAACACACGGGATTGGTTGTCAGATAAGCTTGATTGACCTTGAAATTACCTGTCCGGGTTGATGAAGTAGTAATTACGACGTATTAATTTTTCGGAGGCTGATTTTCTTGTTCTTGTTTCGTAAACCTTCGTAGAAATCCATTCGAAAGCTGTGTGCGAAGTTTCAGTAAGATCGGTCCATAAATAATAGAGATCCAATATAATGAAAATCAGAGTTATTTATTATCTGGATCTCACGGGTGACGCGCGACCTGTTCTCTCTCCACCCCATTCTCCATTACACAGGTTATCCATTAATTTATTGTGAAACACTCAGTATTCTTCGCTGTATGATCCACATAAGAAATCAAAAGGTAGGGAATCATGGAAAACATGTTAATGTTGTGATTTCTTATGGATTCCCCTTCCTATGGAATAATTATGTATCGATTCCCTACCTTTTTCCCTTACATACATAATTATGATACATTATTATTATTATCATGGAAAACATGTTTATGTTGTGATTTTCTTGATTTCGTATATCAAAGATCGAAGGTAAACGGTGACATAACATATTGGGAGTGCTGACAACTTTGCCGAGGTGAATGAAGATGTCGTGGGCGGACGCTTATGGGGCCTGTGAATCCTGTCATTGTGAGTGTTGGGGATCACGATCATCCCCCTACCCGCGAGGAAGCTAGTGCAGAAATTTTTAGGCACAACCTAAAAAGGAGAGCGGAAGAGCACCCTGAACAACCTCCGGCTCAAATTATACGTGAAATGATAGCTGGTGTTTCTGCTGGAGTAGCAGCTCAATTGCCGGAGAGAAAATTTGAAAAAGGCGATGCGTAAAATTCTGCGCAAAAGTCTCCCAGCTAACCCCAAATCTTCACTAGAATTTGGAGCGTTGCCCGATCAATTTCAAAAAACTCTAAGTGGTGAAAAGTTTTTAATGTTCGATTCAGCTGATTCCTGCGACCTAGAAGAAGGTCAGGTGCTTGTTTTCACCACCGCTCGTAACCTCAAACAACTTGCTACATGTGAAGTTTGGTATGTATACGGGACGTTCAAGACAGCTCCATCCATCTTCACACAAATTTTTACAATACTGGGATCATTTGCCCAAAAGAAAGGTGGAAAAACTATGATATTTGCATTGCCGTTAATGTACTGTTATCTTTCATCTAAAGAGACAGTGCAGTACACCACAGTATTCGAAGCAATTGCTGATGCCGCCGCAGATCTGTACATTGATGATTGCGCACCCAAAAGAATAATGGGCGATTTTGAAAAGGCCATAATAAATAATTGTACCGCCGTGTTCCCAGATTCACCATATGCAGGTTGTTTCTTCCATTTTCAACAAGCAATTTATCGCAAAATTCAACAAGTGGGATTGCAAGTTCCTTACAATGATCCAACAGATAGAACCCTCAAAACTACAGTTCATATGATGGCAGCTTTAGCATTCGTTCCGATAGAAGACGTTGAGACAACTTTCGAGCTTCTAAGAAAAAACGCGGTTAACAATATTCCCACACTTGAGCCAACTATGAAATATTTTCAAGAAACATACGTTATTGGTGTAAGAGGCAGCTACTGTGGCAGAAGACGCGCTGTTCCTCCTCGGTATCCCCCTAGTCTATGGAATCAACATGAAGCTACAAAAGCAGGGCAAGCGACAACAAATAATGCATCTGAAGGATGAAATAACCGCTTTAGGTTAGTACGAGTAGTTGCGAAAAACCTCCCAGATCTGTACTCAGCTATAAAAGAGCTGCAGAAAGAACAAGCTGACACAGAGATTGCCTTGATTGAATTAAGTGTTGGAAAAAGTATCAAGGGACAGCCAAAAAAGAAGTGGTATGACGTGAACGAGAAGCTGAAAACGGATGTAGAAGAATATGAAATTACAAGAACGATAGGAACTTGCTTGATTTTCTTAGAGCTATCGCACATACCTAGAATAATATTCTAAGAAATTTATGTATCTTGTGCATGAATATAATTAAAAATGAATAATAACTAATTTTTGTACGATCGGGAAACAAGGTGCTCGGTAGAAAAAGTTTCGGGGAGAAGGCCTTCGGGAAAAAGGCTTTCGGGAAAAAGGTCACCTTACGATTCGAGGAAGAATACTTTCGGGAAAGAGGTCATCGGGAAAAATTAGTCGGGAAAACGGTCGGGGGGATCTGCTTTAATTTCTGTGTACACATATCGTATTTGTTCAAGTACCTACTCTCCAATTTTTCATGCATAGTAGGTACCTACCATTGCCATTTTACCATGACTAACTACCTCCACGACTGTATTTTCTACAAAGATTCTTGACCAGCTAATCGCCTACCAACAGTCTTTACATACATTTTTAATAACCGTTTGTTTACTTTTAGCTACGTATTTCCCTTGTAATGTTTTCTCACGTCAGCCTTTTTCCCGTTACATGCATGATTCGACGTTAGCGCGATCCACCGTCAATTTAATTAATTTAAATGAATGAATTTAATTAATTTATCGTGTAGCAAAAGAAGTTCCCCTCACTTATTTTCTTTGTTTTCAAATTTGCTGTAGGAGAGTATACCGCAGTAGATAAGATGTACTGACAAACACTCATAGTTCCGTCGGGCACAAGATACAAGATGACAACAGAATACCGAAAGCGTCTCGGATGTCGCACGCGAAGAGGGTTGAAAGCCTTTAGATTAACCTACCAGACTTGGCAATTGTGGACAATTGGGTTGTGGAGGGGTAGCCCTCTTCTCATTTATCAAGACGTTCCACTTTATAACAAAGATTAGCGGATCCTTCAGACCGAGAAAAGCCTCTCTATTGTTGATGGAATTACCGTCCACCAGCTGGTTCACATCAGACTCAATACTGAAACAATACTCTTGGAGTCCATGTGGGGTGGCACCACATAATAAGGAACAAAGGAACTGATCTTGATTATTCGTCATCCAAGTCAAATTAACATATTTTTAACACAGAATGTGTTTTAGCCTTGGACTAACTAAACGAAGAACGTTGACGAATCCATTTTTTACTCAGCTGATCTAGGAGCTCCATTTTCGACTCAGCTGAGCTGCAAGCTCAATTTCCCTACAAACGTACGTTGTACGTGTGGTTGTACGTGAAAATCATTAGAAAATGTCGTCACCCATCCGCGTCACCCATTCCGCGTAACGTTTTTCGGTTAGTTAATCCAAGGCTAAAACACATTTTGTGTTAAAACTTCAAGGTGACTAGCCCCCATCGTAATTGTGTCATAGAAAAATATTTGATAGTTTGGAACTGTGCTTCGGTGACAGAATGGGAGGAAATAGGAAGATAACGAAAAATGGAGGAAAAATTAAACCGTCCTGTTGATCACTATTAAATGATAAATTTCTTCCCTCGATGGGAAAAACAATAGTGATCATGGATATGTCTAGCGGCTTTAGGAGCCGCTCAGCTGATCTGCAAGCTCCATGTTCGATGCAGAGAGTACCTAGTACCTCAAAACATTGCCGTAGTACCTCATTGATTTCTACCTAGCCTTCACTTTTCGAGCGTTGCCGGAGCGTTGCATTTTATGTGGACAAAAAAAGTGGAAAAAAAAGTTCCATTTTCGACTCAACTGATCTGGGAGCTCCATTTTCGACTCAGCTGATCTGAGAGCTCCATTTTTGACTCAGCTGATCTGCGAGCGCAATTTCATGCTGACTTTTATGCCCGAACCATAAGCACAATGAAACCATATCAAACGTGGTAACGCTTTTGACGGTACAATATTTTGGATTGACCCCAGCGAAAAGACATGTCAAAATCAATTTTCTATCAGTCAAAATGAATCGGGAGTGTCACTATTCGATTCAGCATGAAAAATCACGTAGGATACGATACTTATTAACTCCTCAAGTCATGGTCAGGTCGGCAACACCCTAAAACACTTGATTTCCTTGAAAACCCGACTTTTTTTTTGCATCAAATACAATTTTCTCCCTTAATTGGTACACCAACATTGAAAAATCTGACACCGTTAGAAAGCTGGGATTAAGGGCGCAACTTTGAGGCTTACAGGCAAAACATCAGATGCTAGATGACTGAGGCCTATGAGCTATTGAAAAAACTCTCGGATAATAATAATCACAGGTAGGCACTTACCTCCTCATTGTACAAAAGAAATTATGAATGTGAACCTAGTTTTATATTATGGTATAAATAATTCGATTTCCGGATTCTACTTTCGTTTTTTTGAAATGTAAAACATCAACTTTTGAGGAAAACAAATTGTTCACCCTCAATTCCTAAGCTATATTATTGAAAGTAATAAACCAAAACTGAAAATGAACGACAACGAATTGTACTTCCTACCAATTTTATAAAGGTACTGTTTGACGGGAGTTCTTCCACAAACCTATCAAGTTGGTCAAATTACTTTTCCGTATATCTACTCAGCGAGGTGGTTAGAATTCGATCCACTACTTCGTCTTTAGTCATGCCTTTCTCACCCTGCTTCTTTACTGATGCGCTGGTTGAATTTTTGGAATGGTTTTGTTTTCCGATGTTCTTCGTTTCCCCTCTCCGCTGGGTCTTGTTTGGGAAAGATGTCACGTAGTTTTTCAATATGTGAGATTTAGCTGAATTTTGAATTTCTTCAACTTTAGCTGCGTAGGAAGTTTCTTCGGTTTGATTGCGTTTTTTTATATTCTTTTTCATCTCATCAAGACCCTATGAAAAACGTGTGAGAATATACGACTGATGAACCCTGTTTTTCCTCACCTCTATCCTTTCAATGCGATGAGTGGGGAATATACCTACCTAGCGAAAGAAAGAAGAGAAAAAGAAGAGGTAGTACATACTACAACCGCACTCTTCTACGTTAAATAAATACCTACGATAAAAAGTTAGGTACCTAAGTGAGGTACCAAGTATTCCAAGTATAAGTACCAAGTATTCTTTTTATAACTTTTCAAGTTGGGCGCCTCTTGTGACGTCACACTGAGTAGGGTTTGATTTTTCAAATCATGTTCAGAATTTTTCAAACCAAATTTGCAATTTTCGAAACCAAACTAAGAATTTGCCATTTAAAATCTTTAGAATATTTTCAATACTTTTTGTGCTATGAAATTTGAAATGAAAATTTCTGAATTTGGAATGGAAAATTCTGAATGTGGTTGGGAATATTCTGAATTTGGTTTGGAAGTTTTTCGAATTAAGTTTGGAAAATTCTCAATTCAACATGTAAAATCTATATATGGATATAAATAATGATTTTCCGCCGGAAACACCCAAAGCCCCTCGGCAACGATCAGCTCAGGATCTACATGGAGGCGCTCCTCAATAAAACGAAGTCGCCGTTTCAAACTTCACCCTCAAAAATAACCCCACCAGATAAAAATTGTATTGTTTTGATGGATTGGTGGGGCCATTTTCCGTTCAGGAGACACAAGTTTTTGAGTCTTCATTTTTATTTGTATACAGTACATGTTTCTGTGGGCTCAGCCACTTTCTTCAGCCTTTGATGATGAGGGGAAGTCATGATGCAATGAACTCACATG
>JAEMON010000002.1:17493749-17507549 GCA_030264115.1 Lygus lineolaris | reverse complement strand
TTTACCGGTTGTCTTTTTATTGTTTTTGTCTCAAATAAAGCGGGAGGCTAGCTGAGCTGTCAACATCCAAGACACAGCGACACACTGGTACAATCAAGTGTATAGTTGTCGCAAATATAGGCAAATTCGCAAACACACTCGCTTACACAAAGCACTCACGATTGAACCGCAGTCGCCATTCCACGTAGGACACCGAATTCCGCGCTAACCGTCCGGCCGCGTAGCCTTCCCCACGTAGGACGTAGCCTTAACCATACATAAATCACGTAAAATGTAAGTAGAGATTAGTAGCAGCATGTAATAATAGAAGAAGGGTCTTACCAGGTTCTTGTTGCTTACTGTCGCTATACTCTGATTCAGTTGAATAGTTATCCAAATAATTTTCGTCCAAACTGCTCTCTTCAGATATATTGTCTGGAATGCTAAACGTCAATTTGGTTTTTGTCTTGTTCTTAGTCCGAAGGTGTTTTGACATCTTATTGCCTAGTTTGCATTTACCGAGATTGCTCATGACGTTTCTAATGAGTCTAAAATAAAATTGAATCCACTATCTCAAGCCGTTCTACATAAAATAATTTTCCCATAATAGCTCAATAGGGATTGTATATTTAGATCCAAAGTAAATCGAATCCTCTAAGTTGATAGGTTATCACATAATTACGTAGGTAGCATTTCATAAATTTAGCAGAGAAACTATACCGAATGAAATGATGTATGAATGAGTTCATAGGTAGGTACTCAAGAGTTTATTCTCGTATTAATCTTTTCTGCTATTGAATCATTGTTATGATCTCGAAGCTCAAATTTCAAATAGCATTCGAAGCTTCTCCATGCTATCGGAACATCATCCCATAGTGAAACAAAATTGGTAGAACATCACCCATCTCCTGATGCCCACCATGATACCTCCCCTGATGCCCACCATGATACCTCCCCTGATGATCACCGTTACCCAATACCTACTCACCTAATTTTTTTCAATTTCTCATGTGGAAACGAGACGTGTCCCTCGTGAAAGACGTGAAATTCTAGGAATGTTCTCTATTTACTAACCGGGTTACTCATTCAACGTTCCTATAAAGCCATGGTGGAGGGGGTAAACCAGCTGCCCATACAGCACAGTTTTCCCATCCATCAAGCTTCAAGAAAATAAAGGCGAATGTGACGGATTGAACACTTTTGGAGCCAGTGATTAGATAATCAGCTCATACACACATCTCAATTTCCATTCTCAACACCGTGTTCGAAAGTTTCAAAAGGTGAACCTTGAACATCTGAACATGTTTGACAGATTCTAGAACTTTCTGACCCACGTGTCCATGATACTGACTTGAATAAAGCCAAGAATATTCTGAAGCTAACTCTTATCCGGATGGTTTTCTCACTTAATCGATGTTTAGCGGAAATAAGAGGTAAGTGATTTCCATCTCTAGGTCCTGATCCGACGGTTTCTTCTCGTTCCACTGATATTCCATGCTGTTTTGGGATGACTTATATCCCTGGGTTGTCTGAAGGCCTCTCTAAAACTCTCCAGAAGACCTTTCCCAATAACGGATTTGGTTCTAAGCCTGTGTTTTCTGTTATAAAGCGTCCTGGAAGTTCTTCTAGTTCATTTTTAATACATGTTGTACCTGGTTTTGCTTCCGCTTCCGAGTCTTCCAAAGGTAGCGGAAGCTTTGTTCACTTTGAAAATCAAAAAAATTGTTATACTCCAAAATTGAAATTTCAAATCAAACTATACGTTGCAGAGATTCCTTAACGAATTTGGTTCCGTGTCTGTCTGTCGGTCTGTCCGCAGTTCCACATTACAGCCTTATCTTCCAGAGTTGACATCCGATTTTGTTCATTTTCAGGGATTATAAGGGTAGGGCCCCTTGAGGTACCATATGAATTAAAAATCATGTTTGAATCAACGGTACGCTCTACGCAAACTTTAACGTAAATTCCGTTCACGATTACGTTAACATTTCATCTAAACTTTCTAACAACAACTCGACAAAGAGTTATAAACGTACACCATTTCGGTTTATCATTTTCAATAATGAACCTTTGGAATTGAGCACAAAAAAAAATGTCAACCCCCTCAAAATTTACGTTTCAAGATACGTAGAATCCAAAAATCGAATAAAAAAAAAATCCGTCCGTCCGCCGTCCGCCGTAAGCGGCTCTTTCCTTAGTTACCATGGACCAAAATGAATGAAATTCGGTATACCGGCCCCATTCGGGGTCTATTAATTTGTTCCGCGAAGCTCGGCGTTACCGTCAGTCTTCTCTAAGGGTTACAAAATAAGGGATGAAATTTTCAAAACGCCCTAGCTCGAAAATTTCAACTAGGAAGGTATATTTTTCTCATCGATTTAAAATAGGACACAATGTTCAGCGTCGAATGAGACCTTGCGGAGCGTTCAAAAATCTCCGTTCAAATATCAGATGTTCAAATGCAACTTTCTTTCAATTCCACCGATCCAAGTTTGTTGTTTACTTTCAGAAGCTTCCTTAGTTACTTACTGAATTTCACTAAGAATGAATGATACAACTCTCCGATAATAATAACTACAAGAAGGTACCTACTCATTGTCGCCAAGAGATGATTGTGAACCTCGAGGTAGGTGGGTATTTTATGTCAATAGGATCTTTGTAGATGGGTGATCTACACAGAAAATAATAAACTGTTGTGTAATAATGTGCAGCGTTTTTTTCCAAATTTAAGTTGAAATTTTGTCTAAACTGACAAACATCAACAAGATCAAGAGTTTTGAACTTACGCAAATTTGATTTATTATTTTCAATAATGAAACTTTTGGAACCTAGCACGAGAAAACAATTGTTAACCCCTCCTACGCGACAATTTGCTTAGTTACAGGTGACCAAAATATGGTGTACCGATATGAAATTAGGTATATTGGCTCAATTTGGGGTCTAGTTCTGCGAAGCTTGAAGGCATTATCCGTTCGCTCCCAACAAGGACTTAAGGGTTAACGGAAGCCCTCCGACTGGGCCAATTTCTTGTTTCAAGATCAGCTGATCAAATGTAACTTTTTTCCGATTTCCCCGAGTCGAGTTTGTTTACTTCATTACGCTTCCTTAGTTACTCGATAACGTTATGAAAGACCTACCACAACTTCTGGATAATAATTACAGTCAGGTAGGGTGCTCATTGTACCTACTCGTCGAATTGTGAACCTCGTATTTGACGGTAGGTGCTTACTAAGTATATACGAATAGGATCTCTACAGATGGGTGATCTATGTTGGAAATAATAAATCGTTGTGTAATAATCTGCTGAGTTTAAATTTCAAATTTTCTTGGAATCGAGGAAGTTATGTGCGATTTCCACTTAGCAGAGTATATATTTTTATAATGATAATTCCAGTAAATTATTCGTTAAAAAGTTATTTTAGCGAATTTTCGAAGAAAATGAAGCTATTGCAATGGCTTCAAGATTTTGGTAATGCAAATTTTCTTCATGAAAATCCGTTTCAGACCACTCTAAACCGATTCCTGAAATTCAACACACAATATATGACCCTGGAATCGAGATAATAATCCAAAAAAATTTAAAATGTCAATAATATCAAAAGGATGAGTTCCTTGGCCAGAATTTTTGGAGTACTCCAAGGGGTCAAATTTTGAAAATTTAGAGTCAAAAATCGCTTAAAAAAAAAAAACGTGTTTTTGAGGTTTTCGGGTGTAAATGGCCATCTTAAACATAAGAACATCTGGTACGTTCGGAATTAGCGTGAAATTTCCTATAAGAATCACCCACCAAATTGGTTAAAATCATTCGTTGAAAATTCGCTCATCAACTCATACTGCATGAATGGAATTTTTTTTTCTTTTTTTTGAGCACGTGGATGGATCCTTCTTGCTCTAATACTGTAGGCTTGCTTTACTGTAGGTTTTGATAATGTACACAGTCTGTGGTACGAAACGTCAACAACAATAAAGAATCAATGACCTGATTTACTAGTTCCCTGTTCCTCCTTTCTGCTATGCCGCATCCCGGCTAAAAAATATGAACACTATTATGTAGGACGGCAGAAAATGTGAAACGCTCAGTTTGCTCCTAATTAAAACTGACCTTACCTGCGCTTGATCCTGATTGTTCTTCAATGAAATGATTATTATTACGTTATTTATTAGCAGGAGGAGGTGGGAACAACCCAAGAAGAGGGTTTTTGGTTTTGCTCTCCTCTTGTTTCGTAAAGTTGATTGGGCGAGGATACAAGTGAGGTTCTGGGAAGTTGCGTTGTTCCAAATATTCTTTGGCCCTGTCGGCCTCTCGTTTCCTCCTCAGGTCGATAGCGATAGCTTCCATAGCAGCCCGGGAGTTAGGTTTGTGCGGATTCGACGTCTCTCCTTTCCCGTACATCCTAAATCGTTTTTTTTATTGTATAATTTTCGATATTTTATCTTCAAACCCTCTTTTTTTTCATTGGCATCAGGCATGGCCCATACAGCCGACATATTACAGGAAATCAAAGTACAATCAAACCCTCAAGAGTCCGTTACAATCAAACCCTCATGAGTATTTTTATCTTCAAAGCCTCACGACTCCCATAAGATAGCATTCTTGTAATGTGTGTAAATTGTATTGTAGAAAAAGCATTCTAGAAAACGGTACAATGGTGGATTAATGATGATGGTTCATGATCATTAAATTAATTTTAACCCATGACAACCCAATCGCCATCGCCACACTTGCTCCTTGAACACATGATTCCACAAGGGATCATTATGCACTTGCATAACTTCTACTTCTACTTCAAATGTTTACTTAATTGCTAATAAGTACTTCAATTTGAGTGGGTGTGAGTTTCCTGCGGTGGATCATGGCGATTCATATTCATTTTTAACATTTTCATGTCTTTGCCCTGGCACATAGCACAAAAAACTGTCACGAAATTGCGTAACGAAATTGTTACAGTGCCTTTATAATGATTTCCGCTTACAACGACCCCGTTGTTAGGTTTGTTCATTTTCTACACTTTTTAACCCACAAAAATCGTTCACCACTCGTTGGAAAGCTCTCGATTTAACGAACATTTTCATGTTCACCATAACATATTGACTATACGAATAGCGGAGCTATGGGCATAACTGTTCTCATATTTTGTTTACAAACTAATGATCGTGAGTGTAGAAGATAATTAATCCGGAATCGTCTATTTTATTGAAATTAGGTACCTACCTCTTAATATTAATAATTGTGTCAATGATTCGTTTCACATTCTGACAACAACGGAGGGTGGGTTATAAAATAGGTTGTACCTATCCTATAGTGAGGTAAAAAGCAAAAGGTAAAGACATGAAAATGTCCCAATGCGTTGCAGACTCGTATGCAAGCGTTTTTTTCAGTTAAACAGAAAAACTAGTGTAGGTAATGTAGATATGGTACACACACATATATATGGTATATATATATATTTTACACATATATATATGGTACACATATATATGGTACACATATATATATGGTACTTTCAATCGACATCAAATTCAACTGAAATTGCTTTTTTTTCGTTTAACCTCGAGTCTCTGATCTGAAATCGATTCAAACAATAAACCTTCCCATCTGGAGATTTCAAGGTAGAGCGTTTCGCAAATTGCATCCCCCAGTTTGTACCCCTCAGAGAAACCTGACGTAACCCCAAGGTTCGGGGCACAACTAGACCCCTGATGGGACCGGTTTACCAAATTTCATTTTTGTATCCTCTCAAAAGTGCCCTAAAAAATGGAGTCCATGAATGATATATTTCCTAACAAATTTGGTAACGGTTTTCGAGTTATGTGCCAGAGCATAGACATAAAATGTCAAAATTATGGTAAAATTATAGTTATTCATTTTAATTCTTTACGGTAAAAATGTTTGCCTCGAATGTACCTTTGTAGACCAAAGAATGATGTAAATTTGATTTTTTTTAAGTTCGTAGGAAAATTCAAATCAAGCGAGATAAAACATTTCACTCAATTTGAAGCGTATTTACAATAGTTGTTGTATTTACAATCTATTTCGACTTTAAGGATTTCTGAATGGGAAGGATTGCATAGGTATTGGTGAAATTAATGATTTGGAACATTCGTTTTATCAAAAATATTTACGATTTATAAATCACAATTAGTTACAACAGAACAATTTCTCCACATTTTCAGGGTGATTAACACAATAGAGACATGGTTTGTTTTTGCGAGGTGGAGTTAAAGATTCAACCTGTTTACGATACTCAGAGGGGGTCACAATAATTCCTATTGCCTACTGAGTGTGGCTCTAATTCCTACGTACTGAACCCATGAATAGGTAGTTACGTATATTATTCTATAAATAGGAGGCACTGGATTCTATAGGGGGGGGGGGGGGGGGGGGGGGGTCGAAGATTGCGTAGGAAATTCCTATCTTCAGGATTTGAACCACGAGGGTAAGAGAAAGATATTTTGAATAGAAACTAGAGGAACTGAGGCTGACAGAAAAAACTAGAATGAGAGTGGGATTTGTGGGTTGGTCCTTCAAGTGACAGCAGCTCCTCAGAGCTGTTCTTCGAAGGAACAACTGTGACTCTGTCACATAGTCCAGAAGATCAACCATCAACCAGGTAACCGACTGAAGTACAACTCACGTAATTTTATGAACAACCCAGGTCCCCTTTTTGTTGTCTTACCTGGTCATCGGAGTTGGGAAAAGAAACCAGTTGTTTTCCTCGAGTGTTGGCACGCGGTCCTCCGGTGGAATGGGAGTTCCTTCTCCTTCCGGCTGTGCGTTCAGTTTCTTCTTGTACTCTTCCTTGAATTTATCAAAGTTAGGTTCGTCTCCGCTAGAATCCCCTGACATCCTTCCGTCCCAGATGTTGAGAAGGTACTGAGGAGAATATTTGCCACTTTCAAGAAACTTATCTAGCCTTTTGGTCTTGTCGTGGAGCCAAGGACCTATCTTCTCATGAGCCTGAAATACGGATAATTTTTTTGTTGCGAGTCTACTAAGTTAGCACGAGCCTTGTTTCACTTTTGAAGCAGACAATTAATTTCTTGAAATAAAATCTACATTTCCACTCTCAAATTTTTCATTTTTTGGTGGTCCATTCTTTATATACAATTTAGCGCTGATTCCGAATGTAGGTACTGCCACGTCTGTAAGGAGGGAGCAGTTAATTCCCTTATATAGATCAGGAAGGGAATACCAAAGAACATGCTGCAAATAAAACGTACTGAGTTTTATTGTCGGAAAAAATAGGTTAATAACCTAACCAGAGAATCGGGCCAGTCAACCTCTCCCAATACCACATAGAATAGCGAGTCGAACTACCTCGTGGGTCTTACGTGACGTCACATCAGATCGTTATTCGGGGCAAAGCGAATTGTTTATTGAACACTACCGTGTTGTACATGATTGTGATCAAGTTGTGTCCATGGATGAATCATGTTGTTTACTTTGAATGTTCATTATAGTTTTTGATATCGCCGTAATTGTGTTCTGACAAATATCTTTTATAACAAAAACGCTATATATTTTAGCAGTCCTCAAATTTAAGAAAGGGCTATTTACTTAAGGTAGAGGTACTGCGTGTACTCCAAAATCTTATTCAGCTCGCGATAATTTGTCACAAGACTCCATGAATTCAATGAATTTGATGCCGACAGGGTATCGATTCTTTCTATAACTCCGTCGTCCAACTAACATGAGGTGAAGCATAGGAGACAACGCGAGTTAAACTGCCTCGTTGGTCTTAGGTGAAGTCACATCAGCTCGTTATCTCGTTATTCTGGGCAAAGCGAATTGTTTATTGAACTATCTGACTCGTCGAACGTGACAGTGCCATACAATAAAAATATGTTCCTCTATTTGAGACGGTAATTCTGACGGTAATCGTAATTTTAAAATCGATATTTGACCCTTAATTTTCAAAATTTGACCACTAAGGTTGTTCCCAAAATTGAGGCCAACGAACCCAGCTTTTTTTTTAGTGACATTTGGCACCATTCAGGATTTTTTCAAATATTTCTAGAGTTACCTATCGTCTCACATACTTAATATACATGTGTCAACCGTTAAGTTGGGACAAACTTAAGGGATCGATTCTACAAGTAATTTTCTACAGAAAATTCCTCCTAGATTTTTTTTGACCCTCATTACTTCTTGAGTTATTTCAATTTTAAGATTATGTTTTTTCTGTCAACCTTGCATCACTAAAACATTCAAAACCCCCTTAATTTACAGTGAAGATTGAGAATAAAATATATTGGTTGAGCGGTTAATATCCTATAAGGGAGGCCCACCAACTATCTTCATCAGTTGATTTTTAAGGCTCAAAATTTACCCCAAAGTTAAAATTTTAAGAATTTCCCAAATTTGACTTTTATTTTGCGCATTGTTTCTCTCCTAAACCGAGACTATTGAGCTGAGCACTTAACGGGGATAACTTTCTCGAATCTCAGCTTTCCAACGGAGTAGTCCGTTTCGTTTTTGGTTAACTAATTGACGGAGAAGATTGTGTTTGAGTACAAACGTGGGTTTTCCAACGTAATCGAGTGTGTTAGGGTGTTGACGACCTGACCATGACTGGAGGAGTTGAGCATCGTTTTCCAGATAATTCTTCACGCTCAATCAAATAGTTAGCTGGAAAAATTCAATCAACTCACAAAGTCAACATTCGATCCACCGTGAAAAATTATCTGGAAGACGATACTGACTCCTTCAGTCATGGTCAGGTCGTCAACACCCCAAAACACTCGATTTCCTTGAGAAACCGACGTTTTTTTGGATTCAAACGCAATTTTCTCCCTTAATTAGTGCGCAAAAATTAAAAACTACTACTCCGTTTTGGAAAGCTTGGATCCTGGAATGTTTTTCCCGTTGCGTGCCCAGCTCAACAGTCTTGGTTCAGAAGCGTAACGATGCGTGAAAGAAAAGTCAATTTTCGGAAAATTCTTTAGATTAGGAAATTGGGCTGAATTTTGAGCATTAAAAATCTACTTATGGAGAAAGATAGTAAGCCTCTCTTCTAAGGAATCTACCTACCGCACTTTCCAATGGTTTAATTTATTTTTTTTTTTTAACTGTAAATTGAGGGAGTTTGGGCTGTCTCATGATGTAAGCTCGAAAGAAAAAACAAATCTTAAGATTGAAAAAACTTTAAAAATAAGGGGGTTAAAAAAATGCTGAGACACTTTTTGTTGGAAATCACCTGTAAAATCGATTCCTGAATATTGTCCCAACTTAACTGTAGACACCCTGTATTCATACAAAAGTAAATTCAGTCTTTCTTCTGAAATTCAAGCAATACGATAGGGAGGATAATTGTTAGGTATCAATAAATGTACATAAACTTTTGGGAAGAAGAACAATGGCATAGTGGTCACCTTGAGTAGATCTTCCCGGGTGTACTCATGATGCGGAGGATCTTTTCCATCGAAAATATCCAAAAACTGCTGCAGTTTCCTTTCCTCATCTTCTTTAATACGTTCATTCTCCTTGTCATTCCGCGGTCTGCAATCGCATTCACCGTCCTCAAAGCAGTTGCGCCATTTCCGACCGTGCCTTACAATTTCACTCACGTCGATATCTTCAGCACCTTTCCCCAAGAACGACTTTAGAGTGGATTCCACTTCCTTTCCGTCCAACGTTACGTCACTTCCAGAAGATGAGGATGAACTGCTTGGAAAGAGGATTTTCCGCTTCTGGCGTCTTCTCTTTTTGTCAGCAGCACCTCCTAATTTTAACAGTTCATCTTTACTGGTCAGTTCAAATCCATATTTCCGCAGGAGTGCGTCTCTTGAAGTGATGGTGTCCACCGCGTCACCACTCTCATCATCTTCGACCTTCCGTCGTGGCGGTAGGAGTGCCTTTTCCTTGAGAAGATCAGTTCTAATAAGTTGGGTATCAATGAAATTGGACCCTTACTTAATTCGAAATGGTTTTGAGAGTTTCAGTGAGTATGGAGGACTGTGTGTGAATGGGTCCCATTTAAATGGTACTAGAATTTAGAATTGTATCCCTTGAGATAACGTTTTCAAGTATGGCCGTCCAAGATTTATGACCTCGCAGGAAGGTGAGGTAATGAGTAGCCAAGAGCAAAATCACCAAAAATACTTTATTAAGGACAGCTATAATTGACGTCCGCGATGCCAAAAGCGGCAGACGAACGAAATCCAGTCTGAAATGGTTGTTTACTTTACTGTGTTGTGGACGGGAAATCGATCATTTGGACTTGATAAACCTTCAGGGTCTGCAAACCCCAAACCCTAGTAATTTGTATGAAAGTAAATCTTCAGATTTTTATCAGTAGGAAATCGAGATACATACATATTTACATAATATACTAGGGGTATAAGTACCTCCGGTGTTCAAAAGTACAAACTCCCAACCCTTGCTTATAGCTATTTGAATTTCAAGTGTTTTCACTAAAAATATTATCTCAGTTCTTTACCGGAGTATAAACCTTTCCAACTAGCTACTATACATCTCAGAATAATTCGAGGATACTCAAAACGTTCAACGAATTTGGCCAATCGAGAGAGGACAAGACCACTCCTAATAGGATGTAATCCTCAACAATAACCTTGCCCTCATTCATATTATTGTTCATATTATTGATACTAAACTCTGCTTAAATAAGTTGAGCTTGTAGTCCAGGGTGGGTATTTCACATAACTTACTGCATCGTCTATTTGACCTAAATATTCAATAATTTTATTCCTCCTCTCCTTCCCTTCGGCTCTGGCAACTTTGTCCTGAGACTTTGTCTTAGAACGAGTTTCCGACAAACCCATCATAGGAGGACGACCAAGTTTTTGTCGAAGTGAGTCAACCCCAGTTTCTCCATCTTTGATTTTTTTTGATTCCTCAGGCTTGTTTCTCCATTCCGAATTGCGACTATAATTCGAGAATGAAGCATAGCTGGATTTTTGGAATACTGCTTCATCTTTCGGTGGTACTCGTTGCTCGTTATTGGTCATTCTTCTTTTTCCGCTGAGCTTGACACTTTCATTATATCTAGTAGAGCTTCTCCTTTGATGGTTAGACCCATGTTCCGAAACTTTTCTGTTTGACACAGCCTTTCCACCTTTAATTTTACGCTTAGGAGTGCTTGTGCAACTTGTAGGCTTTTTATCTGTCTGTTCGTTTGACAACTTGCAAGGAATGAGATTACTGTTTTCTCGACTTTGGGAATTCTGCTTACGGAAACCGTTCATCATTTCTTTCAGCCGCCGGGGTAGGTCTGAACCCTCACTGCTCTCATCTGTACAATAATTTAAACTTTCAACTTAAACCTCAAAATGTCGAGTTTTTAATGTGATTTTATAGAAAATATATTGGTGTAAGTACCTAATATATATGAGAAGGACGATGAACATAGATAATAATGGAATGATTGCATAATATCTCTTGAGATTCGTTTATGGGAACGTTAGGATTCGGGGACGACTAACATTCAATTTGTACCCAATTAAATAATACAAAGAATCTTCCATCCTGCTATTGTCGTTCCTCAGTCTCCTTTCGAAATCACATTTTTATCTTTCTCCTCGTTCATCCCATCATTTTACTTTTTTATGAACATATTAAAAACGGACTCACCTGAAGCTTGTTCAAACAGGCCATTCCCTCGAACTTTGGATTCATAGTATTTCATCACTTTTTCCTCGTCAGAAAATTCTTGACCTGCAATATAAATGAATTGTGGATGACATTTCACCTGGATTTTGTTGAAGAGAATGTTTCCTCATAATATTGAGCCATATTAGTGGAGGAAGAACGATTTAACTCATTACTCGCAGCTGCCCATTATTTCTGTGAGATAGGAAATCTTCTTACCTACCTCAGAACATTATATTGAGATAACTTTCTCATTGCAAGGCCAAAAATGGTTTTCACTATTATCAATGAATTACAATAAATACTATTGTGATTATATGATTGCATAACACGGACGTTAATAAATTGATAGTCACCCTGTAAAGTTCGCAACTCACACAGAATCAACAGACAGAATTTTCCTCACAAATATCAAAGTAGGCAGGTTTCTTCTGGTGATTCTGGGAAATGGTTTAATTGCCTCGCGCCAAATTGGAGTGGGCGGGGGTCCAGTAAAGTTTGAAGACGGGCTGAAAGGATGCGGAGGTTTGGACGTGATCGAGTTTTATTGCCTTGCACCTCGTGTCCACTAAGAAAAGAACTTAAATCCCGTCTGACGTAAGAAAAGCTTTATAAACAAACATGGATGCCAGTTTGAGACAGTTCCATTTATGGGAATATTTCTTTCAGCTTCCATTTTGGCCCAAGCGGAATGAAATTCTAATTGCAGTTTTTCACATTTGAACACGGAGTCTGTGTCCAGTAATACGACGCTCTGCTCATGAAAAATCCAAAGAAATCTGACTTGAAGACTGTCAAGGCGAAACTTTTAGAAAATCGGTGGAGAGCAAAGTGGCATGAAACTGTGAGCAACGTTTAGTAGTGTGGCTACTCCATTTAAGTCTGTTGTCCATGGAATGGCTACACCTCGTAACACATGGCTCTTACCAATAGTTTATTATCAATTTTATTGTTTTATTATTATTTATTTGTGGATGTGATAACTAAGGAGGGTTAGAGTTGATTTGACTTTTTCAACTTTGTATTGTTTATTGACGTGCACCTTCCTGCCGGGTTTGGCTCATCTAGCCTATCTAGGACAAAGACATTTCTTAGGGATTCCTAAGACAGACTCAGATCTGTCAGTTCTGGAATTTGTTTGATTCAGTTCATAGTTAAGCTCCGTGATAGTGAATCCGTGTTTGAACTTGACAGTGTTCAGGTCAGTACTCTCGTTGATTGAATAATTTATACGGATTTAGTGAAAACTTTTCTATGAATTTTGGCTCGGACTGGAATCACATCAGGGACTACAGTTTGGTAAGACAAAAATTGGATTAAGATTAGCAGGAACGGTATTTTCATTGAAATACCTTCTGCTCGGCAGATCGGGTCACAATGGCGACGGCCTACGATACCGACTTCCAAAACAATATCCGCGTGATAAATATCATGGAAGGAGGAAATGTTCTCTCGAACCAAGCTAAGAAAGATATTCTGTCTGCCGTTACGAACCTCACGGCAGTTTTCAATACGATGAAAATTGAAATCCTGGATTTTCGAGCCGTGAAGGGGTTGGTGCCGGCACCTTCAAAGCCGTCGTTTCGCGATGTTTTGAGGGGAATGCCGACGGACAGCACTCCCGCGCCAACGTTTCGGGTTTTTGTAAAGCCGAAAAATCCCGAAATCAATTCCGATGAGACCAGGAAAACTATCAAGACCTCAATCGATCCGGTAAGAATGCGAGTTGGAATAACTAAGATGCCATCATCTCGGGATGGGGCTATTATAGTCCAATCTAGTTCGAGGGCGGATTCCGATAAGATAGCGACAGCGATCAACGAAAACTGCAGTAAGTAGCTCACTTACTGCAGAAATCGGGAAAAATACAGGCCTAGATTGATTGTGCATAATGTTCCTTCAGAAGTTACTAAGGATAACGCAGCAAAACGAGAACCTTTTTCCCATAGATAGTTATCTGAATGTACTTACATAACTCACCAATAAAGCGAATCCAAATCAGAGGAGTCTAATTATTGAGGTTGATCCCGAACTCCGGAAACGGATACTCAAAAATAAGTTAAAAATAAGATTCCCTATTGCGCTGCATATGACAACATTTACATTCGTCGATGCTATAAGTGTTCGAAAAAATCCGAAACCTGCACTAACGATCTTTCGTGTCCAAAATATTCCCAAAAACATGAATTGAAAAATTGCGCAGCACAGCCTAA
>JAEMON010000002.1:17463206-17483098 GCA_030264115.1 Lygus lineolaris | reverse complement strand
GGAACTTTTTTTAAAGTAGATGCCTAGAATATTTTTTTTTAATTTAATGTTACTCTGTAAGTTGTGGGAGATATGGCTGTTTTCCAGTGGTATAAGGTCGAAGGAAAAAATAAAATCCTAAAAGGGAAAAAACTCACTGAAACAAGAGGGGTGATGAAAGAACTTCGGGAGGAACTTTTTGTTGTAAATTAGTAAATTAATTGCCGTTAAATTGATTCTGGAAGTTTGTCCTAACTTATCTGTAGACACCCTGTACAAGCTGTTTTTTCTTTGGTGTACCTTCCGTTCTTGTTTGTTACTGATGATGGCCTAACCTGGGGGACGTGCTCTTCACACTCAGCCGTTCAAACCTTCAGGACACTTCACAACCGAAGATCTGCGGACACATGGACACTTCACACCCTTATAGAAAAACTCTTGAGGCCACCTTTCACCCAGACAATCACCCACCTGGGGAATCATTTTCTCGCAAAATCCCCTCAGAACAAGAGAAGAAGAAAGAAAAATTCATTTATGACCTAAACCTTAATCTCGTTATTAGTAATGGTATATTATTTCGCACCTTCTTCAGCAAGTTGGAGACGTGTTCCTTTTGTTGGCTTGTTCACCTGTTTCCCTAGTTTGGGAAATAATGGGATATGCGGGAAATGTAATGTTTGGGCGTTGATTTCTGTAGGGGTGTGATGAAGTGTTTGAGAGTCCGAATATTCATGGGTACGAAGATTCCTTGAGATCTCGAGCTGCGCTCCCCGTCTAGGGTGTGAAGTGGACGTGCTGGGAGTGGATTGCGTTGACTCGGTGGAAATAAACAAATTTTTCATTGACTCTTCGGTTTCTTCTCATTACTACTCAATTAGGTTGATTGTATGTAATAATTCCTCATACTGTTTGTGGAGATTAATAAATATCACTTTTTTGTTGGTCAGTTTTGCTCATCCGTTGTAAGTAGGGTGTTTTTGAGGGGAGAAGGAGACGGCTTGTTCAGCCAATTCAAGCATCAACCTTTCTACCAAAAAACCAATTTTACAAACCACCTCAACAAAATTTTTTTACTCAACCAAGTAAAGTAACTGCTATAGCCACCAACAAAACCAAAACACTCCCAAAGAAGCCTACCACAAAGGAACTGACAAGAGGTCTATCAATAACAAGGAGAAACATTCCTCGAGAGTTGTCTAAACTAACAAACGACACCAGTGATGAAAAGGAGAGACAGAAGGGTAGCAAGAAGAAAGAGGAAATACATAATATCTAAGCTTTGATGAGGCCCTCGAGCTCGAAAACGATTTTAGCAATCATAATGACGATTGTTCAATAAAACCAATTAATTTGATGAGAAGAACCGTTTCCTTCTTCTCTCCAAAACATCCTACCTAAATATAACTCTTTAGATTATTACTAGGTTTATTTTCTCTTCAGCAAACCTTTTTGACACAAATTCTCGGCTTCATCACGTCACTTCACTACAAATTCAACTGGAAGAGTTGACCATACACTATACACACAATCTCCACCAGTTGAATTTTACCGATGTGGCCTGATGATGCCCATAATTTGTGGAGGGGCTTTGACGAAGAGGGAATACACCTGGTGATATTTATTACACTACAGTAGGTATCCAATTATCTGACCGCTTTTTCTTTCGATTTATTCCATGAAATAGGTAGGATTATCTCTAATTTACCAATACACTCCTTGTCAGAGGTGATGCTTGCTGATGATTATCAAAGCATTTGAGATTTTGAAACGTTGTTAGACCTATCTTTTCGGGTTTAGCATGAATAACACGCCAAAAGACGTAACATGTAGTAAGTATAATTTAAATGGAAAATACTTCAAGAGAAGGGGTACAACATTAGTAGTATAATGGCCTTTGGGACGCCCTGCTCGGGAAGCGCCCCAACCATGTCCCAACGCAGTTCAAAATGCTACGGATTATTTTTCACGTTCGAGATTTTTAGAATTTCCCAATGTACGTGAACTGTGTTATACAATCATAATCACGTACTTCACGATCACGATGTGATTCATCATTTTTTAAGTTTAGGTATTCTATACAGAGCAAACTGGAAGAAACCGATGAAAACGTGAATCTCGATGTTGAGGGGCATGGGACCTGATGTACCTAGTTCGTTTTTCTCATTTTTCTCAGTCGTTTTTCTCAGTTCAATTTTTTCTCGTTTTTGCAGATTTTGATGCAGTTTGCGGCATTCTTCCTGTTACTCAATTCTCTAGAGGAATCGCATATGTATGATTTTAATTTTGTTTTCAAATCGGCATGAAGGCACCTCATCCTCCTAGGGAATGATAAAGTGGGAGAAATGCCACCATCAAAATCCGTTGAAAATTTTCTGAGAAACATGGGAAAAACTTTGCAACGCTAAAATGGTCAGGGGAGGGGGGAAAGGGTGTGTTTATCTACGATTTTTGAACTTATTGGTCCAAGCAGTAATAATGTTATAGTAAGAGTTCTTATAGACTCTTCGGTAGCCGAGATTTAGGAATTTTTGAGAATATTATTGGACATTTGCTTGCCCCCCCAAGGGTTACCCGAAATACCCTGAAAACTAATTATCCCGAAGTCGAAGAAGGCCCAGTTTGTAGTTTCGTAACCTGTTACTAAGAAAAGTAAATACAAACATACAAGATTTCTTCGCTTAGTAGGATTAGATTAACTTGATGTTGAACTTGCTTGGAACGTTTGGCTAATGCCGATGTAACTCCTGATAGCTCCATACACAAGTTTGTGGGAGCCAAAGTGTCTGATACGGTAAGTTCCAGGATTCACATCCATTGGCACATCCCAAACCACATCCACTTCACTTGTACCCGTAATCGAGCCGGTGCGTCTCCAGATGAACCTATTTATGTGAAAGTGAAAGAGTGAAACGACACATTAGAACAAAACAATGAAGAGCCGCATCAGAACAAGATAGATAAAGTAGGTATGAGGAACAACTATAATACCCAATTCAAACTGAATTTTAGTCTTTACTTCTATACTATCGTGCTTCATAGTATATATTTTGAAGGTACCTATCGCATTGCCAAACTGAGAAATCCATCCAACTAAGTTTGTATACTTACCTACCTACATACTGCTAGTTTCAGAAGGAGGAGGAAGTTGGCAGAATCAGATGTGGAGTGATTTGTAATAATTTCAATCCTTTCCAACTAGTGTTGGACGATTTTCGTGGCTTGGAAAATGAGGAACTTATTTTCTTCAGTAACGATTGGTTGTACGTGAAAAGCATCACTAAAACGAACAGTTTACCCACTTCATGGAGATACATTGACTCATGGCTCATGGATATGTTTTCGGGTAGCCAATGTGCTTGAGTTATTTTTATTTATTTTTTTATTTACTCTTTTATTTTTTATTATATATATATATTTTTGTAGGTACGCGATATTACTGGTAGGACCTACTTGGTGCCGCCTTCAGTTTCACTTAATTGAAAAAAGAGTTATGAGGCTACTGAGCTACGAATCTCACTTAGCTCTTCAAGGGTCTGTCATTCGTGTCCAGCTCACCCCTAGTGTCTTTTTTCAAATTTCAGCCTTTTTTGTGTTGAATATGGTAGAAAAACAGTTCTGGAGCACACTCAGCTGATCAAGGGTCTGTCATTCGACTCCAGCAGACTCCCGGAGTCTCCCTTTCAAATTTCAGCTTTTTATGTTGAATATGGAAGAAAAACAGTTCTGGATCACACTCAGCTGATCAAAGGTCGGTTATTCGTCTCCAGCAGACCCCATGAGTCTCCCTTTCAAATTTCAGCTTTGTCGGGTGAATACGAAAGAAGATACGAAGCTTTATGGGTATCCCAGTGTCGGTGTCGGTGTGACGCATTTCAGACTGACTCCCAACCCACAAACATATTCATGTAACATGCTTTACTTTGGTATCACATCATTGTTCCAATCCTGCGTGACATTTTCGGGTAGTTCGGTCATGGCTAAAGCATCTTCCATGCTAAAATAAATATTTACTTACTTACCCAGTTTGGTATACTTTAGCACAAATATCTAGTTTCACATGAGTTCCCTTACCCGTTTAGAACCCACCAAAAAATGGGTGGAAAGAAATTGTTTGCATATTTTTCTCGTTAAAGTAAAAAGTTATCTTCTAATTCGCCTATCAGCCATTTACAGACTTCCGTCGTCGTGGATCAGAATTTGGTCCGATGATTCCGCTTTAAGCTACTCAATGCAACTATGCCTTGAGTTGAAGAGGATCGCCGTACAAAATTTATTGGATGGGAGATCCTTACCTGACGCTCAACGGCAAACGCTTTATGCCTAATTTATTGAATTATAGAATGAGCAAATTTTGGGATTTTGTGGGTTATTTATTTACTGAGCTGATCTTATAGGCAGAACAACCATCATGCGATAACCACAAAACCGGTTGTTCTGCCTATCAGATCAGCTCAATAACTCATAATATAATCCATAAAACCAGAAAATAAACCACCGCTAATTAGAACTGAGGGCAGACCAATTACTTCAGTTCCACCATCATCCAGATTTAGAATGAGATAGGGTGCTTCATTTTCGTCGAAAATTCGCTGAAAAGGTCTTTTTACTCTTTAAGCACAGTAGAAAAAATAAAAGTTTGACTATAACAATTTCTGTGTATTTTTATACTTCAAATTTTGAGGATCAAAAGTCGCTGGAAGTCAGTGAGGGATCCGTTTTTGGAGGGAACTGCTATAGAGCAAGGAATATCGTAATACTACCATGCTTTAATTTACCATGGTTTAATTCATTATTCCTATAATTTCAATTGTGTATAATGATTTTAGCAAAATTTCGAAGAAAATGAAGCCATTGCAGGGACTTCAAAATTTAAGTTAGGTATGCAAATTTTGAAAATTGTCTTCATGGAAATCCGTTTCGGGCCATTCTATAAAAGTTCCTGGAATTTAACGCTTTTTCTTATGTTTATATAATATATTTATGAATATACATTATATTTGTCTGCCACACCAGACGATATCTCACCCTGGAATTAAGATTAAGAAATCCCCAAAAAATTAAAATGTCAATAATATCAAAAGAAAGGACGAGTTAGTTTTTCAGCATTTTTGGAGTACCTACTGGTCACATTTTGGAAATTTTTAGTCAAAAATTGCTTTAAAAAAACCTGCTTTTTGAGGTTTTCTGTGTAAATTACCATCTTAAACATAGTAACATAATATGGTATATTCGGAATCAGTGTGAAATTTCCTATACCTAAGAATAACCCACCAAATCTGTTAAAATTATTCTTCGAAAATTCTCTCATCAGCTAATGCTTCATGAATGGAACTTTTTAAAATATTTGAATGCCCATAGATATGGGGGACAATTCATTATATTGATATCATTCAGCCACTAGCTATTTCGGATTTCCGAGATCCCCTCTGGGAAGACACGTAGAAATGTAATGCATATTTATAGCACAGGTAATCAGGTACGAATGAAAAAGTGTCGAACTTCATAATTCCAGTGAAAATACTGCATATAGCCACTAAAATTGTTGGAGCCATTACAATTATAGTTTTCTTTTCTTCGAAAGTTCAATAAATCTAGGTAGGTAGAGATCCATGTTGACAAAAAATTCGATCATTCGTAAGCATAAGGTGGGTAATATTGATCACTTGCTTGGTCAGACAAATAGGAGTGCTTACTTGGTTTCCCAATCTGCATCAGTGGCGACAATCTCCCACTGTTCTCCTTCTCCTAGTCTCTCAACGCTGAGATATGACCCTTCTTGTCGTACGTTATTTCTTGGATGACCCGCAGCCTGTAGGAGTCCCAAAAGTCCATTGTTAAAATTATTATTATTACCTAGCCTTGATTGTAAAACGTCAGTAGAGTAGATGTGGCACATAGGTTTCTCGTATTCAATAACTTCGACAAGAAGTTCACGAGCGCCCTTGTGTTTATCTAAACTCTCAAACATCAAAACGATACAGAATTTACACCCCCTTTTATATTAACCTTTATTTGCTTTTACGCTTGAGTAGAAACTACCATTGGTTCGATTCTTACGATCTTCAATGGACACCATCTACAGGGCCCAATCCGCACAACCCCTTGAAACAGTCATTGAAATTTGGTGAAAATTTGGGAAATTATGCATTTGGCATGCGCTAATAACATAAATTCCTCTGAATTCAATTCCGCATAACATCAGCGATTTGTATTATATTCTTTGGCATTTCAAGAGGTTGTGGAGATTAGTCTGAAGACCCTCGTTATAAAAACCAATATTATTGAATTGCAATTGAACCAATGTTAACGTATTGGCAAACGTAAAAACCAATAAACCAGAAGAGATAGGCCGGGGAGCTCAAGCGCGTAAGATCAGGGCCATCGCGTCGGCTTTGTAAGCTTAGAACCTGCCCCTCGATGCGATGTGATCCGTTGAGAAGCGGAGAAACCTGCGAGTTCCAAAGCGATGCAATGAGGTGTCCATATTGCTAGCGACTGCCATACGAGTAAGCACGTAGCAGGGCTAGCAATGTTTAACAATAATTTTTTTTTGTTTAACCCTGGAATGGAAACGCAAAGTAATTTTTACTCCGCCTGTCTCCCAAGAATGATTGAGGGAAAAAGGAAGGTTGGGGGGCCTTGTCGCTTCAGCTATGCTATCCTTGGGATGTACTCTCCAAACAGGCTCGAGCGTCCACCGTCTGCACGTCAGGTCTCGCCCACACAGTTGAGAAACTCATGACCCTACACGTAAAATTTACTCCGTTTCCAATAAGGTAGGTAGAACGGAATAAATAATAATCCGCATTTCCAATGCGCTCCTTTTGGATGTAGTAATTTTCACTCATTATTTCTTGCACCCCCTCTTCAAGTAGTATTATTTACTCCACGTTTCCATTGCACCTCATTTTCACGGAGTATTTACAACACGTTTCCATTACACCCCTTGGATACATTGCCTTCTTTCGAATAGGACTATAGTAGAAACGGTTTAATTTGACGTCCATTAAAATTACTTAGTTGAATAACTGGCTTTTCTCAAAAGCCAAGTGTTGCACGTAAATTAAACTGTTTCTAGTCCTGAATCAAATGGTGATATTAAGTTTTCTCCTAGAAAAATAGAGCGGAGGCCTAAAAAGGACATCCCTCTGTTAGGCAATGATCAGCCTTCAATGGACGAACCTTCAATGGATAACCCATCCAAACAAACCAAAAAACGTAGTCTGGTGTGAAGAGAAAATCTGGCCAAAGAACTAAACAAATCATCATTGCAATGTAAAACCAAACATCCAAGTAGTGCCCCTGATGAATGTGCTTCCGTTCATTCAAACTCCGGCGGAAACATTCAATCAAACATAAAGAAGATCAACAAAATGAAAGAAAAAAAGTGGAGGAATTGACTGACGCGGATTTTTAGGCAAACACAGCCTACATCTTCCGATGGAACGAAAGTTCCAAAAAAGAATGTTATCCATATTCGAACTCGTCCAGTTGGACAGGTTCATGAGCCAATAGACTGGTTCTTGTATTTTGTTCTATATTGTATTTCTTTTGTGTTCTTACATTATTTGTTTTCCATTCACCAACCAGAAACATTGGAAAAGAATATAAATGAAGCCCCTTATATATGGAATAAAAATATGCAAAAGTCCAGGACAAGCTCATTTTTACCAGGTTTTTAAAGAGACTTTAGAAGGTTGGCGATGATTTTCTCTAACAAAAAGAAAAAACGGGAAGCATCATTAAAATGGTAGAAAACTAATAAAATGAAAAAATGGGAAGAAATAGTGATATTTTCCAATCGGAATAAAAATTACTCCGAGCGTTTCCAATAAGCGCCCATTCTGAACCGTTTCCATTCCAGGGTTTTAAACACCTGTTTTGAACATCGTTGCAAAAACGCTTAAAAACAGGTTTTAAACAGCGTTTAAAACATCTACAAAATTGCGAGCAAAAACATCAAGAGACACAGACTGTTGGGTGTGACTCCCTAAATTCTCAGAAGTCTAAAATAAATTAAATCAAAATTTGTCAACAACAAACTGGTTAAAACAAAAAATACCCACGTGCACGTAGGTTACAACCTCTTAGTATAGGTTTCGGGAAAAATCAAGAAAAAGTAGTCAAGGGGGGTAGCTGTTAAATGTAGAAATCCTAGAAAAATCAGTATCCTAGTCGGCCGACGACGCGACGCTTGCCAGGGTTCCCATAAGAGGGATACATTGACATGGGTCTCCCACACACAAGACTACATGTGGGTTCCACTTTAAAATTCAAATTTTGTGACACACATTTTGTTTTGAATTGAGCGCTACCGAAGCACCAACAAACTCCTGACCCGCACGACCCACCAAACTTGTGCGGCGATCAGAGAACCATCCAGACGTGGGCACGACAACGAGGGATAGCCGTGGGCTGGGTGCAGTATGCAGCGGGCCTAGTAGCGTTGCCCACGGTGATATGCCTCTCTTGTCTGCCGACCTCCAAGCCTCCCTCTCGCCTCTCCTGTACGATTCACCTACCGACCAACAGCTCCCCATATTGATCGAGACACGTGTTTGATTTTTAGTTCACCTGCTTACTGGCACTTTGGCGTACATCAGTAACATTTCATATTGAGTGAACAGCGTAAATTGCTCTTCTGAGCAACTTATTTTCCGTTCTGCATCAACTACTCTCCGCTGCTTTCTCGCAACAACAGCCCACAGGTGATTTCATTCCCTATTAAGTGCCATAGTATCGTTACTGATTTCACCTCACCACTTGCTTTTCTGATTTCCGTAACTGATTTTTGTAGTTGTACACAAACCTTTTATACCAACCTAGGAGTTTTCGGCTAGGTTTTCCCATACCGTCATCATTGATGCTGGAGTTGAGCCTGTAGTACAAGGTCGGAGTTCGCATATACTACCGACCTGCCGGAGCTCGGCCATTCAACAAATTGATAATAAATTATGTAAATAGTTTCCCTTTGATGGAATTAGCGAAGGCTCAATATCTCTACCCCACCCCACCATCACTAGACTATAGGTAGGAATTTTTGGGGAGAACTGTTGGGGGCAGTGATTCCAAAAGATCTCACTCCGGCGCTTGAGCCAGCACCATGATCTTTCCACCCTTTATATCAACAGTAGGTAATCTGTATTGATTTCACCATCATGAATATTCATTTGTGGATGGACTCATCATATAACTACGGAAGCCTGGGGGCCTTGAGTGTGATTAGTCGTTGCATTGGTAACTGCTTCCAATCACCTACCTACTTCTCGGAGTTACCTGATGGCCTTCGCCATTCCATCCTCTTTCCTTCCAGTTGCAAACACCAATTCGCCGACAATCCATTTACCCAACGGAAACTCGGATAACCGTTCTCCTGCCTGCTGTAAATCTCCTACCCTCTTCCCTACTCCTGGATCAATAAATTATTATAAGTCGCATCTCACACTACTGCCAATGCACAAAAACGTTGCCGGGACAGGGGGTAGTTAAATCCTTCCATTCCTCCATCTCTTTCGGCTGATAAACAATTCTGTGTACCCATCACCACTAATTAATACTGAAGGCTCGATGCCAAATTGCATGGGAACCTAAGACTATAACAGATACAAAACGATTTTGTTTTAACAAAATTAACGAGTCTTCCGGCACTATCTTCTACTCCAAGAAGAATGCCAATTTGCGTAACATTTATTATGGAAATCACCATAAAACGACCTGTCAAAATTCCCCTTAACGGGGCTCAAGAACTATTTTCTGAGACGCATCGCCGGAGGTACTCTCGTCCTAAGCCGAACCTCATACTTTCTTACGACAGAATAAGTGAGGACAATCCCTGTTGCGGGACACGTTTCATCGCGTTGAAGCTGAAAGTCCCAACACCGCTTTAACAATCACAGAGTACCTCATGGTAGGGATATAAGCCTGAGGTTCCTGCAACCGCAGAACATCTCCAGAAGCTCCTGCTGAAAACTGTGAATTGGAAAAAGGAAATAGATAAACATCAATATAACGGGGTGTGGAGGGGGAGGAGTGACTCACGAAATCACATCATCCTTGCCTCAGCCGAAACTATAACACATGGACACTAGAACAGAAGGCACTCGTATTCTGGTGTCTTAACCCACAACCGAATACCGAAGCTGATAACACAGATAACATGGTTGCTGTCGACGTTTACCACGCCTCGGACTCAGTAAACTAATACAGCTGATAACGCACTTTGATAACATCTTTGCGACCGATTTTCTCCACGTTTAACCAGTTTAACACATTTAACTCGTTAACACGTCGACAACGGCCCGACCGTGAATACGAATAATTAAGGTTATGCGGCATAAAATAACCCCAGTGTAAGAAAACATGAGTCAGTAAAAAAACCATGATGTAAGCCACTAGGTACACAACTACAGCACCCCAAATAACAGTAGTTCTACCATCCTATTTTGATGATTATTGTGTGTTTAGTTTGGCAATGTTCATTAAGTTGGACATCATTGAAATAGAATGTTCAAAACTCGAGAAACGCAAATCTTTGTAATCGTCATACCGCTGTCGATAAGAATAATTCCATAAGAAGTATTGATTTATCACACAATGGTATTGACCAGTGAGAACAGTGGCCTGTTCAAAAGGTTTATCCACCCTGAAAAATGATAAAGCGTCGCTTAATCATACGCGGGGTTATTTTTTCCTGCATGCAGGAAAAAGGTGTGTTCGTGCAGACTTTTGTCGTTAATTAAGAGGCGTTGACTTTTTTCTACTAATGATCTATAACAATAATCCTATATAAGTTAGAAGTCAACTTACAAACGTTACAGTTAACGTAGCTCCAGCTTGTACACTTTGAGGTGGCTGCACTACACATTGTCCGAACTCCTTTCCCCAACCTGGGTTGTCGAAAATCACGCCGGGGAGGAAAGACACGACGTCATTAAACGCTTCCGGAGGACTGGGCCCAGCGTCGGGTAGGGAGCCCTGAAAATCGTCGTGAGCAGAAGAGAATAATACCGACCTCCATCGCGAATTTCAATGAACCTCGAAGTTCAAAGCCACTCACATGGAAAAATAACTAGACCCTTATCTACTACTACAGTAAAACTAGCAGGTTATTTCAAACCGTTTATTTTCAACGTAGCAGAACGGCTCAATGCTCAATACACAGAAATTAATCCTACCAACTAATTTCGCTGAAGTGAGTTGATAGCACAGTGGAACGAGAATCATAAGGAAATGAATAAATAAAAAACTCTGATACGATTGATTACCTATATTACTAAAAAAAAAAAAAAAAAACATGGCAAGAAAGTTCACATGGGACCAAGGCCGGTAGATCGTATGGTAGGTTATGATTAAGTATTGAATGAGATTCTTTGTCTCTTTATAGCAAAGAAAATGAAAAGAAACAAAGGAATAGCGAGGTACTTCTTCAAAATGACTGAAATTAAGAAATGAATGATTCTGAAGTTTAATTAATTGAGGAGTAGTCACCTACATCATTGATATGTGCGCAGTTTTTTTTTTTTTTTGTAAATTCGAAAAATGTACATACTTACCTACAGGTTCCATAAACGGCCTCACCCGAACGCACATAGTGAAACCGTTCCCTTTATGTTTTCCGTGGATCTATAGCTGAGTTACTTTGCTTCCTCACTCCCGAAGGCTGGAAGCTTTTTTTATTCGCGAGAACAAAAATTTATCCTCCAAAATCGGAATTTTCACTTATTTTTTGTGCTTTAAAGCTTTCTGAACAATTTTGGTTCAGTCTGTCTGTCGGTTTTTATGTCGGTCTATTTGTCTGTTTGTTTGTCTGTCTATCTATCTGTGGTCAATTCCTTGTCCCAGGCTGAACTATAATGAAATTATGGTCCGATTTAGTTGAAATTTCCAGGAATTGTTCTGGCTTAGCGCCTGGACGATCCCCTGTTAATTTCATCGCCATTGGACTACTAGTAGCCTGTGAGCATGCGCAAATGGGAATTTCCTGAAGCTACGATTTCTCCGTTCCTAATGGACCGATTTCGCTAAAATTCGGAGAGTAGTTGGGGCTGACCTCAAGACGATTGACAACTAACTTCGTCACATTTGGATCAATGATAGCTAGTGTGCATGCGCAAACTTTATATTTGGTGTCATTGGCATAAATACGGTGACATTTTCACTAACTACAGATTCCATTTATGTCCATCTTGAAAAAGTGAGGAAGCTATAATACCTACTCCCCACCCAACTTTTGTTGGTAGGTAATCTCGATAAATTAGCACCAAGGGGCGCACTTTCATTTATTTTAAAAAAATCGAAATAAAAAATTGTTAGTTCACACAAAAAAAAATTCTACTTATAATATAAATATACCCCGGGTTAACATAATGTAATATTTAGTTGTAGTTTTCATTTATACATAAAACTGATTGTTCTGATTGTTCTGTTGTTGTTGAACTGATTGTTCATATACTTGCAATATGAAATATTAATTACCTTTTCCAATTCTGTTTTGTGTTAAGCTAAGGGGCGGAACCTGTAGTGCTAACACAAAAACAAAATTGGAAAAGGTAATTAAAATAATATTATTTAATATTGGAAAAAATCAAAGAATTATATCTTTAAATAAATTATTAGTATGCCTAAGGGCGCTGTAATGGTAAATCCGGCCCTGTGAATTCTAATAATAATTTTGGTTTATTATTTTCAATAATGAACCTATGGAATCGAGCACGAAAAAAAAAATTTAACCCCCCTCAAAATTTGAGGTTTTACGTTTCAAGATACGTAGAATCCAAAAACCGAATTAAAAACGCTGCAAATTATTACACAACGGTTAATTATGATATGTATAGATCGCCCATCTACAAAGATCATATTGACATAAAATACCCACCTACCGCGAGGTTCACAATCATCTCTTGGCGACAATGAGTAGGTACCTTCTTTAATTATTGGAGAGTTGTATCATTCATTCTCAATGAAATTCAGTAACTAAGGAAGCTTCTGAAAGTACACAACACAACAAACTTGGTTCGGTGGGATCGAAAGAAAGTTGCATTGGAACAGCTGATATTTGAACGGAGATTTGCCTACTCGGGAAGAATTGCGATTCACACTCGTGTTTCTTCTCTTTTTTTTCGTTCAACCCTTAAGTCCTTACGGGGAGCCAACGGTTGGTTCTAAAACGCTCCGCAAGGTCTCATTTGACACTAAAAATTGTGTTATATTTTAAATCGATGCAAAAAATATACCTTCCTATTTGAAATTTTCGAGCTAGGGCGTTTTGAAAATTTCATCCTCTATTTTCTAACCCTTAGAGAAGATTTTTTTTTTTATTCGATTTTTGGATTCTACGTACCTTGAAACGTAAAACCTCAAATTTTGATTGGGGTTAAAAAATTTTTTTTTTCATGCTCGATTCCAAAGGTTCATTATTGAAAATAATAAACCAAAATTGTGTAAGTTCAAAACCCTTGATCGTGTCCGCCGTACGCGGCACTTTCCTTAGTTAACATGTTCCAAAACTAATGGAATTTAGTATACCGGCCCCATCCGGGATCTAGTTGTGCCCCGAAGATTGGCGTTACCGTCAGTGTTCTCTAAGGGGTAGAAAGTAGGGGATGAAATTTTTAAAACGCCCTAGCTCGAAAATTTCAAATAGGAAGGTATATTTTTTGCATCGATTTAAAATATAACTCAATTTTTAGTGTCAAATGAGACCTTGTGGAGCGTTTTAGGACAAACCGTTCGCTCCCTGTAAGGACTTAAGGGTTGAACGAAAAAAAAGAAAAGAAACACGAGTGTGAATCGCAATTCTTCCCGAGTAGGCAAATCTCCGTTCAAATATCAGCTGTTCCAATGCAACTTTCTTTCGATCCCACCGAACCAAGTTTGTTGTGTTGTGTACTTTCAGAAGCTTCCTTAGTTACTGAATTTCATTGAGAATGAATGATACAACTCTCCAATAATTAAAGAAGGTAGGTACCTACTCATTGTCGCCAAGAGATGATTGTGAACCTCGCGGTAGGTGGGTATTTCATGTCAATATGATCTTTGTAGATGGGCGATCTATACATATAATAATAAACCGTTGTGTAATAATTTGCTGTCTTTTTATATTATCACCTGAATGGCAATATCTTAACGCCAATGTTTTGCGTGTGATTCCCGACTTGAGTCAGTGAAATTGAACTTGAAGGGTTACTTCTACTAGAGATAGGGATATACAATTGGAATCCCTGGTGACTAGCAAATCGAGAAACTACAGGTGGTGTGGGCTTCCACTATGTAGGTAGGTAGTTATTATCGTCAGTGAGGAAGCGCGTGATTAGGAAATAGAAGCGCGGGCTTCAAGTTTTCAGTTACAAACGAGGAGAGATTCATTATAATACTCATTTTAAAAGCAAACCCTTTTCGGAATTATACCCACCACTAATTATTGCTGTTAGTTCATCCCTATAGGTATATACTTAATTACTAACTTAGAGCCTTAGTATGTATGGTGGTATGTGGTGGTTCACCCTTAATACCACGAGCTGGCTCAATTTCATTGGATACTGGCGTAGGATATTGACTTACGTTTTTTATAAAGCCTGCAAGACCTTTGTAATGCTGGAGATAAATGGTGAGGGTGTGTGGTCCGAATATCGTGGAAGCCGCCTCATATCTCTGCGCCTGTGAACATAAATCCTCGATTGATCTTTCTTCGACTGGTAACTTTCCCAAGGATGGAAAAGATATCATGACAAAAACACAAGTGGTAGGTATCGTGCAACCGCTCTCTTTATTATCTTCTCGAGAAAAAAATCAGTCCTAAATCCTGTCAAGAAATAATATTAATGATGAAAACACACAAAGATCACACTTGGTGAACCTCATGATATTATTATGGTAAGTACTTGCTACAAAATATTTGATCTCAATAACCAGATAGTGTATTGGGCTAATCGGTCTTACAGGAATTGACTGATCCAATGGGATCATTGCATTTGGGTATCTGTACAGACAAATATTAAACCGTTGTGGAATAATTCGCAGTGTTCCCCGAATCGAGTTTCTTGCTTACTTTTATAGGCTTCCTAACTCTCGGATAAGCACGTAGGTACACATTGTACAGAAGAAAAAATAATTATAGTGACCCTCGTCCATGACATTATTATTTATTATGGTATACCTGTATTATTATTATTATTATTATGGTATACCTGTATTGCCTTGTATATTTTAGAATCCTTCGGACTTTGAGAGCGAAAACAATTTTGGAATTCCACAACTTTTTCGTTTTGACTCTTTTAGCGAATTTTCGAAGAAAATGAAGATATTGCAATGGCTTCAACATTTTGGTAATGGAAATTTTTGAACATTTTCTTCATGTAAATCCGTTTTAGACCATTGTAAAACGATTCCTGAAATTTAACACTTTTTCATATGTAGGATTATATATACCTAATATGTGTACGTGTGTGTGCGTGTCACTCCGGACGATATCTGACCTAGGAATCGAGATAAAAAATCCCCAAAAAATTAAAATGCCTCAGCTAACCCAAAGGTACAATCTCAAAAAACTCTCAGCCTACTACCAGAACGTCCGAGGGATGAATACGAAATTGATAGATCTGCGTTCTCTGTGGTCATCGATGGATTATGACATTCTTGTGTTCACGGAAACTTGGCTGTCTTCAAATATGGATTTTTCGGAGCTTGGATTAAGTGATTATAATATTTTTCGTACAGATAGGTCAGCTGATAATTGTTCAAAGTCTACGGGTGGTGGTGAACTCAATGCAATAGAAAATAGTTTGAATTGTGTTAGATGAGATTGTAGTTATGTTAATGTTGAGCATGTTTTTGTTATTGTTCCTTGTTTGGGCCTTATTGTGTGAGCTGCATATTTGCCTGATTATTCGCATCCTGCTCAGTTTGAAAGCCACTTCCTTGAACTGGAGAACATTGTTAATTTATACCCTACTTTCAAAATATTACTGTTGGTGATTTCTTCTTGCCCGGTTTGGAGTGGGACTTGGTGACAGGATTGATGGGGGGCGTCAGGATGGGGGGAAAGGCCCAAATTATGAGGGACTCCTTGAGTTTTCATGATCTCAAGCAGTTCAATCGCATCCGGAACCCTTTCGGCAACATACTCGATTTGTGCCTCTCTAATTTGAATAACGTGAATATTAATAGTGCCTCCATTCCTGTGTTAAATCTGGATAGGGCCCATCCAGCATTCGATTGTTTTATGAAAATTGAAAAGCCAAGTGATAACTTTTTCCCAGCTCCAAAATTCAAATACAATGTCAAAAAGCAAATTTTGATGATATGGGAACATTTTTGAGTGGATACAACTGGGAATTGTGCCTCACGCTGGAGTTGGAGCAGGCAGTGGAGGAGTTTTATAGGGTATTGCGTCTAGCTGTAGAGAAATTTGTGCCATTTGTTAAAGAGGTTTCATATACGTTTCCGAAGTGGTTTGGTGGGGATTTGATTGCTCTGACCAGGCGTAAGAGGTTTGTGCATTCGAGGTTCAAGGAGTTGGCCTTTTGGGGGGATTATGAGCTGTTTTCGAGTTTACGTGATGAATGTAAAGTAAGAGCCCGTCATTGTTATAAACTTCACGTGGAATCGTTACAGAAATCCCTGATGACTGACCTCAAAGCATTTTGGAATCATGTTAATTACTGCTTTTTGAGGACTATATTCTGAGGGCTTTTGGTAGGGGAAATCAGGTGGATGCGATCTATACTGACTATTCTAAAGCATTTGATAAGTTATGCCATAGCCACCTGCATGCTGAATTGATTGGTTTTTGGTTTCACGGGAAAATGTTAGATTGGCTTATGAGTTACTTGAGGGACAGATCACTAATAGTAAAGTTGAGAGGTTGCCAGTCTCGTCCCTTTGCTGCTTCCTCGGGGTGCCCACAGGGGTCTCACCTAGGGCCCTGGCTCTTTCTAGTATTCATTAATTATGTCAAGACCATTTTCGACGAACGTATCAGATTTCTGTTAAATGCAGACGATTTAAAAAAATTTATAGAGGTATCTGATTGGTCTGATTGTATGGTCCTTCAGTCGAATCTTGACAGGTTAGGTGATTGGTGTGTCAGGAACATGATGTATTTGAATCTGGCCAAGTGTAAAGCAATTTCGTCCTCTCGACGAGAATCGTTTCAGTTTGAATACAAAATAGATGGTCGGAGTCTTCAACGCGTGGAGTTAATGAAAGATCTGGGGGTCCTGTTTGAAAGCCAGCTGAGCTTCTTTGATCATATTGACTTTATTTGTAGCAAGGCAATGAAGATGCTCGGCTTTGTGAAGAGGAGTACCTCGGATTTCAAGGATATTGGAGCTCTTTCGCTGCTGTTCACCTCCCTCGTTCGGTCGAATTTAGAGTATTGTGTATCGGTTTGGTGCCCATTCTACGCTGTAGCTAGGTTGAGGCTGGAAAGAATTCAGAACAGGTTCAGACGTCAATGGCTTGATGCCTCCCTGGTTGCCAAGCTGTTTACCGGATCCATTGACAGTCCTGCCTTGCTCTCCTTGTTTGGCATCAGGGTACCGTCCCATAATACTCGCCACCACCAGCTTTTCTCGATACCCCATACGGCTACCAACTATCTTCTTAATAGCCCCATAATCAGGATGCAGAGAAGTTTGAACTATTTCGTTTCCTTGTCTGAGGATCTGGATTTGTTCTCCTCCAGCTTAGCCTCCACTAAAATTGATTTGAAGCTGGTTATATTGATGTAGGCTTATATTGATGTGTTCAATGTGTTTGTTACATTAAAAGTATTATTTATCTTGTTACCATACATATCTATAGGTATATAGTTTTTTCCTTCATTATTTAAGTTTTGTTACATTGTTCAACTTCCTAGTCCCCTTTCTTTGTTATCGTTACGTAAATATTGTATTGTATATCGTAATATTAAGTGTAATTTATATTTGTCAGACGTATGAGAAGCAACTTCGGGCGCAACTGGCTGATGTTAATTTATTATAATATCATGAATGTAATTGGGCTTTGCCCGTTTATAACTAAATAAATAAATGAAATGTCAATAATATAAAAAGAAAGGATGAGGCCAGAATTTTTGGAGTACTCCAAGGTCAAATTTTCAAAATTTGGAATCAAAACTCGCTTTAAAAAACGTATTTTTGAGGTTTTTGGTGTAAATTACCATCTTAATCAAAGGAACATAAATGGTTTATTCGGAATCACCGTGAAATTTCCTATAGGAATCACCTACCAAATTGTATAAAATTATTCTTTGAAACTTTGAAAATTCGCTCATCCACTCACGCTGCATGAATGGAACTTTTTTCGTTTCATGCAAAATTTATGAGTGGATGCTACATAATTATGTTCGTGTTGTCATAGCGATATATGATGGTCATGTGATTGAAAATCATGCAAAATATTCATATCTGCATAGGGACGGTAGGGGTTTGAACACATCTATTCTAAAGAATTGAACGGGATTGTATACGACTACACAACTTGAAATAAATATACAACACAGAAAAAAGTTAAGGGCATTGGGGTGATTTCCTGAATCGTTCGGTTGGGGAGAAAGAAGAGATCTAATTCTTTGTTTTGTGTTCGAGTCCCCTTCACAGAAACTTTTATTAATAAAGTTTTTCAAGACTTTGTTAGGGATAGTGAATCTGAGTGAACTGAGTGAAACTCAATCTTTATTCCTATAGTTTTCTCCAAGAAAGACGCTCTAAATTGAAAACCGAAGAGCTTGTTGTTTCATAGAATCGAATGTAATTAACTCGGTGGTTCGCTCCTCGGCAGGGGACCCAGCCCCTGCACCCCCGGTTAGTTGTACTAAAGCTCTACAGGCTAAAATAAAAAAAATGGAACATGCTTTAGCGAAATGGTAGTCAGTAGTAATGTGTTCACAGTTTTCCAATTAGTGGTGAACGGGTTTTGTGGGGTGGAAAATGAGGGACTTATTTTTCACTGACAACGATTGTTTTAACGAGTAAAGCATCAGAAAAGTATAGGCTACTTTGTTGTGGCACCCGGGTTCCAATCGCGTGTGACATTTTCGGGTAGTTGGGTCATAGCTAAAGAATCTTCCATGCTAAAAATTGACTTAGAAATAAATCTTCCTTGAGAATAAAATGTATTGGTACAATTAAGTGATTCAGGTAGTTCATAGGTTAACAAATTATCACCTACTTTTGACATTCTTGAGGTGAATATAGATAGGTAGGTACCCTATGGTTTACGTAAGCAACTGCTTATAAGATCATGATTCTTGGGAGTAGCCAGAGTGTGCGGACGGACGATGGCCTGTGAAAAATTTCCGTGTGAGGATAAGAATAAATAACGTAGAATATTGGTGTCAGGGGAAGAATGTTGGGTTCGCTTAGAAGGGCAAGGAAGATGGAGAACCAATAATACTCACAAAAGGGTGGGTACCTATATATCCTATATAAAGTAGCAGTTTGAGCTCCTCCGGAAAGCAGTAATTTGCCTTCCTGCATTCTACGTTCTATACCTCACTTCCTTATTCAAAGAGGCTCTCGTTCTTCAGTGAGGAATGCTTTCCTCTCCATTCCAGAACTGTTTGGGCGAATAATGTGAGGGCAAACCGTGAAGAATTGCAAACCACTTCCATCAGGGAGGCACGCTAGAAATTATTACGTATCAAGTTTTAATATAAATCGGACCACCAATTTTAAAATATGAAGGTACCTATCTAATTCCTCACTATTATTTATAATGTTCTTGTCAACTACACCGCCCTACAAAAGAACAATGCATTTCACTACCTACGTAACTACCTACCTAATCTACTAATTTTCAAAGAATAATTTTAACCGATTTGGTGGGTGATTCTTTTACAAAATTTTACGCTGATTCCAAATTGTGTTCCTATGGTTAAGATGGCAATTTACAACAAAAACCTCAAAAAACAC
>JAEMON010000002.1:17442284-17459983 GCA_030264115.1 Lygus lineolaris | reverse complement strand
TTAAAATTATTCTTTGAAAATTCTCTCACCTACTCATGCTGCATGAATGGGACTTTTGTTGATGATGTTTTACGTAGGTGATGATAATTTCTTTTGAAAAGTCAATACCACTAGCTTAAGAAAAAATCTTACAAAGAAGAAAGAAAGATACTGTTACTAAGATAGTTCGTATTGACACTCACAATTTTGTTTTCTCCTGTCTCTGGGTCGATCCATTCTGCTTTCTGGTCTGGCATGTTCACATACTGATGAACTATACCCAAGTCCCCTTTGACTTCTTCTTGGGATCCTTTCCAAGCCTCCTAAATCATGATGAATATATTATTTTGATTTTCGAAAGCACAAAATAAAAACTTACATTTACTCTAGTCCCTTACAAATTAAAACATATTATATGAATAATGCATTAGACATTATTTATAGTTATAACAATAATAAATCATTTGTGTTTTAATAGAAGGGTTTCAGAATATTTTGAATACAATAGGATCATTCGTATTCTTACTTTCAATGGAGAAAAACTATACCTACCCTTTGTTGTAACACGACTTATATTTGGCTGGAAAGAGGATTATGTGAGCTTCGAATTTCATTAACTCTACTCCATCTTGAATCTAATTCTGACTCCACCTTCAATACCTACTCGAAGAGCTGGTTTGGACAACATTATTTTAAAATAAAAGTGAAATTGAAATAACTTCATGATGATCGTTAACACCTATAATGGGGAATCGCCTGATTAATTATTCTAGTAAAAATGAACATAACTTTCATATATTCATGTTTCTTGTTGTTTCCAAACCTATCGCCTTTCGTTCACTTCCGAGAAGTGAAAAAGAATTCCCCTTAATTGAAATCTCCACTTCATAATAATTATGCTCTTCGATCTGCCTGTATCCGCGAATCCTTGCCTCTCCCGTAACATTTTTACAATTCTAATCCAATTTCGATTAAATTTTCAGTGATTGTGCATATGGCTTAGGCTCTATGGCTCCCAATTAACGTAATCACTGTAGGATCGATAGTAGCTACTGAGCATGCGAAAGCATGAATCACTCCAAGTACTGATTTCTCTATGAAAACATTTGAAAGAAATCGCTAGAACCGTTGTTTTCTATTTCTATTATAATTTGGCTACGAGAAAGCCCCCAAGCCTGGATTGTACTACTGGTCATGTCAGAGGGCACACGAAAAAATAAATTACAAACCAATGAAAATGTTTGGGATGAGAAAAGTCTTAACTCAATTCATTAAATTAATTACATTGTGTGGGTGTTCTTGATAATTTAATATACTTCACTAGGTACATAATTTACTTCTCAAATTATATTACCAAGTGATGTCTGTATGTTATAACATTAACATTTCTTCATGAACCCCCTCCCCCCCTCCATCACACTCTCTTTCTCTCTCTCTCTCGCTCCTTCTCTCCTCTCCCTCCTTCCTCCCTTGTTTGAGTTTAAATTTGGGTTTAAGTTTAAGTTTGAGTTGAAGTTTGACTTTGAGCTTTATTTCTCGAGTTTAAACTCCTGCCCTTTACTCTTACTTCGACAAACTGTTGAGTATTTAACTCTTTTAAAACTCTTGAGCTCTTTTTAAAACTCTTGATTGTACCTCCTTTTGGAGTTTGTGAAACCTCCTTTCATCTCCTTTTTAGGGTAAACCTCTAGAGTTTTAGGTACACCTAAAAAAGGGGTGGTAAAACTCTTGGGCCTGGAGGCGTCCCAACTTTAAATCTGGTTGTTCATGTGCCGTAACCTTTTATTTTTTCAACAAAGAAAGAGTTCTTACCCAAGCTTTTTCGAATATCTTTGTGGCAATCATCTGTGTACTTTCAAACATGTCCTTTCCTGGACCAGAAGCAATGCATGTGTCTCTCTTATCCTTGCAGGTAGATGTTTCGGCGTCGCATGGATCCCCTGACGGTACACAACGTGGACCTGCCGTGTTTGGAGACACATCACCTAAGTTGGTGGAAGCAAAGGCTGCCACGAAAGGCCCCTGATAAAATTCAGATGAAATATATAGGTACCTATATTTTTGAAGAAAAAACATGAATAATTTAATATGCTTGAGCTTTCTAAATTGGCTACTAAATTACTTCACCGAATGGTTCATTAGTAAAATACCAATAATAGTGGTTGTTGAGTGATTGGTTGAATTGGATGGATTTATTCTGTTGATATAATTATTAATTGGTATATCTAATGTATGGTGATAAGGTGAAATCATAATGAATAGTGTAATACATACTTTGCCGATCAGGTTTGTGAACTTCTTGTTCATCTTCTTCTCAAAAAGAACTGACGCATATCCAACATTGTCACTTGATATGAGATGGTTGGTATTATTCATTGAGGTGGCGTGTACGGCGTACCAAGTGATGACGCCCATCGGTACCCCGTCACTTCTGATGAACTTGAGCTGAGTAAACGATTTGTCCGTATCGTAATCATACCTTCAAAAAAAGATGAGGGTTCAAAAAATATTCCTTTCAAACACAGATATGACTTACTATGAATTTTGCAAAAACCAACAACTTTGTAGCAAATTTTGACATTTAATCAAAATCATATATTTGTTGGGCTACCCTCATAGGCAATTTTGAACTGTTTTCAAAAAAGGAATAGGTGCCTACTCAATATTTTTCCTATCTGAACTGGTTATTAAACGTGATGTTACTCAAAAACATTTGTTAAAAAGCAAAGTTATGACCAGTTTACTTTTGGAATTACTGAAAAGTTTCAAAAATTTGCCTAGGGGTACCTAATTACAGAACGCACCATCATGAAACCGACTAGAAACACTCACTTAGCTCGCTCTTCTGCAGGATTTCTGAGGTAGGAGGTGGGGCTGCGATTTATGTTTGCATCGAGAACTTGGCCGTGAGAAACAAATATTTTACCATCTGCTAGCGTCTTATGTGCCCTTTGTATACTCTGAAAGAGATCAGAAGTGAATGGTAGTTTTCAAGAACAAGTGTGGACTCAATACGATTAAGTACCTACGTGAGAAAAAATGCTCACTCAAACATGAACTCTACAATCTGAATAAATGTATGCGGCGATCATATTTTTGTCAAACTTGAGCGCCATCATTATAGCGCATAATGAGTGGCAAAAGGTCAGCAACATTATAATTATCAAATTATATTTTTCTTATTGGTGGTGTGTTATTGAAGAAGCAGTAGGTACCTACTTACTCTGACAATACCTGCTGCGTAGTTTTCAAAAGTATCCCGAACAAATCCCCACGAGTTCAAGTCAAATACAATATCCAGTAAAAACCCTCCAGGTGTGGAATGCGTATGAGTTCCACTTATCATGACGTTATTCACTGTGTATTGCTCTCCATATTCTTGCGCTAGCCTCTTCAATACCTAAAACCAATGTGAATAGAATGAAAATTATATTCTATAAATATATTGGGTATTAGCGAGCTTGAGTCCACGTTCAAGAGGGGATAGTGAAATGAAACACAAACGTGCTTTCGTTTGCATAGAATCTAATGCCAACATTGGGAAATGGAGAAATAATTCCCAATTAATTATTTGAATAACCAACACCGATCCATCGAATTTGCCTAGAAACAGACCTAAAACCCAAAAGATTAACCCTGTCATAAAAGGTTTATTTTTTGTATTGAAGTAGGTAGAGATACAACGGTTACATGGGGTGTTACGATGCGGTTTCACTGAGCCATTGATGAGTTGCAAATAGTTTGCGTTTGAGAATCACATGGTAATATGACATGAATCCATTGGCATAATGGGATTCATACAGAAATGCGGACGGAATCAAATTGACGGTTTTTTATCAGTGGATACGAATTTGAAGAAGTCAGCAAGTTTCCAACGTGCGGGAACCCTTTGAACCCTCCGCTTTGAAAATAAGGTTCTAAGCCGAATGAGACGTTAAGTCCTTTGCATCGTGCGATGTCCAATTTGCGTAAATAAGAATAGTGAAAGAAAAACGTCGCGGACAAACATTTTTTTACTGGCAAAATTTTTATGGTAGGTAGTAATCATCGCCTAAAAAAATAAGGTCTTGCTAGATATGTATAAAATGTTATGTGTTCGGGAATTTCTAAACTAGGTTGGTATGATCTTTCTTTCCACTGGAAAACATAGTAGTATCGTGTCTTAGTAAAACCATATTTGAAAAGTTACATTTAAAATTGGATTTTTTTTCCAATGGCTTTCAATGAATTTCATCTGGAACTGTGAACAGCTATATATAGCTATTAATAAATTAATTCGCTGATTAGGTAGGCAGTGAAGCTATGTTGAATGGTGGACTTCAACGATCAATTACACCTATAGGTACTTTCTTTGAATTTTCTCGAATTCTCGAAATTCTCGAATTTTGCGTGTTACTCGAGTTGTGTAATTGATCGTTGAAGTCCACCATTCAACATAGCTTCACTGCCTACCTAATCAGCGAATTAATTTATTCTTAGTTTTCCTTGGAAAAATAAATGACTTTGTTGTAGGTACCGGGAAAGTGATGTCGTGCGAGTTCCTGTGCCCGAACTGATTCTGACATTAATCAGATTTGACAGAGGATGATATTTCCTACCGAACAATAGTTAGACAACCTTTACTGTACAGATAAATAATATCATTATGTGGACGAGTTCATGTAGGTATATCAATATCAAGGTCACCCTGTATTAGAATTTACAGTGAATTGTGAATTCACAAAGTTCTAATACAGGGATTCAGTTTCTGCTAATTATAGGTATCTGTTGCCCAGAGGTAATGCCTCTCGGGGGAAGTAGAGGTGCAACTTCCCAAAACTGGTTTGAAAACTGCTGCAGCATGGCTTTGAGGAGAGGGTGAAAAATACCACTTATTGGTACCTACCTACTTTAGGTTTCAGAATGTTGCTAACCAATTCTGGTTTATGGAAAATATTAAAATTCTAGAATGGGGATGGTTTTGGAGTGATCAGGTCATAATTATGTACCACAAAGCCTAGTTATGTACCTACCCAGTTAGGGTGTTGGGTGGGATTGTTTTTGGGGCAGGAGAGTGAGCCCAAAATTCCCTCAAAAATGCCTTAATCTCGGAAACCGAAGGGTTCATAAGAACTCTTACTATAACATTATTACTGCTTAGGACTAATAAGTTCAAAAAAACGGAAAGCCTTACTCTTCCCTCTTCCTCTAACCATTTTAGCGTTGCAAAGTTTTTCTCATTTTTCTCAACCAATTTTCAACGGATTTCGATGAGGTTGGTGGAATTCTTCGTGTTTTGCCTCTAGGGGGATGAGGTGCTTTTATGCCAATTTGAATGTTAAAAATGCAAAATCACGTAATCAAAATTGTACATAGCTGATCCACCTAGGGAATTGAATAATGAGATGAATGCCGTAAACCGCATCAAAATCGGTCAAGCATTGGCCGAGAAAAATGGGAAAAACGAATTACGAAAGTTCCTTGGCCCCTTACATGGATATGTTTTGGGGCTGGGGGGTCAGGTGAAATTCGTCTAAGACCAAACAACCGATAAACAATTTTGAGTTACTTACTACTTAGAAACGAAGTTATACCAAAAACATATCCATGATTCAATATTTTTCCAAGAAGTGGAGAAAATGTTACTTTTATACGAGTTTTGTCCTATTTTGTTTCGTAATTCTAGTTTTTGACTTCACAAAAGAAGGAAGGTCTCTCAATATCCTCAATTCGATGTGAAGCTTGACGACTCTTTCATTTTCCTTACCCAAAGGGTATAAAGGAAATAATTATTTCAAACGAGTTGAAAATTAATTCCTGGTTCACAGCCAAGAAATAGGTTTATACCTACCTACCTACTCAGACTAAAATGCATATCTGTACGTTTCTGAAAGAGGTACGTATGTGTATGGGTGGAAGGATCGGTGTGTGTAACCGTCTACCTACTGAACAATTACGACATTGTTAAGAGGTTGAAATATTCCGATTATGATTCTTTATTCTAACTCCAATTTCATCTTTTCAGACCAATTTGTAAGAAAAATACAAGGAAAGGTAAGCAAATAAATGAGTCTTCAGAACTTTTTTGACATTTTCTCCCAGATTATCGAAATATTTTGATGAAATTAACATAACCCCGTATTTTTATAGGTAGGATCAAGTGATATTCTATGGAAAATCTCCCCTGATCTCTAGAAAATTACATTCGGGGTCATAATTAGCGCGAAAACACCCCAAAATAGCCATTTCGGGTCTATAGAAGTAAGGAAAGTAGTGTGAAGCTCCCCACCATAAGTTATCATTTTTCTATATGATTGTGACACATTCAATTTTGGAAAATAATAAGAAGAATTCAGAGGATCAACCAGATGATTTAGTTAGGCACCTAAGTACTTAACTTAGATACTTATGTAGGTAGGTATTAGGCAGACATAGAACATGAGCCTTACTGGCGAACGACGCCATTCTCTTTTAAGGTGCATTATGCGACTTCTCACCTTGAAATTAGGCAAGATATGGGTACATGCACGAATGATGAATGGATAAATTATATATTTCGATCCAGAAATGTGCAGATGGTCAAAGTTGAATATTATGTGATAAATTTATACCTAGTGATCTTTGAGTAATGATCCTAAAGATCGGAGCGTATCGGTATTGATGTGAGTGATATTATGTGTGTTATGTGTGCAATAATGTATGTGACCATTCTTACCTCTCTTCTTAAAAATGTGCCCATCATACCCATGTCACACGAAACAAAAACAATCCTGGTTGATCCATCATCTATGATGAATGATCTTGCGAATTGCCGTAAGTGGATCCCATACCCTTTTTGCTTAGGGTTTGCGTAACCCATCTGAATAGAACACAAAACAAGAAGCATTTATCCATTTATTCCGTCACCCTTCAGAGTGGAAGTATACATTGTACTGATTATTCAACTCGTTGATGATGAGTCAAGTATCGGAACAGGAGCTGAAAACACTCGCTTCTATCTCCAAGCTTTCGAAAAATATATTTCCTTAATCAGGGCCTGAAATCATCATGCTAAAGTACAATAAAAATTAAGCTTCTTGGGGTTGAGTGGATATGATTTTAATGTTGTAGGACAAGGTTTATTGTTATAGTTTTTATACCTAGTTTATTATTTTTCGTTCTAGTAAGGTTTGAATCTTCTTCTTCATATTCTTCGAGTTCACAGTAGTTCTACTGTGAGTTTTCTCAATACTCCATTCTCGACATTACAAAGTAAAGTTAGCCCTAAGTGAAGTTTGTGGTCGAACACCGCTGTGGAAGTCTAGTAGGGAATATTAATTTTTTTAATGTACCTATATATATCTACCCCAAAGAGTTTGTTACATTGATTGGGTCTAGAACAAGAAAATGAATATGACATTATTTTGCAGAAGCTAAAATAGAGGCGAGAAGTTTCAGTTTCTGACCCTAGTTGAACACATCGAAAACAGTAACTGATAAAATCTTAGAATCAAAATTATACCTTCCGGTAGATCCGAAATAATGCCCATCAGAGGGAGATGTGATTTTATTGAGTGATCGGAAAATTTTACACCTTAAAATGTTTCCACTTTTTAGAGATAAAATCTTAGACCAATGCCAAGACAATGAGCAATATGATGCCTGCATGAAAAATGATTTATTACATATTTTTTTATATAATCCATATTATTTTATTGTATCATTTCGTCGCTTAAGAAGCAACATGCCCTATGAACCAAATCCCAACTTTTCAGGAGAAGGAAAAAACTGAATCCTGATCAAGTTTTTGATCACCTGTTTCTTTGTTTCCCGTTATTCAGTCACTTCTTGCCTTCCGGTAGTCGTCAATACTGAAAAATAGTAATAATTGAAGAAAATAGGAAATTGAGGTTAATACGGAGTGTTGGTCTAATACGTAATTGAGGTCGATTGGGGGTGTTATGTTTTTCGAGTATTTCTCGATTTTTTAGTCTAGTTGAAGCAATTTCGAACTAACCAGTCGATGCAAAGTGAGAAGTCGAATAAGAATCAGTCAAAACCTGATTTTCGTGAAAATGGTCGATAGGGCGTGTTGCTTCTTAAGCGACGATTTATGTACATAATACGATAAATTAGAGCATGAGTAAAAGAAAAAAAATAATTGGAATAATCCAACTTACGAAAGGAACTTCAGCTGGGGGACCTGTGATATCGGCTATGCCGACTCCGATTTGATAACCGTGACAACATACTGCAAGGGTAGCCACCAGTAACGAAATCAGTAAGGCCATACCTGTAAAAAAGTACGGATGTATGAATATTTATCCATTCATAAGAAACCAGAACATTATTATAAATGTTAGAATAGGACAAGTAACAGAAGGAAACTACTAAGTACCTATGTAAAAGATGAAGTAAAGTTCCGCTTTGGGGAGCCGTTCTTGGAAAAGAAAATCTAAATTGTTTTCATAACAGAAATCAGGCCACATTTTAGGCAAAACTACAGGAAGTAGAGAAACTATTTAGTGCGTACATAGAAGTAGTAGTAATAGGATGGGTACTTATTTGAATTCCTCTTTTTGAAAGAACTTATTTTTGGCATTAGTTATTTATTAGGTACACCATTCCGCGCTCAAAAGGACGGTAGGTAAGACACCGTGAAGGCGAACCTGTTCAGGTTAAGTTGCGAAACATGCGCCAGCTAACGGGTCTGTCAGTTTGGATTTCATAATTTCATTTGAAAGGACATGAATGAAATGTTGTAGAAGAGGGTATGACGGGGGAGGCAACAATCAATAGACACTTCAACGGCGATAAACTTTTTTAGCTAATAAAAACTCTTCAAATTATTTGTACTACTTATACTTCGTCGGACCTCTCTTATACCTTGCGATGTAGAGGTCCAATTATTTATTATTTTCCTGTACCGATAACTCTCTCGCCGATATCACTGTTCTTCAGGTGAGTACTGTCGTGATAAATTGTTACCCCTATTCCCGGTTGTGTATATCCATAATATTAATATTACAACTGTTTGGTCAGCAGACAAGCGCCCCAACTTGAGGTGGAAGAGGTGAGTGGATGGGAAGATCGGACGGGATTTTGTGTGTAAAATAATCTAGTTTAAGAACATGGGTATATACAACATGTACATATTATACAGAAAAGTGTTGAACTTAGGGAATCATTTTAGAACGGCCTGAGACGGATTCCCATGGAGAAATTCCCCAAAACTTGCATAATTTACATTTTGAACCCATTGCAATAGCTGAAGTTACTCCGGATATAAAAAATAACATGAATGTTCTTAACCCATCAGTACTAGGCGAGCAAGAACAGAGCACAAATTGCCAAGGGGGTCTGAAGCAGCAGCTGGCCAACCCTACCGCCTCTTCAATTACTGGGCCAGCCACTATGAAAATGTTCAGGACGTCATAAAATATAGCTGCCTCAAGGTTTTCGCATGGACTCACTCCGGACATAACGATAGCTCAGCACTCAACACTAACGAATAATACTTATAACCCCAATTTGAGAAACTAGGCGAGCAAGAACAGAGCACAAATAGCGAAGGGGGTCTGAAACCAGCCGGGTAGGCCCTTTAGCCTTAACCAATCTTATCATTTTTAGTTGAACATTAATTTGATGTTAGTTTTCATACATTTCTATAACTAGGACAGCAAAGAAATTAGAATTGATCAACAATTCAACTGGTCATCAAGATTCTGGTCGAAACACCAACGGGCTTCACCATGAAAATTGAAAATTTACCCAAAAAGCATACCCCTTGGTAGTTTGATATGCCTTCATCCTCAAAATGCAGTTTTACATTCCGTTAAAAATATCGTTTTTTGTGCATTCTTTTATGCACTTTATGTTCGAGTGATGGGTCATTGTTAAGTGGAACGTAACATGGAATGTTACGTAAAATGCGAATCGGGAATGATCTAGGTTTCGTTTCAAGTTGAATAAGGCAGTTCCGTGCATGTGATGAAAACGTCTGCCGAGTTGGGTGAGCTTCCTCACTTTTCTAACAAAGACGTACAGAATCAGTTATTGAAAGTAGTAGGTACCTAGTTGCGGAGTTATGGCTCTGAAAACTCATTTCAAGTTAACGCTTTGGCAGTACCTACTACTGATCCTTGACTGAATCTTGACGAAAGTTATAGGTAATTATAGTCAGCCCCCAACCACCCTCCGGCTATGAGCGTAACCGGGGACCATTAGGAACTGAAAAACTGTTGTTTGCAAAGTCTTGAAAATGCAGTTGTCAGGACATTCACGTTAACGCATCAGCACACGCTGCTATTGGTCCGATGGCGATGAAATTAATAGGCGACCGTCCAGGGGATAACCAGCTTCATCCCCGAAATTGGTCAAGTGGTTCCGAAGTTATGCTAGTGACAACGAATTTAAAGTTTGCGCATACGCAGTAAGTATAACTGATCCTATCTTAACGAAATTCATGGGTTATAGTCTTCGAGTCAGGCCCCAACTACCCTCCGGATTTGAGCGAAATCGGTTTATGAGGAACAGAGAAATCGGAGTTTTAGGAAATCCATGTTTGCGCATTTACATAAACACACTACGGGTAGTTTGTCGGCGATGAAATTTATAGGGGACCAGCACAATCCCTGAAAATATCATCAAAATTGAACCTAAACTTCGTATTATTATGCCTGGGACAAGGATTTGACCACAGTCTCTGTTCCAAGACAGACACGCAGACATGGAACAAAAATCATTCAGAAAGCTCTGAAATGTAAGAAGCATTTGGAAATTTTGATTTTGGAGGATATCCATTATCATTCAATAATGATTAACAAGACGTTTCCATTTTTTCGACCGTCACGTCACGGCGAAAATATCGCACCTTCGAGTGTTAGGGAAACCAGGTGGTTGTTTTTGTTTCTATTAATTTAATGTTAAGATGAAATGTTCGTTGTTACGCTTCAGAGTTGAATAAGTGCAGAAGATGTTAACCTTCAATCCGGAGGGTCAGTGGTGTCGACCTGGAGGAGGGTGACGTCCCTGGTACGTCGACGTCCAAATTTTCATAAGTTTCACCTTATATTGATTTTTTCAACCCTTTCAATACCTTTTTCAATACTTTAGATACGTAGTAGGTATCAATTACAAAACAATGAATTATTGATATCAAATTTCAATGAACTCAGACTTTTTGAACAGGAACCATAATTTACGATGATTATCGTAAAGATGATTAATCGTTATTAAATGATCTGGCAGTAGAACCGTAGGTTCTGTAGGTCCACCGTCCGTTTTTTTCTTGCACGAATACATACATACCTTCGGTAGTGAGACAACAATAATAGGATCAATATACCTACTACGTTCCTAGCTAGTTATTCTAGTTTCAATTCGATTTATTTACTCGTACCTGAAAAGCCAATCTTATTATTTAATTAAGCATTTGATACGGAAACAGAGTAATGCTTCATAACATTTTCCGTTTTTAAAGACCATTATAAATTCAATCATATTGTGCAGTTGCATCTAGACATACGCAAAAATATCACTATTTACTTTGAATCAGTTGACGAGAAATCGAGTGAGATATAACTGGGACACAAATTCTAACGAAAACCCTGATGGTTTTAAACTGCGATTGGTGGGTGGGCAGCGGCTTTGTGTAAGGTCACGTGGCAATGACCTGGCACAACTCGCGGAGATAATCCGATGGGAAAAGTAGTGTTACGTATGCGCCGTCACACGCGGAGAAGGCTTTGGGCAAAAGTTAGGTGCTAGCGCGAACGGAAACGTAATAGGTTTACTAATATTTATCCAGTTCGAACTCTTTAAAGAATAGAAGTACGCAAGGCTTTGGCCTTTTTTAGAAGGATTGCACATACTCGCTAGTAGGTACGTAGGTAGGTACCTTCTGTCCTTGAAGTACAGCAACTATATAAATAGAAATGTCATAAATAACAGTGCTGCACAAAACTAAAAGATCACGTCGAAAAATTGCCTTTCAAATTTGTAGATGACCGGCGAATGAAAAATATGTTTTTACCCTGACAAATGATAGATTTTCTTTAGATATACACCCTAGTAAAGAGTTTAAGGCCATCGTTATGAATAGCTTCCTACGACTGACCTGATAGAGATGAAAATCATATTCAAGAATCCTTTTCGACCAGCTTTCAACGTACCCTGCATCAAGTGGATGTATCATAGTGTATGTACAAGTAGGTATTTTTTTAAAGTTGAATAGATAGACATGTTTAGGTTGGGTAGTACCTACTTATAGAATACGAACCGTGAAGGCCACGCAGGTTACCTATAATTGGTTTAAAAATGACATTCTGTCATGGGGATACGAACTGAATTACCAAAGGAATCAATATGATTCATTTTTCATACTGATATCATGACTTGCAGGTCATCACTCGTGTGGTATATTGTATAAGGGGAGAGGAAATGAATCGGTCATAATACATAATTATACGCTACATATATGTAGCGTACTATAGTGCGATTAGATGCTTATATCTTTATGGAGGGTTGCTCTCTGGTAGATTAATAATATATACATACCCATACAGCTACCACGTTATCCAGGAAGATTGAAAATATTCTACATGTAGCATTTTGAGAAAATTTTAGATAGGTACCTACGTAAAACTATATTGTTCAGACTGAAAGTTGAGTCAATCTATAGTATTTTCCCTTTTAGTTAAACCTTTTTCTTATTGATTTAAAAAACTTTTACTTTGAATTAAATTTTTTTCTATTCCCATATAGAAAGTAAATGTTTGAAGAAAATGAACATATGAAAACATTATTTACACACAAGAAAGTGGCACAGGAGGGCATCACTTGAGGGTCAGATTTCTGGTGAGGGGGGGGGGGGGGGGGGGGGGGGGGGGGGGGGGGGCTGTACTTGTACTAGACAACGGTCGATTGCTCACACGCTGTTAGAGATTTCATGGGTTCTTCTACAATGACGATGAAGTTCTTACCACCTATTCACCAATGCTGAATCCTGTGGAAAAAGCGTTTTCCAAGATAAAGTATCTGAAAGAGACATCCTGAATCGCCGAAAGGGCCTATCTTCCCCAAGTGATGCAGCAAGTGCAGCTGTTACCCCCTCCTGTACCACTTTCTTGTGTGTAAATAATGTTTTTATTTTTTCTTCAAACATTTACTTTCCTACATGGGAATAGAAAAATTTTAATTCAAAGTTTAAAATGTTTAAATGAAAATGAAAAAGTTTTAAATGAAATCGAAAAAGGTTTAATTCAAAGTGAAGAAGATTTAAATGAAAGCGAAAAAGGTGTAATTCAAAGTGAAAAGGGTCTACATCAATGCGAAAAAGATTTAACTAAAAGGGAAAATACTATATCTACAGTTTCATGGTAGCAGTAGCCAGTAGGTATATCCACCGTTTCAACTTTGATGGCTCGACCCTGCGTGCCCGTCATCCACTTTCACGGGTAGGTATTTTGTTTGTCACCTACCTTCTACATGTTTCTAATAATAATAACAACATAACTTTCCTTCGCAGTTGAAAGCGAAGGAACCTTTCCCTCATTCTTGCAGTTCTGATTATGAAAAAAAAACCATTCATGCATCATGAATTTATGAGCGAATTTTCAAAGAATCATTTTAACCGATTTGGTGGGTGATTCTTATTGGAAATTTTACGCTGATTCCAAATATACCATATGTTCCAAAGTTTAAAATGGTAATTTACACACAAAAAACTCAAAAAACGCGTTTTTTGCGATTTTTAGAGTAAAGTAAAGTAAAATAATTTATTGTACATATGGCTTTCGCCCCTCATAGCGTACATTATTTACAAAAGCAGGTAGGTAGGTATTTTATCAGCGTAGGTAAGTATATAATAAACTTAATATAGGTATGAATTTTAGACAAAATAAACATGGTATCTATAAAGAGGAAACAAGGAAATTTAAACAAAACTTAGGTAAGTATGAGATAAACGGTAAGTATAAGATAAACGGTAGAGAGATGAATTGAAGGGAGGATAAAGATGAATTGAAGGGAGGAATGAAGGGATGAAAGGGAGGAATATGCGTAAAAATATGGGTAGAGGGGACCAGCTAGCTGTTTTGGGCAATGGGACACTTTGCAGCGCCTCTAAACCGAGCTAGGGAGGGAAGGGAACGAACTCGGAGGGGTAGAGAGTTCCACAATCTCGCACCAACCACACCAAATGACTGGATTATGACTTTGGACCTATGTTGCACAATTCTGAGTGCGTTTGACCTCGAAGAGATGGCACGAGAGACAAGAGAGGTAAGATAGTTTGGCACAAAGCCTTTGATGATTTTGTAAATTAGAAGTAAGTGCCTGAGCTGGTAGTAAGCAAATAAGTCCAAGCCTAAAATACTATTTCTAATGTGGGACACGTGATCACGGGGCTTGATGTCATGGACATATCTGACGACATTATTAAAGGCAACATCAAGCCGATGTTTCGATTTTGAGTCAATAAGGGAAGGGCTGAACAGGGCATCACAGTAGAGGAAAAAGGGGACAATTAGGGCAACCACCAGATTTATCTTAAGTTCAGGGGGGGGTGAAATTTTTTAATCGTTTAAGAGAGTGTAAGCCACCGTAGACGCGTCTACAAACATGGTTTAATGGACGTCCCATGTTAAACGAGAGGTGAAATGGACTCCAAGGTTGAGAACTGAGCGTGAGTGAGTAAGGAACAGTGACGCCATTTACCAGAATGGGAGGTATTGGGTCTGTAAGAACATGACTCTTATAAATGACAATACAATGCTGACTAGTTCAGTACCTATTGACTTTGCTAACTGTTTCGACAATTTCATCGAGCCGGCATCTAATATAAATTTGGAAGTCGTCAGCAAACAGCATGTATGAACAATGTTTCAATATGGTTGGGAGGTCGTTAATAAATGCTGAAAATAATAATGGTCCCAAAATCGTTCCCTGGTGGACACCACAATAGAGTTGAGAAAGAGCAGAATTTATAGAGCCAAGTTTAATTCTCTGAGATCGTTCAATCAAGTAAGAGTATAACAATCTGCAAGCTGTGGTGGAAAGGTAGAATTGCTCAAGCAGTTTCTTGATCAAAATTTTGTGCCCAACCGAGCCAAAGGCATTTTTCCAATCAAGAAGGACTAGAACAGTACACTGATCATGCTCAATACCCCACCTGATGTCATTAGTAACTTTAAGCAGAGCTGTTTCACAGCTATGATGAGTTCGGAATCCTGACTGGAATTTACAAAGTAGATTACAAGAAGAAATGTGGGATAATAACTGCTTATGGATAACTCAAAAATGACAAAATGCTGATTGGTCTGTAGTCCTCAAAGCTTCTGCGGTTATTGGTCTTAGAAAGAGGAATGACGTGGGCTACTTTCCAGTTTTTGGGAAATTTGGAAGAAGTTAGAACGAAGTTAAATAAATGTGTAATGTGGGATAGGATAATTGGCAGAATGAAGATTAAAAATTTTATAGGGACTCCATCTGACCCATGTGCATCAGATAACACTGACAGAACAGCATCAACAACATCGTCACTGTCAACATTAGAAAAGAAGGAGGATTCATTTATATCATCCGAACTAAGAAGGTCTTGAAAATTAATCTCATCGTCATCTTGTGGCGCTGAGGCAAAATGGCGGTTCAGTTCATTAATATCGACTTCAGGTAGTTCAATTTCTTTATATCGCGCTAGGCCTAATTTCTTGATATACAGAGTTGATACAGAGTTTTTGAAGGTGCAGAGGGATCGAGTTCCTTAGAGGTGTGGGCTCGCTTTGCTTGACGTACGAGTTTTCTGGACCATGCGTAAACTCGCTTGTAACGTGTCTCGTCCTCAGGGTCGCCAGAATTCATCCAAGCATTGTGGGCTTGGTCGCGGGCCTTCAAAGCAGAAGCTATTTGTGGTGAAAACCATGAGTTATCGTTTAAGCTTGAGTTTTTTTGATAAGAGCGTGTTTATCTAGTATGGTAATAAGAGTAACGTTGAAAAATTCTAATTTTTGACTCTAAATTTTCAAAATTTGAACCGTTGGAGTACTCCACAAATTCTAGCCAACGATCTCATCCTTTCCTTCAACAATTTGCATTATTAAAATTTTGAAGCCATCGCAATAGCTTAATTTTCTTAAAAAATTTGCTAAAAGATGAAAAGTTTCTATGGTTTTAAACACAAAACCTAAAGAACAATACCAACATTTAGATAATTCATTACCGAAACTATCTAACTCTCAACAATCACTGAATTTAGATAATACCACTCAAACCAATATTAGTTTTCAATAAATTTACTATGAGCACCGGAAAACTTTTACCAAGTAGGATGTCATCGCAGTTTCCAAGAATCGGATCGGATGGGAAGTTGATAGGGCATCCATTATGCTATCTGATTCAACTTCTGAGCAAGCACAGTTGTTATTATCAATCTGATTATTCCAGAATAATTCAAGTGACTTACATTCGTTCGGGGATCTCTACAATCCAGCCCGCACTTCGAAAATTGAGAGATTAGATAAATTTTGCTTGAAATTTTGGGCAAATGTACGCAGAGGTTTACTAATGCTCCAATATCTGATTGCTCTAGAATTCATACGGGGCATGCTAAGGACAAAACCCCCCTACTAGGTATCGGATATTGAAAAATCGATCATGTCCTGAGATAAATACGGGTTTAAATACAGGTCCACTGGCCCCAACTCACTGAAATTAAATAAACACGAGTATGACACTGTAGTTTTCCATTCGAACGTTGCCACATCCCGACAAACGGTATATCGAATGTCAATCTACTATGAACACACCAGTAATAGTAAATGGATGCTGACTTCCCAGTCCACCAAGTTGTGTAATGGAAGTGATACTGACGAGATTGGAAGATACTCGTCCTCCTTGACCTGTAGGACCTGTGAGGGAAGGGGGGTACTGATGACGTCTGATTAGGCTGCTCAATCAACACGGGATTTTTGCATTTATGATTGTATGATCGTCCCTTTTATGGATGCTAAGTGGGTGTACTTTCTAAGGCAAGCGCAACTTCTCTCATTATCTTCTTTTCCATTTGGTATCAAGTTACGTGCTCATTACGAGTATACTCCTATAATTTGCAACAAAAAAACATCCCCGCCAAATTGTACTGGCCTTCACACTCGTTGAAAGTCAGAGATAATATACCTAAGTAACCCAACACCAAATTTTGTAATTGGTTCACCCACAGCTTCAATGATGAACAAGTGATCGTAACCATAATCCACATTGTATTTGACAATCGACGGTCTTTGCTCACTTGATCAACTTTAGTTAGGAACGCCGATTTCATGATGATGGTAGGGTGTACGATATGAAAATCCCTCATGCGCTCGGGGAATCAGGTAGATACGGCACGGTTCGGTAAGTACATGGAAGTAGGAATTTCCACGAAAACAGACAGGAATTCCGAAGACAGGAAAGCTCATTGAAAAGCCGAAGAAAATACTGTGTATTGCAAGATCAAAACAAATATTTATATTGCATTTTCTTAAATCCTTGGGACAAAGTTGAAGGGTACAGGGGGAAAAGGGTGGTTCTCCGAAATTCAGAAATGTCCAGGAGAGCAAAAATGAATGTTGCCAACTCAGCAGAGGTGAATGATGCCTTTTCCGGCTAAACAATTTTTTCTTTTTTCAAATATAGTATGCGGATAAGCAAACATTTGCAAGAAATTAATATATTTAGGTTCATCTGATAGGAAAAATTGTAATGACCCTATAATCTAGTAAGCC
>JAEMON010000002.1:17423670-17442147 GCA_030264115.1 Lygus lineolaris | reverse complement strand
CATTGCAATAGCTTCATTTTCTTCGAAAATTCGCTAAATGATCCCTCACTCAAACATTTGAGTGCCCAAAAACGTGGGCAGTTACGCTCCAAATGTGCCCTAAAAACAAGAAATTAAGTTTTTTGGGTGTTGTAAACTATCGGGTATGATACATGATTTTAATGTGTTTTTCAAGCTGAATAACGTGGTGACATTGTTTTTTTGATTTGTCGAAAAAAATTGAGCAATTCAGAATTTTATTTTATTCTTATGAAAATTTGATATTTCAACGCTTGAATCGAGAAATCAACAAAAACAAAAGTATTAGTAGTATTTATAACTCCTGGTACCTATTGAGCTTTTCATGTAGGTACCTACACGAGTTCCAGGTCTAGAATATTGAAATGTAAATCAAACCGTTAAATAATATTCATTCAAGATGTTAAAAGCTACAGAAATCATAAACTGACGGTTACATGGAAAAGCGAAACTTTAAGGAAGGTAGATACTTACAGAATGACTAATCAAAGAAAACAGAGCGATGAAGGTCGAACCAAGCCAAGGCGCACTTACATAGAGATTGGAGGACGAGAAAATATTTGGAGAGCGACAGACATTCGTAAAAGGGAGGGCGATGAATCAGCTGATTGTTGCCGCAGTAAATGACACACAATAGGATGTAAACAGCGGGACCTGGTCTTTGTCATCAGACCAACGGCACACAAAAAGACGTCCAGGCAACTACTGAGGGAAGCCAAGTTGACTCACTGGCTTACTGCTGCGGTGCGACCTTCCGAAAGAGTTTACTCGGTCGGGAGGTTTGGTATAGCGACAGGAAAGTGGGGACGTAGCTTATCTGAGCGACGATCCAAATGGTACGGCCCTGCAACATCCGTTTAGCTCTTACTGAAGGAGTCAGGCGTCGGATAGGTGCGTTTCTCTTGACAGGCTGGGCTAGTTCCTTGATCCAGTATTACGAGTGGCTCCTTACAGTGGCTGATCCAGAAAAATGTTCTCAGGAAGACCCATGCAGGAAATCTCACCTCCCTCCTCGTTCACCTGCCGTATCTACCTTTTCAGCAAGGAAAAGTAGTATGATTGTATGTAATGAATTGAGTTCCGATACGACGTACGTTCATTCAACATACATTCATTCAAACGTACCAACCATTATAAATGCGATACGGGAAAGAAGGCCTTACTAAAATATAACGTTGTTCAGTATTGCATGACAAGAACTAAACACATTGTGTTTCAGAACAAGTCCGTTTGGATGTGGGAATGGAGAGCGAACGTCAAGCCAGTAGCTGACGTTTTACTTACTTATTCTACGATAAAATTTGAAGACCCGGGGGGGCAAAACCACTCAAGTCCACTTTCATGGAAACTGAGTTAGAGGTGCCATGTAGTAAGTGATTGGGGAAGCTTTCAGTAGGTAAGGAGACCCAGAACAAAAAATAATTTATTTCGCAAGTTATAAAGAGGAAAATATTCACGGTACTAGGGAAGAACAACTTTTGACCACGCGCTCAGGAGAAAGAAGCAGCAAGGTCCAATAATTGTAATAATCACAACCAACGCTTCCTTAGTTACTGAGTTTTGTTATGAATGAATGACATAACTTTTGGATGATAAAAATTATTATTATTATCCGAGAGTTATGTCATTCATTCATAACAAAATTTATTATCTAAGGAAGCGTTTGAAAAGCTAATCTTTGAACGGAGATTCGGCCAACTCGGAAGATATTCGATTCACACTCGTGTTTCTGCTCTTTTTCCGTTCAACCCTCAACTATTTACAGGGAGCGAAAGGTTGGTCCTAAAATGCTATCCGCGAGGTCTCATTCGACGCTAAAAATGTGTTCTATTCGAAACCGATGGAAAACATATACCTTGCTAAGTATTTGAAGTTTTCGAGCCAGGGTGTTTTGAAAATTGCATCCCCTATTTTCTACCCCTTTGAGAAGACTGACGGTAAGCCAAGCTTCGGGGCACAGACCCCAAATGAACGAACAACCAGACCAAATTTCATTAATTTTGATCCATGGTAACTAAGGAAAGTGCCGCGTACGATGTTTGGGATCTACGTATCTTGAAACGAATAACATCAAATTTTAAAGGGGGGGGGGTTAAACAAATTCTTGCTCGATCCCAGAACCGATCATTATTGATAGATACGTTATTGAAAATAATAAACCAAAAGCACTTCGCATGCAATTCCTGTAATTCACGAGGTGAGCAAGCGGCCTCTGGAATCAGCACAAGGTTTTGTTTTTTCTAGTTACTCTTTACCAACCATTTTCCTTTGTTGGTACCTGTCGAGTTTTCGCCTTCTTTTTTCTTTGAATACTTACCTAAGATGGTAAGTAACTATGTGAGTAATAGCGCACAGAGGGGTTTAGGAGTGGACTCCGCTAGGTACCCAAAAAAGAACCCAATTGCTACTAGATCGATAAGGGTACCTAGTCAAAATAAAAATGGAAAATCCAACCTTGGTTTTTCATTAAACCACATTCTTTGGCACTTACGAAAAATCTATTTTCATTAACGAGAAAACTATAAAGAAGACAAAAACTATTGCCCCTCGACAGCCTGAAAGCTATACCACGAATGTGCCCATAATATTTGCTGAATTCCACTTCGGCCAATATCTGGAGAGGGGCGAATCTAGAAAATTGTATGAAGAATTAATTGGATTGGAAATCGTGGAAACCGACTCCCAGAATAGGGACGATCCGCCTGACGTCGATAATTGAACAGAAATTATTGATCATACGGGTGAAGAACAACTTATGCCCTTTGTTTGAATAATTTCACTCATGTTTGAAATTGAAATTTGTTAACTGATTGAATACAGTTGCCAAACATCCGAATTGCTTATAGGATTTTTTTGGATTTTTGCCATAGTATTTCGGTGTTTTTCGAGTTATTAAAACTTGAAATTCGTATTCCTCAAAATGCGATTTGATGGACTAAAATCGCTTTTCCCCCAGGTCTTCATTTGGCATTATAAGGCACCTACGCTTAAAAATTATCATGTCATTATTATTAGGTACTTTTTGAACGACGGTGCGATCATCTTTCACGACATTTTTTTATGATAGTACCGAAACTTATATATACATTCCAAAATCCATAATCAACGAAAGCCAACTGGTAAATCCGTGGGGTGCCCAGAAAATGGAAAAAACAACCATGCAAGTTCCCCATTTCTAAATTCTCAATGCAAATTTCGAAAATCCGGCGATGTAGTAGGTACTCTTTTAGACAGATTTCCAAGTCGAACAAAATAAGAACCACGCAAATCGGTTGAGAATAAGAGATTTTGTCACACACACACACACACAAGCGCCGCACACCCACACAAACACATACTCATCCCATATGGTTTTATTTCAAAGGATTCGGATACATGGTTGTCTGAAATGGGTTTTGCTTATGGTTCTTTCTCCTTTCAGTTGAGTTTTGTCATCTTCCGACCTGGATCGAAAACATTAACTCCTACTGAGGAACATCCTAAAAACGTATCCACCCAACGAAAACTTTTTGAACGTAACTGAAAATGATTTTGAATGCACGAATAGGTACTCAAAAGCTCTCGTGCTTAGGTACCTATCCAATATTGGGTTGTTTATTATAGTGTAATAAAACGATTCGTACCTGTTGTAGTCCTGAAAACACGAAATTGACAGTTTCGGATTTTGCTGGGTATATATAGGTAGTACCTACATTTTTTATTCAAATACGAAAAGCATTGTTATTTGACACGCTCAAATAACAATCTCATTCATGCATTTATTCATGAAGGCTATTTCAACAACTCTGGTATCTCAGATGCTCTAAGAAATAATGGATTCGTTGTGTGACTTTACATAAATACATAATGTTTACTGAGAACAGTAGACAACATTTCGAACGTGCCGATGATGTTTGAGTTCAAAAGAAAAATTCTAGATGGTATCAGCCCCTATGTGTGTAAATGGAACCATAATATAAAAAGTGTAATATGGAAATCACAATACCTACAGTGGTGCAACCAGCTAGGTAGGCACCGAAACCATGGCTGGTACACACGTTGACCGGTTGATCCAAGGTTTCCAAAGTCTTTCCCATATGGATTTACATGTTGGGCATCGTTTATCATAGATTCTGGAATGCTGTACTGTTCCGGGTCAAATTCCCATCTAAGGGGCCGGAGTGTCCGAGCTGGCTAGGGCGTGCGATCTTTACCATTGGGATGAAAGATCGCTAGGTCCCTGGTTCACGTCCCGAACGGGCATCGATGTTATTCTAAAAAGTTTGTATGTGCTTATCCGACCAGCTTTATCGCTCTTCACCTCTGATCTAATCACGTGAAGCCTAACATGGGGACTATGGTCCAAACATTAATCTGAGTCTTAAATAAAAATAATAAACAATACCCCCCCCCCACAGAATATATTCAAACAAAAATCCAGGGTTAAAAAAAAAATCCCATCTAAAGGGACATCACCTGAAATGCATGCATTACTAAACTACTTCCAAACTATTGGAAGTAGGTTCCTACTTCCTACTATTGGAAAATGGAGAGTGATTCACTATTAATTTTCGATCTCTTGCCAGAAACTGATTAGAAACACGATACTGAATCGCCTTATGGTTTATTGTTTGTTTCTCCTATTTCTTAATCGTAGCTGACTGATCACTGTTTGTTTGAGATTATCTGAGGTTCTACATGTTTTAATTATTATATTGTTTCTCTATATTCATAGTTGCATTAATCGTTTCAATTACTGAGTTTCATTTGTTTGTCATTGCCGACGGCCTTATCTGGTGGAAGGGGGCGGTTCCCGTAGACCACCGAAGCTTATATCAGTAAGTACTTAGTGGTTAGATAGGTGACCGCCTGCGTGGATGAAACCACTCATCTCAGTATTTTCTCGTCGAGCCTTTGGCGATCCCCTCACTGCTCAAGGGGGTGAGGCAGTGAGTAGTCAAAGCGAAATCATCAGAACAAATTTTTATTCTCCCTTTAGAGAACAGCTGGTGACGTCGGCGACACAGGGAGCGGCAGACGGACGGAAATCCAGCTTGAAATCGTTGTTTACTTCACTTTTACGAAGTTGAACATTTTCTCACCAGAGCGCATAGGCACCCCTCTTGACAGATGTCAAAACGAGCGTGTTTTCAAAATTTCAATAATGACAAAAGAAAGGATGAGTTCGTTGGCCAGAATTTTGGAAGTACTCCAATTGGTAAAATTTTGAGTCAAAAATCGCTAAAAACGTGTTTTTTTAGGTTTTTGGTGTAAATTACCATCTTAAACATAGGGAAATTGGTAGACCACATTGTTATCAGTTATGTCGCGAACCCCTTTTTTAGCAGATGAGTTCAACAACCATTCTTCATCGGTTGCTCGAGAGACAGTACCTAGCTAATTTGCCCTCAACATCTGTGGACCCGATTGATTTCAGAGCGGATAACTAACGGTGTTGATTTCTCCACGATAGAGCCGGATGAGGTATATGAAATCATAGGGAATCTTCCGAACTCTGGCGGATGCGACTTCAATGCTTCTTGCTCCAGCGTTGGTGTGTCCCCTGACGTACTTGATCAATGAATGCACCCACACTAGCTTTTTCCCATCTGCCTTGAAATTCGCCGAAGTTGTACCTTTGCATAAAAATAGATATTTCGATAGTACCTCACTCTATAGGCCTATAAATAAATGTGTAAATTACCTTCTTAAATATAGGAACATAATGGTATATTCTGAATCAGCGCGAAATTTCACATAAGAATCACGCACAAAATCGGTCAAAATGATTCTTTGAAAATTCGCTTATCAACTCATGCTGCATGAATGGAACTTCTTTTGGTTTATTATTTAACTATGAAATTGGCAAGAGTGTGTGTCTGTTTGTTTATTTGTTACTTGTGTGTTTGAGGCTCATTTTCACTCGAATTGCAACGCCGATGTTGAAGGGTTTTTTGCAAAATGACGGGTAAATTCCTGGCAATGCTATGGTTGTCGTGCGACCTCTTCCTTCATCGTGGAATAGGCCATCTTTAGTGACGTTGATTGAGTAAATTCGTTCGTTATTTGGGAATGGTCTTGCAATTTTATAACTTTTCACACCGAATAGGGACGTGATGCTAACTTTTTGGAAACAACTTTTTGGACGGGAGGAAAAAGAACTGAAATATGATTTCCCTGAACTCAAGGCTGCCATTACCACTCTGACAGGATTCGAAGTGGAAAAAGTGATGATGACAATAAGCGCAATCCTAACGTTGAGAGGAATATGGGCGAAGAGTTCTGGGACATTTCTCAGGAAAATGGGGATGCCTGAATTGATATTGGAGTGGGTATAGTGGAGCGGACGTTGTATGGGAGTGGATTTATTTGGTCTGCATTCAGGAGGCAAGTTGGAGAAACTTAGAGAGCCCAGATTCAGACGTTACAATCGGCGGGGAGAGGATGAGTCGCTCTTTTGGGAGCGCTGGACCGTCGCTTTGTTTTAATCCACGCACTCTCTTGATGAGTTTCTATATAGCTGACACTCATCACCCAGTTGGAGTACTGGGGGACGAGTCAACATTAAATTCTGAGTTTTTAATTAGGTACCTTCAAAAAGTTAAATCCTGTAAGTATGTTCAAATTCATCATTTTTATGTAACTAAACTGTAATACATATTGTAAACATAACTCAACAAATATACACGTTAATGCCGAATTCAATGATTCCAGCACCATTCCTGTGAGTAAAGAGCCGTTCTGATTTCATTTATCGGAAAAGACTGTTGAAGTTGGTATTAAATTCTTAATAAATCGAAAAACTAGTAAGAATTCATAACAAAAACCTGATGACAGTTGATGGTTAGGATTGTTGGAGTTGGTTTCAATGATATCCCCACTTGGAGGAAGACTGTGCAATTTTCTTCTTTTTCGTTTAGCTATGGTTTAAAAAACAAACAGAATAATAACAACATACATTCATACAATATTGTGTGCCTTTCTGAAAATTGAAAAGTTAGGATGCCAAAGAGAAAAACATTAGTCGGAACAGCAAGAAGACACGAAGACTGCTAGGATAAATTGCGAGAATGCATGTAGCTAATTGCTTGGAAACGCAGTAAGTCTCCTTGCAAATACCTACTTACCGGAACCATGTTTGAGATTAAAGCCGTTCAGATTGCATTAATCGGAAAAGATCTTTGAAATTTGGTATTTTTTATAGTTGAAAATAGATACGGGTAAGCCCAATTGTAATTTGTTTAATAAAATAAAAAGTACAGATATATACACCTATAACTAGAATTAACCAAATTAATATCTACACAGAAGCACATAAATACCTACATTTTATAAAATCTGAAGTGAGCTTCGAGTGAAGATGAGGATTATTGAGATAAAATGTTTTAATTCGGGATAGGGGAGAGGTGGAGAAGTCAAGGTAGAGATGAGTCTGCAGCGTATGGATTCAGTTCGTGGGAGATTCTGGTAGGGGGCCAGTGGTACAAGTAATTTGTTGAACTGAGAGAAATTTGAAAAAATGTGAAGCTATAAGCGAGGATAGAACTGAGGGTCTGAAAAACTGATTTGTCCGAGGAGTAGTCGATTTTAGCAGGGTAAGGGTTTTTAGCAGGGTAGTCGATTTTGGTCCGTTAACCAATCCGTATAGGAATGAAACGCCCGTCCATTTTCGCCGGTCCTCGAACGAGAGCTGGTTCCAGGCGCGCAACATTGCGTGATAATCAACCTCATCGGAAGGGATACGTAGTTTTAAAGCCACATTACGAAGGAATCTCTTCTGAACCCGTTCCAATTGGGCTATCTGGCACTTATAATGTGGAGACCACACAACCGACGGACATTTGAGGACAGAGAGCCCAATTCACTTATGTAGAAGAACTATACCTATGGCAGAAATATTAGTGAGATCGCATCGTATTGGTGTCATCGAGTATAAGTAGTTTCACTTCGAAAAACCCAGAGACCGAATTGCTTTGCCCAGAGATAGGTAAATATGGTTGCAGAAGATGAGTCCAGAATTTAACAAAACACCATGGGCTCGCACCACACTCATCCTTGATGGAGAGGTACCATTGAGCTGGTCGTCGAAAGTGAAGGTGCCATGGATTGTCGAAACGGAGCATTTACTGACATTTAGGAACAGATTGTTTAGCTCACAACAGTCGCCAACTAAGTCCAGGTTCTCCTCATCAAACAATCAAGATGTTATTAGATTTTACGAAATATCACATCATCAGTAAACATTCTGCCAACATCTTCAAATCCGAGGCAAACGTAGCAATCGGCGCAGTTGGCTCCTACCGACGGGAGCGAAGTTGTAACAGAGCTCAAGTGGCGAGACAAAACGTGATATTACTGATCTCTTTTGTTTTCAGATCTCACTTCTGTCACCAGTGAAATGCAGTCACTTCCAAACATATAGACTTTTATTCTACTCAAATTACCTCGGAAAACAAGAATCTCACACAAACATACACTCTCCAACATTCTAACACTTCAGTAATTTCAACTAGCCCATCCAATACGGAGAGCGCCCTGGGGCGCTCTCCGATGTTATACCTGCTGACGGCAAGCGCCTCGAGGCGCTCTCCCTACCCTTACCCAATGACGGCGAGCGCCCCGAGGCGCTCGGTTTCATTTAGTTTCAAACGTGCTTCAGACTGTCTCAGTCATTCGTGGAAGCCTGTTATGTCCCTGCAGTCACTCTCAAGAACAGTCAGAACAACCCGCAGTTCACCGTTTCTGAATCCGACGTTTCCTTTAGAAACTACACTGTTCCCAAATTAGGGTAAGTTGTGCCGTCATTGACGACCGTTCATGAAAAACTGAGCAGTCCACTGCATGGGACTCTCAATATGGCCGCCGTATTGAATGGGCTAGCCTTCCAAACATAATTATAAGCTGCTAACTAATTTGCATTGAAAAATTGCATTACTAAAATTTTGAAGCCATTGCAATAGCTTAATTTTCTTCTAAAGTTCGCTAAAAATTGCATGTGTGCTCGTGCTCAAAAATCATTTTTGGATTCACTGGACGAATCCATACACTTTGGCGCCGCTCATGCTCACTGATTCCTTAACGCTGTACTTTTCAATCATGCAGTTTAGTATCCCTGGATTGTTGAGTGTAGGGGCTATAGCGATAAGGGCCCCGAGCCCCGAGCAGCAAATAAATCGTTGCAAGGGACGCGTAGGAAAGTGGGGAAAGCGTTCCTTGTCTAAATTTTTTTTTTTTTTTTTTCAATGGCCGATTAATATGTAATTATTTCAGTCAAACCATCAGTACACAATAGTCTAAATCTAAATAACGATAGTCGAAAATATAGTCTAAATCTAAATATCAAATAAATAGTCTATAAGGTCAAACAATATAGGTAGTCTACATTTCACTGGACTCTGCTGGTGGTTCTTCAGAGGATGAAGAAACGACGGTGGAGCTCAATAACTTTATTGGGCGCACGATATCTACAGGTCTCCTCGGCTACCTTCCCGAATTTATCAGGCTACAAACAAGAAATTCCTCTAACACGAGACAACGACAACAAGCTTCTGATTGGTACAATCGGCGATAAATGTGGAAATTAAATACTAAAAAAAAATACCCTTATAAAATGAAGTGAACACAATCAAACTCGAATATTATGGGTGTAACGCCACAACGCCCGACACCCACCTACCTTAAAGCTAAACCAAGATTCTCTACCTTCTCAGCACTTGCGGTGTCACACAGCACCTTCTTGTAAATAACATCTTGCTAGATCCTCTTTTTAAAAAACCCGGGCAGGACACATCCTCCACGTAGCAAAACACGATGACCGGAGCAAACAAAGTGGTCTGCAACAAACATTTTAATATGTTAAGTTCAAACCTATCCTTCATCAGAAATTGCATGCACTGCTATGCATCCACTGGTGCCTCCACACGTAAGGACTATCATAAATATAAGTCCATTAATGTTTAATTATGTAATTCTGATTTACTACTTACTGTGGCACTGACGAAAGATTGGTCTGAACAGAACTACTAGCAATAAAAATGTTGAATACCTCACAAGGATGACACCTTCCCAGTCAAACATCAACACAACACCAATATTACGAAACTGGTAGGATGACGTCCTCGGCATGTACCTAGTTTTCAAAATTACCGGTCTCTACGTAAATCTAGCACAACAAGGTTCATAAATATACCTAATCATTATCACTTGGTCTAAATCTTCAAACAGTTGGTCGAATGGTATAATAATAGTCAAATCATAATAGTAAATAATAAGGAGGTACATAATAGCAAGGAGGAACAATTTTCAAGTTGTTATCAGTAGAGTACGTTGCATACAATTCAGTTGGAACAGAAATGATATTCGAATATTCTTAAAAATAGAACAGTATCTATTCTATTCGAATATACGTCCTGTTGGAACAAACCTATTGGAAACGGCTTTTAGATCGCTAGAACGGTTTTTAGGTATTCGAATATCATTTGAATAATATTTGAATTGCAGATTTCAGTTGGAAAGAACCTATAAATTGACAATACTAATTAATATATTAAAACACTGTATTAATTAAGGGGGTTCCGCCAGTAGTGTGAAACATTTCTCATACTTTTCTCAGCCAATAATCGTTCAATATTTCAAATCTGTTTTCGGCGTTCTTCCAACTTTTTAATTCTGCAGGGCAACACAAAATCGAAATTTTAAATGTCAGAAATTTCACATTTTGTTATCAATTTAAAATTTAGAATTTGAAATTTTGATAGTGCGTTGCACTACAGAATTAAAAAAACTAGAAAGAATGCCGAAAACAGATTTGAAATTGATCGATTATTGGCTGAGAAAAGTTGGAGAAATGTTTTAACGGTAAAATGGTACTGGGAGGGGGGAAGGGGCGGTTACTTTTTTTTAAGCATATTGATATGAAGTAGTAATAAGATTTGTAGTGAGAGTTAATAAACTCTATAATTCCCGCGGTTAACGAATTTTTCATGACGGTTCACACTCTAGCGGGAACACCCTTAACGCTGATTATAATAAAAAAAATTATCGTCCCGGACACACACCATAATTTTTGAATTTGAAGGGTGTTGGCGGGATTTGGAAAGGGCGGAATGGATAAAACTAGCACTGCCTGTACGGCAAATCAAGAAGGCTGTGGCCTTTTTCGCATACAATACGCCCAGCTGTTTCTCGTCGGTCCTCGACCGATTTTTCGTTCTCTCGTGTCTCCATTTTTTGCCCATTCAGAGCGGACTTGTCTTCGTGGTTTTTTTATTCATCGTTTTGTTGGACCTTTTTTTATTAGCCACGCTCTCCCTAGCCTTGGGAGTTGGGACATCGTTGTTGGGAGTTGCCGGGTAGTTTTCTCTCCGTAGTGTCCGATTAGGCCCGAGTTGTTCGAGAGTTTTCACAGTATTAGTAGTTTTCCATAGAAAGACGACGATGTTTCATCTCAAGACAGTAGGCAAAGCGGTCGGCGGGAAAGCTGCGGACGTGAACCTCCTGAAAACTCTCTGTCCGGCCGTGCTTGGGGCTCAGAGATCCTTCCACGAGATCCCCGACAAACTCAAAGATGTCCCCACGGCCGAGAACCCCCGTTTTTTCGACATGGTGGAGTACTTCTTCCACCGGGCCTGCCAAATCGCCGAAGACAAGTTCGTGGAGGAGATGAAGACTAAGATGACTGATGAGGAGAAGAGGCACAAAGTCAAAGGTATTCTGTTGGGGATGCAGCAGTGCGATCACATCATTGAAGTCGCTTTTCCCCTCAGGAGGGACAACGGAGAATATGAGATCATCACCGGGTATCGTGCACAGCACAGCGCTCACAGGACGCCTTGCAAAGGAGGTGAGTCTTATGTGTAATAATATTAGTAATAGTAAACTACCTCCCTAGTCCCTACATTAGGTTGTTACATGCTTGTAGAATTAGCGCCTCGTTTATAATATTATCGTAAACTAGGCAGTAAGGTAGATTACCTAGCTTGTACCTAGTGTAGTGGACACATGCACAATCAATCAAAGTGAACGAATAGTGGGCAAGGAGAAGACTTGAATAGGAAACACAACAGCCTATTGTCAGCCCAAGAATTTGCTTTTATGCGTATAATATATACCTACCTACCTCATCGTTGAAGGATTGAAAAACATTATAGGTAACCTACTATCATACAGTAGGTTATTTAGGTACATTTCTATGCTAGGCATACGTATTGAATACCTTCGTAGTTACAGCATGACGTGAGTAGACGGGGCGGTACATAGGAAACCGTAACAATTTTCCCATCAAGGAAAGACTTCTTTTAGTAGGGGTAGGTATACCAGTTTGCCCCTTCAAAAAACGAGTAAAGTATTGTATCATAATCCTTGGTTTAGAATGGTATATAAGGTTATATTAGAAATAGGTCGTCCAACTTTATGCATGAAATCATCAAACTGAATTATAAAAAATTGACAAGAACCATTCTGAGGTGGTTTTTCAGAAATTGAGTTTTGTGCTGATTGCAATAATTTCCCTTCACCTTCCTGTCGGGCTGAGGAAAGTAAAAAGTTCCAGTCAAAAAATCTTTTTTTTTTTTCATTTTCTTCGAAAATTCGCTAAAATAAGATTGTATTTTCTGGTAAGTAGGTACCTACCTAACTTTTTTCTAACTTAATTTTGTTGTTTACATTTGTGGACTTCGTAGGTATCCAATAAGATATAATGCTTAGAGGTAGCCTTTTTAGTAAAATACAAAAGCATATTTCAACTGAATTATCAGTGTAACAAGCGTTTCACAAAAAATTCCACTTAGTTCAAATTGAGTTGAGTAAGATCTATTTCCATCTATTCTTTGTTACTAGCTAACCGCAAAGCCGGTGTTTCCTTCAATGAGTTTAGAAGAAGGTGATTCTAAACTCTTTGGTTTCACCCTCTTCTACTTTATCCATGGAGTTCCTACCTACCTACCTACTTACAACCTAGGTAGGTACATTTATGTTAATATCTTATGAGGAGTAGAGGTTTTTTGAACTGAAACAAGAAAGGAGGTATTTTTAAAGAAAAAGGGTAGGGTATTAATTTGGTATACAATGAAAAAAGAATAGTTATACGAACCCAAGGGCCCAAAAAGAGTTTATATTATGTACTGGAAAAAGTGTATCTCCAGTATTTTGAACTTCGTAATATTTGTGAAGGATTGGAGGCTCAATGCACTCTGGTTTTTCAAATTGTGTATTTCAACAGTATTGTTACAAATGGTTGCGCTTTCGGGTTCATAAAGCTATGTCCCCTTCCTCATATGCCTGACGGGGATAAGAAATAAGCTCCATAGTATTTAGGTACTACCTGAGTAGGTACCTCTGGAAAGTACTGAGTAGGTACCTAAATACCTGAGGTTGTACCTTTCAATTCATGTACCTAGATGGCGACTTGATCCTGATAGCTGTTAGGCACAGCTCTGTACTGTTTACCTACCTACCTAAAAGTTCGGATTCTGTAGGTATTTTCATTCTCAACCTTTCGGGGAGATTGGGGTCAGCCCTGCTGGCACCTAGAAAGGCTTCCACTCGAGGATAACGGTTGGCTTCACTTTCCTTACTTGACCCAAAGTGTAAAGGGAAGTATAAAGTAGGTAACTGTCGGATGATAAAACAATCCTTCACACCTATGAATAAACATGGCTCCAAGCAGCGTTATCTAAATCCTAAAAGAAGCACTCGAGCAGATTATGCTCGTAGAAAGTGGGGAAGTCGGCTTGATAACTCTAACTCCTGCCAGGATATATGGTTTATGCACAATCTTAGACTGTCACTGTATCTATAAATTTTAGATGGATGTAGGTATAGGTATATTATGCAAAGGTAGGTAGGTGCCGATGTGACTCGTAGTCACGATTACGACCAAGATTATCAAGGTAACAATTCCTATTTCAAGGTTCGATTTGGGTATATTTGTGTTGAAAAAAAAAGAAACTCCCTGCAGAATTTCAGCTGAAGGTAAATTATTATGAGGAAATAAGGGAGTACATGGGTATAGATTCCTTCCTTACAGGTAGGTTTCTATATTACCTACCTATGTATAAACTTGATTTTAGCCTGTTCCTACTCATACGGTGCATTTCACATTCGTGTTATTTTTCAACCCAAACTGACTTTTAACAACATAATAAATAATTAATTGTAATATGTTATCGAATATTATCACTCGTGGACCACGTGATAACGCTTTTGTGGGTTACTAACTCCGCCGTATAGAGGAAGAACGCCTTATCTCTTTTCTGTAACTCAATCAGCGATCAGACACCTTCCTACGGTGTGTTAGTTTAGAACGGGTAGAAAATTTTGAACCGAACTAAAGCGGTCGGTGGAGGAGAAATCCGGGGAGGGCGGCCGCTCGTAGAGTTCGGGAGGTTCAAAATAACTGTGAGCCCGTTTGAAAATGCCCTCTATTTACGATTCATGGTGGAAACTTCTTATTACAAACTGTTCGGTTTGTTATTTGAAATCTGAATGGTCGGAATGTTCGAGTCAAATAACTGATATGCATTCAGTGTCGCGTATCACATACCTGACCCCTGACTGACAATACTCCTCTCGAGGCTATAATTATATTATTTATTGGAAAAGGTCTCATAATTTGAAATGAGATACGATACGTACGAGTATGACGTCAGACAGGTTCCTTCCATCCGCTCCTACCAGTAATGTCACGTGCCAACCAAACAAAGGGCATGAAACAAGCGAAATTGAAGAAAAAATAAATTCCCGATTTTTACTGGGAATTTTTAAGTTGGGGGAACATTCCCGATAAGTTCCTTCACCACCCGGGGATATTCCCGGTGTCTATCACTGGTCATAGGCATAACTCCGGAACTATTCTACCAATTTTGCTGAAATGTTCACTAACTGATTCTATACGTCCATGTTACAAAAGCAACCTCCCAGATTTTCATTTCAGACCTAAATTTTTTTTCTAGTTCTTATTGTTAGTTACAAAAACGTGCAACCAAAGACAATTTCCTCACTTGTGACCAAACAAAGGCCAGGAAAAATGTTGAAAGAAAAGAAAACCGGAATGTTGCATCGATTCACAAATGATAAGTCTTCGTTAATAAAATTATTGTTAAAAAAAAAAAAAAAAAATTTCCTCACTTTTAGTTCATCATTCTGAAGTTCTGTTTTCTATCTGCAGAGCTGTATAAATAGCTCCTCCTATGTCACACCTCTGCCTAGCCTATTGTTATGTTGAGGCTGCATTTGATATTGCTGCAATACCTAGTATTCTCTCCATGCATGCAGCATGAGAGAGAGATATAAATACATACATGTAGGTACATATGAAAAATGTTAAAATCTAGGAATCGTTTTAGAATGCTCTGAAACGGATTTCCATGAAGAAAATTGTCAAACTTTTTCATCATTTAAATTTTGAAGCCATTGTAATAGCTTCATTTTTTTCGAAAAGTCGCTAAAAACAAAAAATGTGCCTTTAAGGCTGCTATTAATAATATACTAGTATCCATGAATCCAACAAAAGTTCCGACGTTATTCTCATACAGATTTTGCTGACTATGAAATAATATGAATACCTACCTCTCTCAGAGTTTCATACCCTCTTGGCAATATAGCGACCCGTTGTTCACCTACTTAATTTGATGTTTTCTTTCTTCGATTGACAGAGCTTTTACCTCGAAAATATTTTCCGAACATGGAAGAAGGACGTAACCTGATCTGTTCGTTTATTAGATGCTCGTTGTGTAGGAATACCATACGTCGAAAGGTACACAAATGAAATAGGCTATAAGCGTGGTGAGCGAACCAATATCCTCAATAAGTAACGCTGTTGTGGCAACTGAAATTTGAATTTTATTTGTACCTATCAGCTAAACAACTTGAATAATTCCCAATTACTCTTTCCATTCGCTACTTGGAAATGCATACCAGACTTTTCGAATGACTTTCAGGATTGCTGGGGGGAACTGAATTTCACGGCAAAGTCGGCTTTATCGATTGATTCGATAACCGAGGTTCACGTTGTGACCCGTCTGAGCTCACCTCCTAAATACCCTCCCTCCTTAGGCCGGATTAGTAGACCTCTTTCCGTATCGAGGGATTCATCTTGAAGAGTGGACAGGGGTTCTTGTACGTATTACGAACTCAGAGGGTATAAGAGGGAATGGTCGCCAATAGTCGAGGACTAAGTAAACATATTCGAACTTGCAGGGTGGACAATATCCTTATTTTACAGACCCCTCGCTAATAATTGAATTTTATAAAAAATTTCCAGTCAAATTTGAAAAAATTTAATTTGTTTTTTACTCTTTCCTCAAATTTAGCTTTTCCCCATCAAATGTTGTCTTTCTCCTATGCTTCTTATTATGAAAAATGAAACGTTATGAAAAACGTCTGCCAAATTGGGCGGGCAGTATAGTTTCCTCACTTTTGTAACATGGACGTATAGAATCAGTTAGTGAACATTTCAGCGAAATTGTTAGAATAGTTCCGGAGTTTATGACAATAAATTGAAATTCTGCGCTAGCGCAGTAGCCATCACTCATCCAATTGTGGCAAAATTCGTAGGTGATTTTCTTGGATTCAGCCCCAAACTACCCTCCGACTTTGAGCGAAATAGGTCAATTACGAACTGAGAAATCGTAGTTTTAGGGAATTCAAGTTAGCGTATGCGTATACGCTACTAGTGGTCTGATGTAGATTGAATTCATAGGGGACCCCCGAGGCTCTAACCTTCGTAATTACATCGAAATTGGTCAAGTGGCTCCGCAGCTACGCCCATGACAACAAATTTAAAGTTTGCGCTTGCGCAGTAGCTATCACTGATCCAATCGTGGCGAAATTCATAGGTGATTGTCTTGGAGTCAGCCCTCAACTACCCCCCAAATTTGAGCGAAATAGGTCAATGAGGAACTGAGGTACCAGGGTTTCAGGAAATTCACGTTTGTGCATGCGCTCACGCTACTAGTGGTCCGATGACAATGAGTACATAGGGTTGCAAATTTAGTTACAATACAATAAATAAACGGGTAGATATTTTTATTTGTATAAAATTTTCCCAACTACCTATTTAAACTTTTTTCACATTGAATTAAACTGTTTGAATTGTTGAACTAAATCTTTTTCACATTGAATTAAACCTTTTTAATAAGGAATTAAAATGTTTTCAATTTGAAGACTGGGGGATACTGGGGTTTTCCAGGGTGCTGATTCCGATTCTGAGGTCAAAAATATTAAATTCCGACCAAAGTCCATTCCTCATTACAATTTCCAATATTGCATTGGTATGTTTGACAAAAGAATGTTGATAAATTTAATCAATTATGGACGTTCGGTAGATACCTAGGTAATTTAACAAAAATATGTTCGTAATTGTCATTTTAACAAATTAAAAACGTTAACAAACAAGAACGTCTCAGGTATGCAGCTTGAGTGACCCAATGAGCGAATTTTTAGAGAATCATGGCATACCTACACTACCTACCCTTTCATGCAAATATCGAAATTTCGTCGGGGAGGTAGAGACAGGCGCAAGTCGCCAAAGTATTCGGACATGACGTTCGGGTCTTTCCAGTTTCCGCAAGTTGACGCTTGATTGTTACGTACGACTGCTACGAGGTCCTGGCACATAGGGATTTATCGTTTATTTGCCGACTATCTGTTTTATTTACAAGTACCCACTCAACACCGTTACCATTCAGTTGTTGATTGGTTCCTCTCGATTCTGTCAAAATGATGGAGTGCAAGGTTTTATTGTGTGTGATCTTAAGGGTTTATGGCGATGACTAAGCATTATAGTTATCCATAATAAATTATTTCATTGCATTGCAAATTATTATGTTGGTAGCAACATGGTTGGCCTGTTGGTTCACATTAAGGAAAACTAACCGAAGTGTATGAGCGAAAACGACAGCTGCAACTGATTTAGCACCACTTTTATGCTTAAAAAAATGCAATTTTTGATGCACGGTGAATTACTCCTTCATTGGTTTGGCGATGGCCCAATCCTTCTTTGGTGTAAATACGCGCAATTTGCCCACCGAACTCTTTGTACCGTCTTCTAATTTATTTATTTATTCGATACGGGCTAGCCCAATACAATAATTGATAACTATAGTACTACATAAGACAATTATAAATTACAAACTTGATAAAGAAATAAAAGTGTCCTTACGCAGTAGAAATAATGTAAGCAGCAATTACGAAAAATGATAATAATACCAGCAAAAGATTCAACATATTAACGGGGATTGTTTTATTAAAAAAAAGTTCCATTCATGCAGCATGCATTGGTTTGCGAATTTTCAAAAAATGATTTTAACCGATTTTGTGGGTGATTCTTATAGGAAATTTTACGCTGATTCCGAATATACCATATATGTTCCTACATATGTTTAGGATAGTATTTCATTTTTTATGTTCCTATATATGTTTAGGATAGTATTTCACACAAAAAACCTCAAAAACACGTTTTTTAGCCATTTTTGAAACTAA
>JAEMON010000002.1:17389336-17400192 GCA_030264115.1 Lygus lineolaris | reverse complement strand
TAATATGAGATAGACGGCCGGTGTCCCGATGTAAACAATAACCTAACCTAACCTAAGTAAAAAATGAAATCAATGCGGGAGTGGTTGTTGTTGTTGCACTTTATAAGTCATGGCGCGTCAACCCGTCCACTTTTCACCCGCACATTCAATGTTGGACAGAATAGCTAAACTCGATCAACCAACGCCGAGTTTAACTGAGGTTTGAGGTGGTGAAACGCGGAAGCTCTCTTTCAAGTGTAAGCCCACTCGATTAACTTTCAACAGGTTTAGCTAAACTCGATAAAGGATTTTTTTGGTGAAACCAGGCCTAAGACAATTAGTAACAAATCACAAAATTGGGATATAATCTGGCGCTGTCTGGCCACAAGAAGGTTTACAATTATTCGAATTGGCTTAGCACTATTTACTACTGTAAATATATGACAAAGTCGTAGAGAGATCGAATGTGTTCACACTGGTCTGCAGGGCGCTGTGTCAGGGTACCCGTAGCCTTGGCTTTATAGGTCCGTGACACTCAATGGTTGATGGTGGCGAACTGGCCCTGATGAAACACTGTCGCTCACGATCGTAGGGGTGCCGTTCGCTCTAGGGCCCGGATCGATCCGATACCGCGGTCTCTAGAGTTCGGGTTTTCTTTATTCTTCGGTCGCAGTGCCGGTAAAAATTCTTCGGTCGTATTGCCGGTAAAATAGGGGGTAATGAGCCCTGTAGAGTAGACCGGAGGCTTGAAGCTGCTCACTGGTCGATGTCCGGGGTGGTGCCGTAGTCCCCTCTTGCTGGGGAACCGGGCGCAGGATGAGAAGGATGCTCCACTGCAGGGAAGCTGAAGATCGGAGGTTGGAGGCCTCAAGGGGAGGACTGCAGAGCTGGAGCTGTAACCTGCTTGTAGGCCGGGAAGAGTCGGTGCCGTAACCTCTGAAGGCCGGGAGCTGCTGTAGATCCTTGTAACCCAAGAGGAGGTCTTCTCCAAGTCGGAGGCGGTCGAATGACGCTCTGAGCTGTGGTACACCGCCTTATATACAGCAGATTTCCTGTTTTTCGAGAGTGGGGTGCCTCCCCATGGGGCGGAGCCTCTTAGCAGCCGACGGTGATGCCCTGGCGGCTGGAGTTGGAACTTGCGGACCCCCCTCCCTTTAGAGTGGGGCGCCTTGGGCCCCGATCTGGAAGGCGGCTCCCCCACCCTGAGAAAAGGTGGGGAGGAAGTCCTAGGGGGTGGATGTCCACACCCCCTGATGGTGCTGCCCGCGGCGGGAATTAAGGGCGAAGTCGCCCCCTCTCCACGATAGTAGCTCTCCTGTCGGCCGATCTGAACATTTCTTTAGGTCCCCCACCATAATCTCTAGTTGTGCCATCTACAGAAATTCGTCTAAATGCTAAGTTTTTCCGACTTCACACCAGGGGTGGCAAAAAGAAAGAGTTCTTCTACTGGTCTAAACTCGGAAATATCAGTTATAAGTAAATTTAAATTTTCCATATTTATCCTAATATTATTAGAAAAAGAAAAGAAAGGCTGTCACGTTACATTTATTTCTGTATAACTGAAACTTTTCTTTCATTTCTACAGGGTTTCGGTAACGTTGGTCTCCACACTATGAGATACCTCACAAGAGCTGGTGCCGTTTGTATCGGTGTCATTGAACGCGATGGAAGCATTGTAAACCCCGACGGCATCGACCCCAAGGTACCTGCTAATCCATTACTCGTTGTGCAAATTGAGTAGGTTACTTGCAATTGATAATGTATATTCGGATAACGTATTCGTATAACTTATAATTAATTCAAAATTTATTGAAAGTGCGCTGTCATTCTATCTTGGTATCTACTCGCAGGTACTTGTTATTACTAGGTTGTACCTACGGATTAAAAAGGTTGATAATCCGTCTGTGAAACGTGATCTAAACAAGAACAGATAACAATTTATTGAAACATTTTTGTGTTCTACATTGAAAATCAGAAAATGTAAGTTTCAAGGTTTTTTCGTTTTGTGCGTCCATGTAAACTCAGCTTTTTTTAGAAAACTATTTTACCAATTTTACTTGTTATCATCCTCCTGGGCATAATTTCCTGATCAAATTCAAAACATTGTATTTAATCTGTTTTTGCCTTCAAGGCTTTGGAAGACTACCGAATCGAAGCAGGAACCATTGTCGGATTCCCTGGAGCCAAAGCTTATGACGGTGAAAACCTTCTGTACGAGGAGTGCGACATTCTCATTCCTGCTGCGACTGAGAAGGTCATCACGAAAGAAAACGCTCCAAAAATTAGAGCAAAGGTATTTTATCTTTAAAATGTATAATGAGCAATAACATTTAAATGTTTATCATGAATGTCCCCGTCAACTTGTTGGGAATAGGTTCAACTCGACCACTCCATATCCCTCTTAATTAACATTATAACATTTTATATAAATATGATAAATGCATTGATTAAAAAAAAATCAGACCAGCCGCCTGCACCTCCGGTTAGTTCTACTTCAGCTCTACAGGCTAAAATTAAAAAACATGGAAATAGTCTCCTTCATATGTTGTGAAGGTATAATGCCAAACTGAAAACTCCAACCAACTTTGTTTACCTACTTGCCAGTAGTCCTCTGGAGGATGTTGAAGTAGGGAGAACTTGGCGGGGTGCGATGTGGTGTGATTTTGTAATAAATTCTGAGTTTTCCTTAGGAATTAGCTTTATAAGCTGCACAGCCGATTCGGTCCCTTTCATCAAGTACAAGTCCTAAGGAGGCTACGTACCAAGTTGTAGCTTCATAGAGTGAATAGCCTATAAATTGGCTATAGTAGCCGCTCAGCTGATTCTGCCCACATACATCATCAAGTACAAGTCCTAAGGAGGCTACATACAAAAGTATAGCTTCATAGACTGGATAGCTTAGAAATGAGAAAACGTTGGGTCGCATTTTTGTGAATTTTTTGTAACGTTTTTGTGACATTTTTTATAACGTTTTTCGGCAGTTAAGTCATGGCTAAAGCATGTTTAATGCTTTAAAAAAAAAAAAAACACACACACACATTTCACGCAGAGGATTCGGATTTATTCGCGCCTAATGCTAAAGTCGATTTCGCGCCTCTGCACCATCGGAAGAACATGCTTTTTTAGAGAGTGTATATATCTTGTATTATACTGCTACGTGTACCTAATAAGGCGCTGTCATGTTTTAGCATCTAGAAAGATTCGTGGATATATCTCCATTAGGATATAAAGGATTAGCCACAGTAAACGTAAACCGAAAAATGATTGCTTATCCAACCGTGCGATTTTTAGATTGTAGCAGAGGCTGCAAACGGTCCCACCACTCCAGCCGCTGACAAGATCCTCCTCGAAAGAAATATCCTCATCATTCCTGACCTTTTCGTCAACGCTGGTGGTGTCACTGTGTCTTTCTTCGAGTGGTTGAAAAATCTCAATCACGTCTCCTATGGCCGTCTCACCTTCAAATACGAGAGGGAGTCCAACTACCATCTCCTTGGTAAAACTATACTTTTTAGAAACTGTTGCCTCTTACTATTTACTGCATGAATAAATTCCAGTCAGATTTTTAGCGAATTTTCGAAGAAAATGAAGCTATTGCATGGAATTTTCTTCAAGGAAATCCGTTTCAGACCATTCTAAAACGATTCCTGAAATATAACACTTTTCTATATATTTATATATGTGTCACTCCAGACGATATCTGCCCGAGGGATGGAGATAAAAAATCCAAAAAAAATTAAAATGTCAATAATATCAAAAGTAAGGATGAGTTCGTTGGCCAGAATTTTCGGAGTACTCCAAGGGGTTAAATTTTGAAAATTTAGTTTCAAAAATCGCTAAAAAAGTGTTTTTTGAGGTTCTCGGTGTGAAATACCATCCTAAACATAGGAACATATGGTATATTCGGAATCAGCGTGAAATTTCCTATAAGAATCACCCACGAAATCGGTTAAAATAATTCTTTGAAAATTCGGTCACCAACTCATGCTGCATGAATGGAACTTTTTGTGTGCATAGACGAAAGTGGGCTTCCGTCCTTAGGCGTCCCCTCCCCTAGCTTGGTGGACCCTCGTCAAATGTAGAGAAATTCCTACTGAATTATTGTGACAAATGGGGCCTCTTGTCACCCTGCAACGACACAAAAATACAGGGTGATTCAGGACGAAATCGGAAAAAAAAATTGGGTGAAACTAGACCCAGAATGGAGTAGTATGCCACCAACCTCACCTTTCTATCTCAATCCGTTCCCAAGATGAGAAAATTTTTTTTTAAGGTTTTTTTTTCTTCAGAAAACCACGTTTTTTGCCACAAAAACCCTTGTTTCTTCACTCTTTCGCATTCAAACTTGAATTTATCCACGAATTCGATGAGGAATCGCAAAGTTAACCATACTATTAGAAAGCTGATTAAATTTGAAAGTTTTCCTGAGATTTGACAGCTTCCAGCACGTGTTTTGGAAATGCAGTTAACGTACAAGTATTTTCAGAAACTTAATTTTTTTTTAATTGTCAATGCTTGAAATGCAATTGCGGTCCTTAGGAGTTCGTTTTTGATTATGAATGTGCTTCGGGTGTGTAGAAAATTTAACGCTGAATCCGAAAATGTGGTCAAAAGTGGAAAGAAATTGTTTCAAAGTGAAGAAACGTGAGTTTTTATGGCAAAAAACGTGGTTTTCTTAGAAAAAAAAACTACAAAAATCAAATCTTGGGAACGGATTGAGATAGAAAGGTGCGGTTGGTGGCATTCTACACCATTTTCTGTCTAGTTTCACCCAATTTTTCCCGATTTCGTCCTGAATCACCCCACCCTGTATTATTGTGATGTGGAGAAGCGTTTATCCGTGCTGCCAGACAAAAGCTGGGTTCACTCGTGCAAACCTTGTGGGCTGTACAAAGTGCATTTTTGTGCACTGATTGAGTTGAACACTGTTGCCAATTTACAGAAAGCCTCTAATTTTGTCCACTAATCAACTCTACTCCGGGGACCTTCTCTCCCTCATGCTCTCCCAAAGCTCTTGCTATGGATGTGGAGTAACATGTTCCTCAAATGGGAGTACCTATTAATTCTCCCATGCTTTTCAGAATCTGTTCAAGAGTCGTTGGAGAGGAGGTTTGGGCGCGTCGGAGGGCGTATTCCAGTTACTCCTTCTGAATCCTTCCAAAAGAAGATCGCCGGTGCTAGTGAAAAGGATATTGTACATTCCGGTCTCGACTACACCATGGAGAGATCTGCTAGGGTATGTTATTGTTGGCAAAAATACTTCTTAGTTATTACGTAAACTTGTCTGTTTGCACATCATAATTGTTTAGTGATTTCGCTGCGATTTTTTGCCTAGACCTTCATCAGCAACATGTGGTCTCTTTCAGTCGATTGACAAATTATATTATTATCATGTAATGATGATTAACAGGACGGTTTTAATTTTTTTCGTTACATAAAAAAGCGTTACGGAGAAAATATCGCACCTTCGAGTGTTAGGGAAACCAGGTGGTTGTTATTATTTATTATTATATTGCAACATATGGATGATGGATGATGGGTTATCTGCCCTGAAGCTTCAAGTGGTGGCCGGTTTTATCGAAGACCCAATCAATTTGAGTTCTTTTGATTTACGATGTTGTCATTGGGGCCACTGATCGCACCCAGTCAATCCAATCAACTGTCTCCAGTGAAATGAACTTCCGCCTAGATCGTTTTTAAGGAACCAAGATTGGAGTTGATCCTTGTAATTGTCTCTACCCTCATAGAGTGGAATTAGAGGCAGTTGGTATTTTTAACCGACTTCAAAAAGGTGTGTCATGGGACAATGTTCTTCTTCCTTTTCATAAACTTGAATACATTCTATGATTATTTTTTTCGCTACTGTCCCAGGCTATCATGAAGACCGCCATGAAGTACAACTTGGGTCTGGATCTGCGAACTGCTGCTTATGTCAACAGCATTGAGAAGATATACGCTACTTACCGTGATGCTGGTCTGGCATTCTAATAATGATTATTATTTAAGTATACTAATTTTAAACCGCTACTACGCTAGAGGACAAGGAGTAATATTCTGGCTTCGCTCATAGAGATCCTCCCTGTCCTATAAGCTGTCATTTAATTTCTAACAAAAACTCTAAATTTCATTCTATTTAAAAAAAAACTATTGATGTTGAGAAAGATAGAAAGTGATTATAAAAAATGTTTGTTTGGCTTTAGTACAGCGGATTCCTTCAGGGATTCAGCTGGAATGAGCAAGGTTTAGTCAGAAATACGATTAAAGTTCAATTATTGCACTTTCTTAAGAGGTAAATTCGAACCGAGCCAAGCTCGTTTTGTAAGAAATGTTAATCGATTGAATTTTGTTAATTCTTAATTAATTATTTCGTTTTATTTGTCATGTTATGAAAAACTCAAATCGACCGAATTCCGTGAATTGTTTCGTGAACATTTTATTGATTTAAACTTTACTATTGTGTTATTGCACGATTCAATAAACACATTAAACTAACCAACTCTTATTTCTTACCTTCTAATCAGTTTTATTTTCGTACGTACTTTACCTACTCTTTTCTTCTATCATTCTTCGTGGCTAAATTTAATTTATGGTGGAATACATTTTTGTAAGCCATTAGTCGGTTATAGAATGACGGAATGTTAGTCGGTGGCTACTAATGCCAAATTCCTAGTAAATGACTAGTTTAAAATGGGGAACCCTACATCTAAACTGGATAATCGGGCCATCAAGAAATTATTCGTGTGGTACCCACCTCCTACTCCTACATTGTGGATAGTTGATAGTTTCAATGAGATTGAGGGGATGTCGAGTTTTCACGTGGCAGTGGCTGTTGACCCTATTATTGTAGGTATTGGTCATCAACTAAGAATTGGTCATTAACGAATATCATGAAGTTCTAAAACCCGAAGAATAGTTGACGCCTCTTCCTAGGAATGCAGATCCCTCGCATAAAGTTCATCAATCACAAGTGGCTGGTAGGACCTACCCTACATTCACTAACAGAATCTACTCACAGCAATACAGCCTCAGCTTTTTTGGTTTATTTTCAATAATGAACCTTTGGAATCGAGCACGAAAAAAAAAAATGTTTAACCCCCCCTCAAAATTTGAGGTTTTACGTTTCAAGATACGTAGAATCCAAAAATCGAATAAAAAAATCCGTCCGTCCGCCGTACACGGCACTTTCCTTAGTTACCATGGACCAAGGAAATTCGGTATACCGGCCCCGTTCGGGGTCTAGTTGTGCCGCCAAGCTTTTCGTTACCGTCAGCCTTCTCTAAGGGGTAGAAAATATTATATTGCAATTTTCAAAACGCCCTAGCTCGTAAATTTCAAATAGGAAGGTAATTTTTTCCATCGATTTAGAATAGAACACAATTTTTAGCGTCGAATGAGACCTTGCGGAGCGTTTTAGGACCAACCGTTCGCTCCCTGTAAGGACTTAAGGGTTGAAGGACAAAAAGAGCAGAAACGCGAGTGTGAATCGCAATGTTTGAGGTACTACTCTCTGCATCGAAAATTGAGCTCGCAGATCAGCTGTGTCGAAAATGGAGCTCCCAGATCAGCTGAGTCAAGAATGGAGCTCTCGGATCAGCTGAGTCGAAAATGGAGCTCTCAGATCAGCTGAGTCGAAAATGGAGCTCCCAGATCAGCTGAGTCGAGAATGGAGCTCTCAGATCAGCTGAGTCGAAAATGGAGCTCTCAGATCAGCTGAGTCGAAAATGGAGCTCCCAGATCAGCCGAGCGGCTCCCAAAGCCGCTAGACATACCTACCCATAATCTATTGTTTTTCCCATCGAGGGGGAGATTTCAAAGTTTCTCCACATTTGTTTTCTAATTCTCACTGTTTTTGGGTCAGTCTCTGCAGATGGGCGATCTATACAGAAAATAATCAACCGTTGTGTAATAATTTGCAGCGTTTTTGTTTTTGTGAAACTAATAAAGCAACTCGGGGCGTTGGGCTGAATAAAAACAGCAGCATATTATTCTATACTGAGCTGACTGCCTTCCACATGGCCCTACAACATCCAGCTCCTATCTTGCCCTAATTAAACTCTCTTGCTATTATAGTGTCTTGAAAATATGTATTTGGATGATCCTGCATTCCTTCTTATTCAAAATATCCTAAGAAGCATTGCCCATGCAATGGATTCCCAGTCATGTTGGTCTGATTTCGAATTCCCATGCCATTATGCCTGATTAACACTTTGCTGAACTAGGCACTTTGGAGCTCCACTATGAAATTTGGTTTATCGATGACGTGAAATTTCTGAATAAAAAGATACTTGTACATCTTGAAGAGCAACACAATGAGGAACTGATAGGCTGTGGAGAGTGGACTTATCTCATTTATATCCTGCCTTGCCCCTCCCTGTTAGGCTAGGTAGGTTCACCTGTTCACTAGGTAGGCCAAATAAATCTTTCTGATTGGCAATGACTTACTCTTGAAATTTCGTATGGAAAGAACCAACTACCCTACCCCTCTCGGTGTGTTATCTCCTTCTACGTACAGGAACACATAAAATCTAATCTTCAATCAAAATTCTTGAAGAAATTACACGAATTCCAAGAACATCTAAACTACAACAAACCTCGTCTCACTATGCTCACTTGTGTCCGATGTATACTGAGGACAACGAAGCAGAGAATAACCATTACTAGTTACTACTCATTCGGTACTATAATAAAGTATAATATAATTATAATATAATAAAGTATAATATAATAATTTATTATAATAAAGTACTATAATAAAGTACAATATTATTGTACTAACACTCATTGATATTTTCCTCCAATCACCGATGGTGAAGACTGTTGGGTTTTATTAATGGTCGATGATTTTTCATGTACCCATTCAACTCTATAATTTGCTTTGAAAATTTTGTGCGGACTTTCTTTCTGTCCAGCTTGGCAGGTAGGGTACCCATTGATGAAAAAGAGTCCGTATATTCAAAGAAATCGAGAGACTACTTCCAATGTTGAAGCCAAACAAATTGACAGGGCAGAGATCTGTTGAAAAGTCTGTGTTTCGAAAAGTTTTGACCTTCTAAAAATGAAATAAAACACTTACAGACAATTTTGTTGAGATTGGCAACTATCTAGAGGGTCTTGAGAGGATAAAAAATAATTATAATGTAAGTTAATTTAGAAAAAAGTACGTAAATTCGGGGAAATAGACAGCAAACTGCCTTTTTCCTATATCTGCCAATGTTAACAGGGCCGCCTGCGGCGGGATTGCCTACCGTGGGGAGCACACGGCGCCGCTCGAGTTTTGGACACAGCTGAGCGGGCGGCTTTGAGAAGGGAGGTCGCTTCCATTTAATTCCAACTTCCTTGCTGGTAACAGACAATCAACAAACAATTACATCATCGTTGTCCGGCATAACTGAGATCAAGACAAAAACATCTGTAACCGAAGAAGAAGAAGTTTGCTTTGTTGTTCTGTTCAGCCATTGCCATTGAGCTGGTGCTTGGTTAATTTTATCAGTACTTATAACTGTTATATTTTTCTTGTTTATTATACCATCAGTGATTGTGTTAATGATGACTCGTTTGTCCGCGTAGATTTGTGAATCGGTGTTGTGCAAGGCTTTGAGCAGGGGTGATGGTTTATGTATTTATGTACTGACGATTCACTTCATCCTCGTTTAGGCGTTCAGACGAATTCATAATGGAATTGGGAAATTTCGGCGTTGATTGTGTGGATGGAGGGAGGTCAGTATTAATTATATTTATATACTTAATTGCAAGTAATTCATCCTTTTTGGCTCATCACATAAGTAGAAGTACAATCCCAATTCATTCATAATATGCGTTTTGACCCTGAAGGTTTTTAACCTGTTGAGTTCCAGTGAACGGTGCACTTATTTTGTCCCTTTGATTCCATCCGTTACCTGCATGTTTCCTTTCTCATAAACAGCTTTATTACCGTATAATTACTTCGACGGTGCTGTTCTACGTTGAATCTAGATCCTGGATAGGTAGGGCGTACGCAGGTAAGTAGGTACCTATGCCTGTACCCACCTTGAACTTGGGCACACCCACTTTCAACTCGCCCAAATATTCACCCAAGGATGAAAGGAACCGAGACTTGATTGAGATTTGTGTGGAGAAAGCTGATGTTTAGGTATGTGAGTAGGTACCATACTTACTTGTTCTCTATAAGTAAGCACCATGTACCTTATTTTATTTACAGTAATTGCGATTGGCGACCAGATTTTTCGAACGATTTATTTTTCATTCGAATTTGAAAAAGTCTATAAATTGAAACTAATGAAATAATCAGAGTGAATGCTATTTACCTACAGAGACAAATCGATCATCAATGGATTTCATAATGTACTTAATATGTACCTATAGCTACCTTCCACTATCCTTCCGTTATCTACCCACACAACAAAGAGACGTATCAAACTGGGTTCAAACAGATCACTATGTCTCAAAGCGTTTGAAGTTTCGTTGGAACTTCTCAATGTGGAGACATTACACCATTGACCAAAGACAAATCATGAACTTTGGAGGAATTTTATTTTTTGTGTTTGAAGTTCAAAGAATTCTTGAGAAGGGAAACCGAAATTCTCGAGTATCCAGGGGACAGGCGTCACCTGATTAGGGTGTGAATGAGCCAGCAGTCAAAAGAATTACAAAAATACAGACGGTATTAGAAAGTTGTTCAGCTTCAAGGTTATCAAAGTTTCAACGTACCTTATTAAGGGTAGAAGGTAATTTTTTCCCCCATATCAAAAACACTGTATAAGTGGCCTATATCCAGCTACCTTTTTCTCGGAATCTATTGAAGATATCTTCATGAAATTTTTAGGAGTTGTGGTAGGCATACCTGAGCTACTTTTAGTCATCTAGAACTTCTGGAAATA
>JAEMON010000002.1:17360480-17373541 GCA_030264115.1 Lygus lineolaris | reverse complement strand
CCCCCCCCCCCCCCCCCCCCCACTCCTCTCTTCTGAAACAAAATCTCGTCAATTGTTTACCGTGGAACATGTTTTAGCCTTAGCCGTCTAGTCCAAAAACGGTACGACATTTCCTATCTAATGCTTTCCATGTACAACCAATCGTTGGTCATTCCATCCTCATGCTCATTTTCCACCCTACAAAAATCGTTCACCACTCGTTGGAAAGCTTTGAATTTATTGCACATCACACCACATCTCATGTGGCCAATTTCCCCCTCCTTCCACATCCTTCTGCGAAGTACTGGTACGTGTACAAACTAATTTGGTTGGAGTTTTCAGTTTGGCACAGGAATAGTGCTGATTAATTTGCCCAAAACAAGGAATTAACCACAGACACACCAACCAACAGATACCCAGAGCGAAAGACAGACATGAAACCAAATTTGTAAAGAAAGGAAAGCTCTGAATACTCGAATCAATAGGACATTTTGCTTCCATTCTATCGAAGGGATTGCAGAATAATATACCTAGGTATAGCATTTCCCAGTAAAATTCAGTTTTTTCCCAACCCAATTTAGTTTTTCTCCTGCCAAATTTAGTTTTTTCCCAATCAAATTCAAGGTGTTTAGCAGCCCTTATAATAGGACCCACCTTAAAGAAATATATAAGTAATTATATAAATATATACATATAAAAAAGTGTTAAATTTTAGGAATCGTGTTAGAATGGCTGAAACGGATTTCCATGAAGAAAATTGTCAAAAATTTGCATTACAAAAATTTTGAAGCCATTGCAATAGCTTAATTTTTTTCGAAAACATGGAACATGCTTCTACTGGTCTCCTTCATATGTTGTGAAGGTACAATGCCAAACTGGAAACTCCAACCAACTTTGTTTACCCGCGTACGAATAGTCCTCTGATGGATGTTAAAGGAGGGGGAAATTGGCGGAGTGCGATGTGGTGTGATGTGTAATAAATTCGAAGCTTTCCTCAGCAATTAGATTTAGAGGTAGTTATCAAGTACGAGTCCTAAGGAGGCTACATACCAAATTGTAGCTTCATAGAGCGAATAGCCTAAAAATTGGCTTTAGGACCTACAGATTGGCCGCTCAGCTGCTTCTGGCCTGGCCATATACATCAAGTAAAAGTTTTCAAGAGGCCACGTACTTCATTCATAGACTGAATAACTTAGAAATTAGAAAACTGGTCGCATTTTTGTGACGTTTTTTCGTAAAATTTTTGAGACAATTTTTTTTTCTGTGACGTTTTTCATTTCAACGTTAGCATTTTTTCGTATCGTTTTTGGACAGTTAGGTCATGGGTGAAGCGTGTTCCATGCTAAAAGAAGAGAGGCATGAGTAGAAACCCGGTAGGTAGTACCTTCGAGAGAGTTTGAACCAAAGACCAATTAGGGGGTGTCAAGTCCAAGCCCGAACTAAATATATTGATGGAAGGAACTGTTGCAGGTTATGGAATGAATGTAAAATAGAAATAGTAGTATAGTGGTATATCGGTTGATGTTCCACCATAACAATATTATTGGCTACTAAGAGCTACGAAAAACCCATCTGCCAGTTACGCTTTTGTGATTATTGTCTTCTGGACAGCACCCACCACAATACCTTGAGTATGTCACCCACCACAACATTCCTTAAGTATGTCTTAAAATGAGGCACCCGGAAGTAATACCGAACGGTTCCATGTTGAAATGAACTTGTCACAAAAAAGTGAGAAATGGGCTTTTCCTCAGAAAGATGAGCCTGCTTCCAAGTAAGCCTACCTAAGTTTTCAAGAAAGTAATAATTTTTCTCGCGTGAATTACCTCCAGTTATAAGGTTTGTGTGCAGTGACCAACTTACTGATAAGAAAACCGTTTGAAACCACGTTCGATCTGATATGATCATTTCTGACGGTTTATAGTATCCATGCTGGTCTTATTTGGTTTGCAAACCACTTCCAACCAATTGTAAATGACAGTACGAACAGACCTGTAGGTTTGTTTGCAGTGACCAGCTTACCGGTATGAAACCGTTTGTAACCACGTTTGGGCGCTCGCAGTGACTTCCTGATCATTTTTTACTGTATATAGCATTCATGCTGGTCCGTTCGGTCCTTCAAATCGGTTTGTGGACCAGTAGTTGGGCCTGAAGAATTTCTCCCTTGCCTCTTATGAAGGTTTCTAATGTTTTGGAAATATGCGTCGGTCGCGCATGCTAAACTACTTCCAATTGCCACTGCGAACAAACTTAATGTTATTGTTGTTAATGATCCTAGGTGTTTCTTCTTTCTAGCTTTATCTATTCGAGCTTTACGGACCAAATCTAATAATTCCTCTCCTATCTCCTACCAATAGTTTTCCCTCAAACCGAATGAATGAATATTTAATATATTTATTCAAGATTACCCATGATCAAATTTTGGTATTTGCTAGGATTGAATTCGTATCTCTCTGATGTCCCACTATTTTGATTTCGCGTAAGTTGAAGATGGTTCTAGTGATTCTCTAAAATAGATTAAGTTATAAGGTACGAACGGTAGTGCAGTTGCACCTGAATCAGTGATTTAGATAATAATTCATTTAGGTAGTTATGATTCATGTGTTGAAAATTGTGAAAAACCTACATTTTGTACGTTAATTATCTAACAACATTTCTAGACTAATCTTACTATAATGCTGAACCGTCAATGTCGCGAAGTAAAGGCTTTTATTTTTATCGAGTGTAAACTACCTAAAGAAACATACCTAGATGTTCTGTTGTGATATTTGGAACAATATTGTAATGTGTCGTAGTAAACATGTTCTCATGGCTCAATGCCGTTGGACGAAACGAACTACCAACCGAGATAGGTTGGTTCTTGTTATAGGCGAATCAGCTTATTCCTAATGTAGAATACCTAGAATCACTAAGCTATAATTTATAATGGTCACACTTACCTTACAAATGTAACCGCTTCGAGTCGTGAAGAATCGTTCTGTTTTTCCTTGGTCGTCTGTCTGATTACGGGATCACTGATATTTTACTAATAAAATCTCTCCTTATGTCGAGTGAACTTTGTTTCTCAAGATTTGAATCAGCAGAGTACGAAATTGTGATAGCTATAGTTTAATTTGTAACAACCCCTACCTAAAAAACGAATACATTGATTTATCATTAATTTTTGTTTCAATTTCCCCATCAGTTTGGTGGACAACTCACCGGATATTATTTGAACTACCACTGCCTAATGAATTGAGGGCTCTAGATGGCTCATTCCACAATGGAGAATTATCATCAATTTTTTTTCTGAGATATAATAACTCAAAAGAAACAATAATGAAGTCGCAAGTCAAAAATAATGTACCCATCTGTAATTATTCTAGGAAAATTATTGAAATATTTATTATTGTAATTTGGCGGAAAAGTGACGTTGAAAAGGGTGTTGTCTGTCATTGGCCAATTCCATCCAACCGAACAAAACGAAACACAAACCCCATCACTGTTTGGGCTCCCGATCAGTGAGAATAGAATTTACATAATTAATCAATTGATCGAATTAATTAATTATTTAAATTATTCATTTTTTCACTGCTCTCAATGCAATCTCAGCGCATTCTTTTTCGGTTCGGTTCTTTTAGTGTGACGTAGGAAAGGGTTTCTCAAGAGCCTTATCAGCTGCCTGTTTTTCAAACAGCTGAGATTTTATTCCAAGTTTTCGCCACACCCGAATGATAAACTATTTGTTTCTTTTTATTAGCAGTGTTATGTTATTCCGAATGACAAAATGTGATTTTCTCATACACGATAATTCCCCATTGGTTATAATTTCACTTGTTTTATTGGCACCCTTCGGTCCAATTTATTTTTCCGATAGGACGGTGGAACTAACGTTATTTGTTCCACCCTCAATTCCAATCAGCCATGATTTATTTGGGGGTTTGGTGGGTTATTTATTTACTGAGCTGATCTGATAGGCAGAACAACCACGTGATATCCACACTCTTCAGTGACCACCTTTGACCAAAACTGGAAAATAATGAGTAAAATCATCAATTGAAACAAAAAAAAACAAGAGCAATTCATTGATGATTGTTTTCTTTTTCGTGTGAAAAACGTATTTTTGTGTCAGGTCAGCGGACAACGATCTTTGTACTTCTTGACAGAGAGAGTACCTAATTAGGGGAGTTTTCCAGAAGCCAGAACAACTAATCCTCTATTCTAGTTTTTATTCATTATTACCTGAAAATTATTTGAATTCTGGTAAACTTGGAAAGCATTTCTTACCGAAAATTAAAATGATATCCAACAAATGTTGCTGTGTGGTCCCATAGTACTACACATATGTGGGGTTAAGAGTCTCCTCACTTTGTGTCTCCTCACCTCCTTTTTAGGGTTTTTTAGAAACAAAAAACGATCCCCCTCCCCCCTATGTATCACATCCTATTTACCAAGGTACTTAATCGACCGCTGCTACCTTGCTTCTGCATACTGCTGTGCAACGACGACGTGGGATACTCCCACAAATCATAAAGTCCCTGATGAGGCGGAATAAAGCGAAACATGTCGGACGAAACAATTGAAGAGGCTAGATTTTTTCTCTTCATCCTCAACCCTACATGATATATTATGTATCCAACGATTGTTGCTTTCCTTTGCAATATACGGGGTGTGGGTGTCTCTTAAGTGGTGGCTCACCCTTTCTATTTCCGTTGTTTCGAGGTGTAGAAAAAAACTTCAAATGGTAACCCCCTTAATTTTTCACAAGGAATTCAACCATCACATGTTCGCGTAAATGCGCGTAACGCGCATTAACTTCGTTTTTTCAAAAGAGAACACCCTTTTTTTATTAAAGATTTGGATTCTACGCAAAATTTCATGAAAAAATTACCCCTCACTCGAAAATTTGAGTGCGCAAAAACGTACGCAATAACGCTCTAAATATGCCCTAAAAACAAGAAATTGGGTTTTTTAGGTGTTGTAAACTGACAAGTATGGTACATGATTTGAATGTGTTTTTCCATGCTGAATAACGTGGTGATGTTGATTTTTTGATTTATCAAAAAAAAAAAAAAAAAAAAATTGAGCAATCCAAAATGTATTTTTGTTCTTTATGAAAATTTGACATTTCAAGGCTCGAATCAAGAAATCAACATCACCAGTACCAGTATCATACTTGCCAGTTTACTACACCTAAAAAACTCAATTTCTTGGTTTTAGGGCATATTTAGAGCGTTATTGCGTACGTTTTCGCGCACTAAAACGTCCGCTCCCTGTAAGGACTTAAGGGTTGAACGAAAAAAAGAGAAGAAACACGAGTGTGAATCGCAATTCTTCCCGAGTAGGCAAAATCTCCGTTCAAATATCAGCTGTTCAAATGCAACTTTCTTTTGATTCCACCGAACCAAGTTTGTTGTTTACTTTCAGAAGCTTTCTTAGTTTCTGAATTTCATTAAAAATCAATGATAAAACTCTCAGATAATAATAGTATTACAAGAAAGTATCTACTCATTGTCGCCAAGAGATGATAGTGAACCTCGCGGTAGGTGGGTATTTTATGTCAATAGGATCTTTGTAGATGGGCGATCTATACAGAAAATAATAAACCGTTATGTAATAATTTGCAGCGTTTTTATTTAACGACTGCAGGGGGTCCGCGGTGGAGTATCACCAGAAAAACGGGTCCACGAGCTAAAACGTTTGGACCCGTTCTATTTCATCAAATTTGTTTGCGAATAATCTGTTTAAAATGTACAAAGAATCATTCTGAAAGTATCAATGAATGTTTAAAACTTAGGTACTTACCTAGTATTCGTTCATAAAATCTAATAGCTGGGTACCTACTTCCGAGAGAAGCCCAAGAAAAACGTAGGTATTTTGTTTGCCACTTGCAGCATTTGACGAAACTAGATACCTACAACTTCGAGGCGAGGAGAGTTATTTTTAGGAAAGCTTTATGCTCGGATCTCAGGTTTTTTGAAGTGGTATTTCATAATCCTGATGTTGGCAGCAGTTGATATCCGAGCGTCCTTGGGCAGTTGGCCATGAGAAACTCAATCAAAACAAAGAACCAGACACGCTAACATTAATAAACCTTTATTAAAAACTTGATGCTTACACAAAATAACAAAGGCGTTGATTTTTTTTTTTTTTAACATAGTATCGATATACTTATTTAATATTATACGTAACTAATGACAAAGTAGATACTTTGAGCAAGAGTAAAAAATGTTAGCAGCGCCATTCATTAATGCGACAAAACAGATTTCATCCGTTCGGTGATCTCTCAATTTTCGACGAGTTTAGAACACGTACGTGTAAGTTTGAGGGTGAGGGATCAACATTTTTGATCTCACTCTCGAGTATCTGATTTGAACAAACGTACATTCTTTGTTCGTAGTTATGATTACAGTACTAAAGATTATTGATTTAAAATTAGTATTAAATAATTGTTTTAAACAACACAGCCTTGAAGTAAAGCCCCTTTTAATGACCCAAATTTAGTATGATCGAAGTGGAAGCTCTCCAGCTAGGTAACCAAAAGCAACAGAACCTACTAATAACTAAAAGCGGAACCGAGAATATTCAACGAACATTTTTAATATACCAACAACAACAATATATAATTATGTAGGTACTTATCCATTATGATTTCTGGTGTTGATGTTGATAATGTAGGTACAGGGTTGAACAAAAGAGGCAGTACTCTCAACACTCTCTCAGTCCTACTTCGTTTCAGCGATACATCGTCGCCATACTCAGCGTCATAATTAATGCCATTTTGATTGCATACTCCAACAAAACAAGAAAAAAGTCTAATTTGAAGAAGAAGAAAAAAAACTCGCATTGGAGTTCTGTTGTGACTACTTTGCAGTTTTCTTGGAGTTTGAGTAGGTACCTATTCAATCCAAAGAGTGATTAATTATTATGGTGCTGAGGATGGCGTCAATGTATCGTTGGAACGCGCAATAAAAGCAAGAAGTTGAGAATACTGGCTCTTTTGTTCTTCCTGATGCCTAGGTACTCCTCGGTGTGTTTCTGTAAGGAAATAATTTCAATTAACACTGTTCTGGAAATGATGGCACCGTGTTAGGCACCTCATTTGAACCTTACCATTCCTCATGACTTTTAGATATGGGTTGTTTGAGTTCATACAAAAATATTGCTAATCTATCAACTAAAATTAAATTATTTTTGATTTCGTTGGACATTTTGATCATTTCTAAATTTAACTTAATCTACCTAAGTTATACTTTTTGGAAAACATTGCAAGGTCTCATTAGACTCTGATTACACTTACATAATAATTAGCCACTAGTGCTATTTTCTGGCACTTGAAACTAAATACTGATTAATCGTAGGTAGATAGATACTGGGGTTGTCGAACTTTGTCATGCGGATCTCAAAAGAGTGACGGTGTTGAGGATGACTACGACCACTCGGGACTTATTCCTCCGTCTTGTGGTGGTGGTGGCTGTGCGGGATGTACGTGATTTCGTCACCTTCGATCGTAGGTCTCAAGTGATGTGGAGCTACTTCTAGAGTTGGGGCTGGAAGGCTCTCTTCGGTTTTCTGTTGACACGATAGATATGCAAAGTTTAAAATGTCTTCCAAGGAACTGAATGATGTTATTATTTTTTCCCATTTTTCTCAAACAATTTTTGGCCGATTTTGATGCGGTCATTTTTGTTATTATTCGATCCTCTGATTTTGATTTCGTAATTTTGAATTTTTCACGTCCTTTTATGAAATTCAAATTGGCATACTCGTAAAGGCACCTCATCCCAATAGAGCAATGGTTCTCAACCTTTCCTCGGTCATGCCCCCCTTGCGCCATAAGAATTTTTCTAGCCCCCCTCTAGGGCCTAGACGATCCCTGTGAATGGCATCACCCTATGGTTCCTACCTACCGTGTGCAAATTTTGAAGTTGGATCTAACAAAACTTGTCATTCTGAATGAGAAGTACAGCGATTCTTATTCATGTTGCAATTGCGGTTTCAACAGAAGTCAGTAATACGAAAGTGAAAACACCCAATTTTGGAAACATGATAAGACTTGGAAAACTCGATTGACATAAATGTTAACCTTAATGATACAGGCTACTACAGGGTAATTCGCTAGGAAGAGGCTAACGGCGAATTCGCTAGTTAGCCCCTTTTGCTTTTACGCGCGATTCGCGTCCGTCTCTTCTCGAAAATTCGCGTCTACTGGACCTCCAAACTTACTGCGAATATCCCCAGAAACCACCACAATTATAGCTGGGAATTTAACTCAGCTGTCTTTAGGCCTCGTTACGCCTGTTTGTTGATATCTTTTGATCCTACTTTATTATTATTATCTACCATTTTCAGACAGTCTTGTCCCCCCCCCCCCCCCCCCCCCCCCCCCCCCCCCCCCCCCCCCCCAAAGTGCGCTTGCGCCCCTCCCCTGCTGTCTTCCGAAGGGAGGATCAGAATTTGTTATGACGATTTCGCTCTTGGTTACTCATTGCCTCACCGCCTTGAGTGGAGAGGGGATCGTCGGCGGCCCGACGCGAAAATATTGAGATGTGTAGTCCCAGCCACGCAGGCGGTCACCCATCCAAGTACTAACCACGCCGCTGATAGTTTGAACTCCGGTGATCTCGCGGGAACCGGTTAATTCCACCAGATAAGGCCGTCGGCCACCCCCATGTTGAGAACCTCTTTCCTGGATAATGACAAAATAAGGGAGAATGACGCCAACCGCATCAAAATCCGTTGAAAATTGGCTGAGAACATTTATAAAAACTATACAACTCTATGGTCAGGGAGTGAACGGTCGTCTTACATTTCTCCGTGGGGGTTTTGAAAACAATAAACCAAATCAAATACAAATTCCAACCAATCAAACCAATTGAACCAATTCAAATATAACGAAGTCCGCATTAGATCAACTAGGTAATTCTATGCTGGCGAGATGCTGCCGTTAAACCCTTAGTTCTCCACCCATTCATCCGAAACCCTCTTGAAGCTCATTTTAAGAAAGGTAAATGGCTCATCATTATTTATTGGTTTGGATACTTATAGGTAAGCTCCTATGCTATTTTTACTTATCGAGTCAGACTACGGAATACTAGAAGGATGATCTAATAGTTCACTCTAGAGTGGATGTACAAGGAAGGAAAATGTGTTTATGTTCCCCCTGTTCGGGAGCCCTTGCTGTAGTATTTCAATACCTTAGTATGCAGTGCAGGATCCTGAGAGAGGTGGTGAGGATGAAGATTGTGATGTCTGAGGGCTAAAGACTCTTCATCTTCTTCCGAACTGCCGTCGTGCTCCCCTTCAATCTTGGTCAGGAGGTCTTTCAATTTATTCAGATCCACCTTCACCTGTAATATTGAAAACGTAGTACATCTCAATGGCAGGAAACCTACTTGAAAAATAGATATAGATTTCTGCTAAAAAAATAAAATAATAATAATAAAAAATTCAATCAAAATAAAATAAAATTAAAAAATGAATAATAGAAAATTAATTATTTTGAACCAAGAGGATGGCCATTCCGTACTACCATTTTTTCCGGGTGTCGCTTTGGTAAAGAGGTACCTACCTACCTAGGTTTTACTTTTCCAAGGGGTCCCGAACCGTACCAAAAGAATTTGAGGTCTTACAGGACTTAATTTCACGTTGACCACGAATATAACTTAATGGATGGTTCCCTGAGTAAACTTTAACAGAGTTTTCGTAAACTATATTTTTTTTGCGTCAAAAATCGCTTTAATAAACAGACGGTAGACTTACGGTTCTACAGTCAGATCATTTAATAATGATTAATTTTACGCCATTCAACTCCAAAGCGTAACAACGAACATTAATTTCATCTTAACATCAAATACAAACAAACGCAACCACCTGGTTTCCCTAACACTCGAAGATGCGACATTTTCTCCGGCGTAACGCTTTTTTATATCGCGAAAAAAATTAAAACCATCCTGTTAATCATTATTGAAAAAACTTTTTTTGTTGAGGTTTTTGGTGTAAATTAAAATCTTAAGCATAAGATCATAATATGATACCATATTATGGTATATTCGGAATCAGCGTGAAATTTCCTATAAGAATCACCCACTAAATCGGTTAAAATTATTCTTTGAAAATTCTCTCATCTACTTATTGTCCCTGAGCTTCTATTTCTAACATAAATACATGTGTTCGAAGTGATCGATATCGACTGACCATACAACATGATTGTATTGAGTTACCTACTTGTCCAGTTCCTTCGCTCTTTTCTGCGAGTCCTTGCAATTCCTCTTCGTTGACACCTTTGTCCTTCATTTCACCAATGAGGCTCTCCAGTCGCTCTTCTGTCGTCTCTCCATCGAGACCGTCTGCTGTATCTTCGTCAGCGCCCGCAAGCATCTTGAGAAGCTGTCCTAACCTGCGTGAAATCAGTAGTTAATATAGGTACTTGTCTGAAATTTATCAATTACATTCTTTAATATTCTCCTCTTTTGTCTTCTCAAATCATGTAAATCTGGAGGTAGGTGTAACTATTATAGTAAACCTATAAATACACTAAAATGTACTACTACCTACCTATAAAATACAATAATCATAAACTACCCTATTAGGTCATAGCCAAGTGCACCCGCGTCACGTCCAGGAGTCAAGTGTACCATAGTGTGTTTATTACGCCGATACTCATGTGCCTTAATTTTTGGTACCTACGGTATTTCAACGGCACGATTGGCTAGGCAGATTCAGATATAAGGTTCGTTATTGGAGTAGGATTGGGGCTATCAGCTTCCTAAACTAGATGCGCAGATAGATATGAAGAAGTACCTATTGACGTCAAGAGAAAATACGAAAACTCCTAGATAATGACAGTAGACACGAGATACATTATCCTACTTACTTCTATAACCTACTTCTAATAATAATAACAATAATAACTTCTAATAACCTACTTACTTCTTTCGATAAATTGCGAACTACGCCGGGTGAATTACTGTTCATAGTCTGGACGATGAGTTGAAAAAAACATATTGCATCTTTGACAGCATTGACCATATTTATAAATAAATAAAATAGAAAACTGTCTATCAGTTAGTATCTAGGTACCCTGCAGCTATATGGAATGGCTGAACCGATGGTTATGCGGGGTTTTGTGATGTAATCGACAATGGGCAATTCCGGCTAGTCCATTTTATTTTTTCAACTGAAAGATTTCAATGAGAGCTTCCCAAAAAGGTGCTATATCTGGGGTATTCGATGATTGAAAGTGAGCGGAAACGAGTGCCCTAAAAAAGACACTGGTGACGTCACCCACCCCACGCCCGTCGGGGGGGGGGGGGGGGGGCACCCTTCGCTCCTCAGAACAGATGACGTCACGCGATCTTCTCACCCGTTTCACAGCCTAGCTAATGAACATTTTGAGCTGAAAAGTGAACCAGGGGTTTTTTAAGGGTTCTGAATCCGAATTTGAAGTCGAAAATGACACCGGAACTCTCTATTTCCATTGAGATTAGACCATCATAAAGAGGAAGTAGTGATATCCTACAACTTGCTTACAGTTGGGGGCAGAACAAGTACCTAACATGATTACGGTTCATTATAAATTCCATTTTGTATAATAAGATCAGTGATACCGATTGGAATGCCGGCAACGATGATAAAAATGTCATCAACTGTAATACACCCTTGCAGTTGACAAACATTATATATTATCAATAAATTATCATGGCCATTTTGGCCCAGGCCAAAGCGGTCTGCAGGAGGTCAATAGAGGATGCAAAACACGCATAGCTGTTGAGTGTTGAAGGAGGGGTAAACCTCCAGCGCCGTGCTTCAGAAAGCTTTTCATCTTTGTTGCATTCCTAACTCGCATGGCATACAATGACTCGTAGATATTCATTCGTACATCACTGATACTCAGTTTTACGATATGCCAAGATTTGTTCAATTTCTCATACAAATAGGTAGGTAGGTAATGTAAAAATCTCTCGAAAGATAACTCTGATGGAAGAGTAGACTAAGTACTTCTTCCATGGTACTCAAGTAAACCTATAATATAAACCTAAATTCGGAACAACTCCAGTGCGTTTCGCACTCGTGTTTTGTGTAATATTAGGTGCTGTTATTAGCAACTTGAATATTCAGTACCGCAATTTTGTTATGGCATTAGCCAATACCCCGAGCGAAGCGTGAATAGTTTTATATAGTCAAGATTTGGAACTTCCACTCATGGTGATAAAAATAAATTAGAACACCAGATCCAGTGACAGACGTATCGATGCGGGGGCACTTAATTCTAGTTGTAACCTTCACACAGTGATTCTAGGTGAAAGAAGAGGACGAGAGTAATTTGCTATTGCCTCTAACCTACAACCTACCTTTTTTTTTAATGAAAAAAATGTCTATTTACTTTCTCCTAGCTGAATGTATATTATGAATCAATAATAAGTCTTCACCATTCCGTATAATTAATCATACCCCCTCCAAAATGCTTCAAATCTTTTCTTTACAACAAATCAAAACATCATCTTCATCTTCTTTCATTCATCTTTTCTTTTCATATTTTATTTTCAAATTAAATCAGTTCGTCGGTTTATGCATTATGTAGGTAGTTATCCTCGTATAAGAAATGTATGGAATTTCATCCAATTTAGTTGTAGGTAGATAGTTACTTGGAGCCATGTTTGATGTGAGAGTTGTTGGCTGACTTGAGAGGCGCAGACATGATGTTGAGGATGGTCGGGGCTTCTACCGGTGACGCGTCTCCTGCATCTCCTGGTTGACTCAGTTCTTGAATGACTGTGAATGGCGATGAGCTCTGCTGATGGCTTGAAGGAGGCGTCTGAATTGACACATATTTGACGCTGAGTTATTTATGAAGTAAAAGGAAGAAACAAATCCTATGTTATGTAACGCCTTGGTACTTTTTTTTCAAACTTGGGCAAGCCTTGGGGTAATTCGATTCCTGGGTGATCCGATGTTTGCAAACAACCAGAGAGTAATCGATTCCGATGAATGTAGCTAGGAAGCTCCCAATGCATTTTATCATCATCTGTGAGTACAACAGTTGTGACTAAAGTTACATACCCAGCCCTGTCGAGAGAGAGAGAGAGAGAGAGAGAGAGAGG
>JAEMON010000002.1:17330336-17345084 GCA_030264115.1 Lygus lineolaris | reverse complement strand
CCTAGCCTCCATTCTTCTTTGCTTCTTACGAGCATGCCGCAATTCCGTTCTCCGTTCCAGCTCCTCCAACCTTTTGTCCAGCTCGCCTATCTTCTGTTTCATCTCCATTAACTCCAACTTTTCCCGCGCCGAAGAAGACGAAACTGTAGCCACACGGCCGTCACTTACCTTCTTTCTTGGGTCGTCATATCCATGACCCAATGTGCGTCGTGTGGGCTTGACTACACTGCTACCACATGGGAGTTCCGTCCTTATTCCCCCATGCCCGCCGAAATACCCCTCCGGCGGCCCGGCCATGGTATAGCAGTAGCAATCTACCCTCCCTCCACTCTATACACTTCACAGGCACTGACTCAACACCGAGAAGGACCACAAATGTTACTCACGGCACGGGAAAGTAGTAATAAGAAAACTTTTAACACTTGGAGAGAAACTTTTGATAATATATTTTTCCGGAAGTTTTGAACAGAATGAATCGAATTCAATAAAACATATTATAAAGTAACAATAATAACTGGAGGTGACTCCCTGTCCGTGACAGTTACTCTTTCCATCGATTTAAAATAGAATACAATTTTTAGCGTCGAATGAGACCTTGCGGAGCGTTTTAGGACCAACCGTTCGCTCCCTGTAAGGACTTGAGGGTTGAACGAAAAACAGAGCAGAAACACGAGTGTGAATCGCAATTCTTCCCGAGTAGGCAAAATCTCCGTGCAAATATCAGCTGTTCAAACGCAACTTCCTTTCGATTCCACCGAATCAAGTTTGTTGTTTACTTTCAGAAGCTTCCCTAGTTACTGAATTTCATTAGAATGAAATATACAACTCCCAAATGAATGAATGATACAACTCCCAGATATTAATAATATTACAAGAAAGTACCTACTCATTGTCGCCAAGAGATGGTTGTGAACCTCGCGGTAGGTGGGTATTTTATTTCAATAGGATCTTTGTAGAAGGGCGATCTATACAGAAAATAATACACCGTTGTGTAATAATTCGCAGCGTTTTTTGGTTTATTATTTTCAATAACAAATTTTAATTTAATTGAGTCATAGTGTACCCACCAAATTTTGATAGGTAATTATTGGAGAAGTAACTGTAAAATGGGTAACTTGACTCAATACATCATGCATAAATATGCAGTCGACCATACTTACATTAGATGTTTCCTAGCATAGATTATGGAGTAGGATTTATGCATAAACGGAGGACATGAATAGGTACCTACATGATTGGGTCGTGATCACTATTCCTGGATTTGTCTTCTGTAGACCTGTGCGTCTTGAGTGTTTGCCTCTCAAAGGATCCATTGAGAATCCTTGTTTGAATGGGGTTGACGATGCCAAGTGCATGGTCTAACTACTCCCCATCTTCTTTGATTATATTATCTAAAGTGGGCACCAAGAGAGGACAGATTGGCGGTTTAACTCACGCGAATGAAGATCATTCGAGGAAGTATTATCTTCCTCACTATCCAGACCTGGGCGCCTTGTAAAGATACTAGGCAAATTACGGCTGTCACATCCCTGCCTTCACATCACCGTAAATTCTCATTCAAATAACTTTCATTGTATTTTGCTCCAGAAATGTACTATGTACCTAGGTAAACTTCACTATAAGTAAGTTATAATTTCTGTATAAGAATGTCAACATTATCTAAGTTCGAGGGAACTTCAGGGATACAACTAATTTAAGAAGCCTCCTATTTTCGGAGGTGTTTCCACTATTAAGATTTTTTCGTGTTTCGACCTTCTATTACCAAAGAGGTAATAACTTCCAAATATACGAAAAACTCAATGAACAGCAACTAAGGAAAAAATCTGCCAAGTTGGGTTGGCAGTATAGATTGCTCAATTCCGTAACATGCACATATACTCGTATAACATGCACATACTCATATAATTTCAGCAAAATTGGTGAAGCTACAAAGCTCAAGTTTGCACATGCGCAGTAGTTATTACTGATCCGATTGGTACGAAATTCATAGGCATTCGTCGATGTCAGTGACAGTTGGTACATATACGTAGAATGTCGTTGTTGTTGTTGTGCCTACCTATATATCTACATTTCTGTCACGTAGAATCATCTTTTTTTCATACCACTTGCACGCCATGTCATTTCATGAAGGATCCCTGGGCCGCGTGATAGGATTTCGTCATAAGGATCGAAAACCAGGAAGATACCAATATGTCTGAAATAAGTCAATTTGATTAGAACTCGGAGTGTTGTAAGTTTAACTAGGAATATTCTTCAGTTTTGACAGAGCAGCCTTGAGGAACTGGTCTGAAGAGGGTGAGGAAGGAAAGGCCTAACAAATCGGTATTGTGCTTCGGCAAGGCGTCAATGATTGATGTTATCTTGAGCTTGAGGATGGGAGAACAGAACGTGTGGGATTGGACACCCTCGCCGAAGTCACGACAGGAACACCCCAGGACGGGTCGTGCATTCCTGCGGCTAACCATCCCGAACCTAATCACAGCCTCCTAGGGTGAAAACGGGCCCGTCTCCTGGAATTAGGGACGTGTGGAGAATTACACTTCAAGACGAAGAATGGGGGAGGGCGGGGAGGGCAATAAAAAGAAGAGGATTTTCTCGGTGAGCCACATACTCACAAATCATTTTCGTGCCTTACGACTGCAATGCAGTTGACGTCCTGTAATGAGCTACCGCATTTTAACGACTGGTTCGCTCACGCTGTCAGAAACGATTCTAAGACATGCAGGGAATATATCCATAGAAACCAATCGACATATCTCACTGTTAACTTCTAGCCAGTCGTTTAACTACACGACCCTTGACTCAAAACGTGAAATTGCATTACTCGGTCCAAAACATTTGAATTTGAGCATCAAAGTTGAAACACTCTGTACCTACACAGATTTGTCGTATTACTGTTGCAGCACACATATATGGACTTATTTCCCCCTGTTTCCCAAAATATTTCACACTTCACACATAACAAACATGGGACTCCCGAGAATCTGACGCAAAATTGGAGATATAAGACATGGTATTTTACACATTGGTATTTACACACATCCGCACAGGCATTGTGGTTTTCAAGGCGGAAAAGGATCATGGTGGTTTAGAGAATTAGTTTTTGGCAGAATCTAATTGGTACTTTTCTTTTCACCCTTCAGGTGGGCTGAGCAAAGTCATGAACTAAGGAAGGTTGACCAATGCAAGCCTACCTAGTTATAGGTGCCAATTAAAATCAACTCCACTTGCTTTGTGAGCTGGATGTTTCGTCGAAACAGCTTGTAACATAGTGAACAGGTGCGAGTTCACTCATGTTACTGCTCCACCTACGCCTATTTGGGGCTACGTGGAGCAACCACCACTTGCACTCTTTCTAGTTCATCTCGAGACACTGATCACGTGAGTTGATTCGATATCAAAAGAACTAACCATTCCCTTACCCTTGCGGTTCAATCCTTAAAATAGGTATTTACCATTTTAACCATCTCATAGAAGCCTAACAACATGTGGTCAATAAGTTAAGTTAAGTTAACCTTAAAGTTAAGTTGTTTCATGATGTTGATATTGATATATATACATGATTAATGCCATCTACATGTTCGTGCCACATACAATTTTGACCGACTTCAAAAAGACGGAAGGTGGCTATTCGATGAGTCATGAAAGTTTTTTTCTAATTGTTCAATTGGATCAATGATCATTCCTGGCCAAGCACAAACGTATTATCCCCATACATCAGATCACCAGTCTAGGTCTCCATGAAGCTTCCCACGAAAACGTTAACATACTGAATTCGAATTTTGAAAGCCGTTTGTGCGGTTTGGCGGACACGCTTATATTTCAGATAGGATAACTTCGTCCCTCGTTTAGACAGCTCGGACGGTCTGTCGGGGTGGGAAAGTTATTGTTCTAAAAAGAATGAAATATGAGCCGTAAAAGTGGGGGGTTGGGAAGTGTAAATGAGTTGGAAGAGGACGCGTCTTTTCTCTCGGCAATTTTTCGAGGAAGCCCGGACTTGGGCGAAGGTCCGTCCAATCAGTGCGACGGAGAGAGAGGACTTAACTTCTCATAAAGCAAGGCTAAATCTTCGTATCGCACGCCGCTCTGTCAAGCTGGGTCCGCAAATTATATGAGCCAGAGGATTAGTGATCCTTTCGAATGCGACGGAGCCCTACGGCCCTTTTATGGGTCGTTGCCGTTTACCGCCTCCTCGTGTCGTTCCCAAATAAGGTTCTATCGTATAACAGGAGAAAACTAGGTAGGTATGTACCGAATCATCCCATCAGATAGGGTACCTACCCATAATTACCGAGAGGTCTTACGGTTTCCAGTCGCGATAAATGTTCATCGTTAGCCACAGTTAGGTAAAAATTACTTGAGTGTCATGTATTTTGAATAATACCTGTGCCTGAACTTACTCATCATTACGTAATTTACATTTATAAACATTTGTTATAGATAGACCTCATCACATTTGTACGGCAATAACGATTTCGTGAAGTTTTTTTTGAAATTATGTCAAAGATCCTGGCGGCGTACCTAGTGGATAAATGTGAACCCTCTAGTTGGAGGAAGTCAAATTTTCGATTAATTCCGATACCTAGGTATAATTTTAATTTTAGAGAGTAGGGTTGGGTGACTAAAGTGAGCGTGAAATAAAACGATGAGAGTATTTCTTGCTTCCTCACTACCAAAGGTAGGATGCTATGTGCGAGAAGTAAAAAATGTGGTCCTCCAAAATCAAAATTTCTACTTGCTTCTTGCGTTTCGAAACTTTCAGAACAATTTTGGTTATGTGTATTTTCAGTAAGTAGTAGAACGTAGTTTCCAATGCAAATGTTCAAAACACTCACTTAAAAAGTTAATGATTTGGAATTGATTCTTGATCATGCGGCGAATACCTTATCAAAATTGACCTGCTGAGTTTTTTTGCTACCTGTATCGATTGATTTATGGAAAATAATTTATACTTTTATTAATATGGAAAGTGATGAGAACAAACAAAGAAGAACTCTTACTTAATTGTCCTCATGAGTGGTGAGGAAGTCTCGAAATTGAGCTGTAGTTTCGATTAACAAGAAGAAAAAAAGAAGCGTGGTTAAGAAAGCGGTGTCAGTTCTTTGAACTCGATTCCGTTGATCAAGAAAACGCTGGCGGGGGATTATAGGAAGATTGCGAAGGCCAAAGCAGATGAATATGCATAATGGGTGCAGGCTGTTACGCCAACCTCCGGGTTGTGAGTCCTTGGAGGGGTCCACGGCTACCTTAGTCAATCTGGATACCGTACTAACTACTTTACCTACTAGTGAGATCTGCGTTGTCAGTGATGTCCACCAGACGATATTCATAATGGTGGTAACTAAACAACATTACGTTTACAAGGAGGGTTAAAAACATGAACATGCAGTTTGTTCTAATATGATGAGTGCATCACAGTTGGAATTTTCCTGGCCACCGAATCCAAAATCCCTTCTTGACGGGTTTCGTAAAGAGTTGTGTCTCATGCATGGATATTGTTGGGATGACATTTTTGCTTTACTATATACCCACAAGGTAAGGTAACCTTAGAAACCCACCTACACCTATTCATGCTGATCTGATGCTTGTCCTTCAAATGAACAATGCTCTCTCATTTTGCGCCACAAAGCTTTCTGTTAGAATTTGGTAGTGTTTTTCGGTCGGTGGTCAATTTTTTCTCGCTAAGGAAGAATCTTTGAATGAATTTGTCCAATTGACTCGGCATTCCTCGGGATTATATATGATTGATGGTACCCTATGAATGTTATTGCAGCTTGATTAACCCTCAAACAGTTTATGTACATGTAACATCAAACTTTTAATCACACAGTAACATCATAAATTTTTATGAGTTAGTAAAAATATACCAATAGGTGTTATGAAGCTGGTTCAAAGGGTCATCTAAAATCCGTAAGGTAAGTATCTACATTCTCCAAATCTATTGCCAGACATCTTTATTATTTATGAAGAGCCGAACCTGTACCCTCTCCACTAATTGAAGCGGTCAGAGCTTACGAGCTCGTACTTGAGACGTTTGAGGATGATGAGGGAATATCGAATCTAGGCGAATCCTCAATTTTCGGCTCAGGAACAACTCCGAAGGTGAAAGTAATACACAATATTTTGGCTCAACGGAAGCATCTGAACAGAAGTTGAACTTTACAAAGGGCCGAATCTCGCGATCCTAAACATTATTTCTGATGTAAGAAAGCTGTACTAAACACAGACGTGATTTATGTTTATCAAACATGTAAGTATCTGTCATTTGTAATAAATTATTTAAACTATGAAAAATGTATTCCCACCATTAATAAAAAACACTATCGTTCACCAATTTCCTCATGAACTAGAATTCTCTGTGCTAGAACTGCAATGCCATGTTCATTTAAATTTCTTTCGGCAGCAACAGCTTCGCCTAAATTAGTTGGATTACTTTCTGATGTGGTCTCAGATCAGAATCCAGTAGATGTTTAAGTCTAGTATTTCTCTCAATAGATTCCAGATAAAAGATCTTTCAATCACACAAACTATATTAACACATCAGTTTTGTCTAATTTTGGTCCTACATCTTCATTCACATTTTCTTTTCTGTTTTTTTAAGAATACCTACCTACCTTCTATTTTGCACGAAGTAAAGAAAATGTTGTCTTCCAAAATGAAAATGTCCACTAGCTTTTTGCGTCCCAAAGCTTCTGTTATAGCTTCTGCGCGTGCAAAAACTTGGAATTTGTTGTCTTAGGTTTAACTCATTGTAATATTATATATTAATTATTTAAAATTAATAACTATTAATTAATTTATATATAATGATTTATAATACTATTATAATATTATTACTTACATATTATGTAAGTAATTCTAATGAGAGTCACCCAAATCTCTAGTTTTTCAAACAGTTTAATAAATATAAAAATTATACAACATACTCGTAGTTTGGAGGCTAGGAACCTTGACTGCTCCAACCAGCTGCTACCGGTGCGACGTTATATTAATTTGAGGGATATAGCTTTTCCCAATGAAATTCAACGTTTCTCAATCAAATTCAACATTTCCCTAATCAAATTCAACGCTTTCCTAATCAGTTTGAGTATATACGAGGCATCCTCCTCGTGTGGAAGATCAGTATTCACGTCATAGTTCGTCCAGCCTCCTTAGTTACAGGTTATTTCTAGCATACCTAACCATACAAAGAGACCATACATTTCTATCCATTCAATAGAGACCGTTCAGGAAAATCCAGCCTATAAAAATCTATTCCTTATCACTGACAGATGTTTTTGACGAGAAGGGTGCCAAAGTAAAGGAGGTAGTCGACCATTTACGGAGGCAGAAGACACGATAGTCATTTAAGGGTAACAAAATGGTCGAAGAAGCTGTGAAACAAGAACAAGAAGTTGAGGGCACGAGGCCCCTGGCGCCTGGCCTGCAAGTCTGCGGGTGGAAAAAGGGACTCGGTGCCTCCACAACTTATTGGAATTAATTTATCGCGACGCCGCCGCCGCCCCGCGTCTGCCTCAAACGCTGGCGCCGTTTTATCTCTTGTACTACACCCCCTTAAACCCTTTTCTTCCTCCTATCAATTTCAGTCTTCGTCGTTTTTGAACAATTTTTTTTTTCGTGGGCCTAAGCTTTTTATTTCGTTTTTGTAAAGTATTTATTAATTTGAGGGGAGCCGGGGTGGAAGGGTGACGGGCGCCTGGTTCAAGGGCCTCCGGGGTGTCAAGTTACCGCGAGGTCGGAGTCTTGCGAAGACGGGTTATGACGCAACGAGATTATTTCAGGTCCCCAAGTTGTGGGTCCATCGTCCTCTCCCAAAAACAACTTTATCATTTTGTATAAATAAAATGTTTTGAACGGTCCCATTCCTACTCCCACTCTCGTAGAACCCCTCTGGTTTCCAAGTAAACATCATGTTGAGTCACTAGTAGGTAAACAAAATCGTCTCCCAAGAATTCATAATTTGCGCCAAAACACGTTGTGATCTCATTTTATTTCGGACTAACTGGTTAACCCACTCGTTGCCTAATAAGTCTAGTTTGTAGAGGTAATGGAATGGGTATGAGCAGTGCATAGTTTGACTTGTTGTGGAACGAGTGCTTGTAGTAATTCAAACAACGAACCTCGACAAATTCATTCACTTGCCTAAATTATCTAAAACTATTGTAACGCTGAAAGTGACTCACGATCATGTTCTGATCACTCTTCAGAAACCGGTCAAAAACACGATAGTTAATCCAACACCAATCGAATCGAGAGGGAAAGTGTAGGTAACTTAAAACTTGAAGTACCCAAATACAGTACCTAATACCTAGTACAGTGAAACGGATATCTGGCCGAGGGCCTATACCTAGTGCAATAAACCGGTTCCCGCGAGATCACCGAAGTTATGGTACCGAAATGTGGTTGGTACTAAGAAGGGTGACCCCCTGTGGGCTGGGATCCCACATCTCAGTATTTTTCGGGCCGTTGGCGAACCCCTCTCAACTCAAGGGGGTGAGACGATGAGTAACCAAGAGTGAAATCATCAGAACAAGTTCTGATCCTCCCTTTGAAGTACAACTGATGACGTCAAAGACGCCGCGATCTGCAGACGAAATACAATCCTGCCTGAAAGGTGGTTCATTTTACCGTACTCCACTTTAAACGGGTATCTGTACTAGGTATTACCATGGTGGGTGATCCAAATTAGACTGCTGATACCTAGTGGATCCAGGAGGCTACACCTTGATTTTACAAGGTTCCAATTGCAGATCCCTATCTAAAGAAAGCCTGAATACACAGAGCCAATCCTTCGTGTTCCACCGAGAGGGAGAGATAGGAATTTTTTATTTTCACAATTTTAAAATATGAAGAACACAATGCACTTTGCCCGCAACTAACTGTTTTCTGTCCTCATCACTTCACGATCTATCTGACAAGCGGACGGAGGCCTTTAACGATTGAAAAAATTGATGTCGACTTCCAACTAGCTCTGACGAGCTGTGGAGGCGCCAGTCGGAACAGGCGTCAGAATGAATCATTCCACGAGTCATAAATTGGCTGTAAAAGGAGCTTTAAATCCGATACATATATAGAACACTGAGTAATTACGAGGGTAGAGCAGTTGATTACCTCACATCTCATTGGCAATCGCCTCCATCAACTGAGCTTGGAAAAATGATACCTCATAAAACTCCGACGAGATCATTTTTGAAATGTTGGTTGAGGACATATTATATTCTTTCGGGCTGAGGCCGTACATCATTCTTGAACATGAAAGCGGTTCTCACCTAACGTATCCATGTTCACGGCTATTTACGCTTGGAAATTTCCATGAGATAACAATGCAGATTAATTAACTTCTCAATGTACATTGGTTGATTAAGGGCAATTCAAGCAAAGTGGGACAGTGGAGAGAAAAAAAGTGCACCACGTCGGGCTGCTCAAATCAACACGGCCTGGAATGTGGATGAGTACTTTTAAACAATACAAAAGACCATGTCATTTCCACTCGGTAATCTACAATGAATTGTTTTAGGAAGGATATTGAGTAAAAATCTGATAGTAGGTACTGAGTCTAGGGCGGCTAAGCTCCCCACTTTCCAGCTCAATGTTTGAGAGCAACTTTGTTCATAGAACATTAATTTTGCTCTGATAACTTTTGAACAGTTTAGACTTTAGAATAAATATTAAATACCTAGCATATAGAACCTGCTCAGTTAGATATACCTGTGATGATGATCACATATTGGTAATCGGCAATGGATCAATAAGTACTGTTTCCGTTTTAATTGTTTTAATTCGTCGTGAAATATATTGATACATTACGTAGTATTGAATGATGATTGATGTCTAATGCAGAAAAAAAGTAGTTTTAGTGGCCACATTATAGACTTGTGAAACATTTCTATTTCTATTCTAGAGACATTTTTAAGAAGCTTCTTAGTTTGGTCACTTATTACTTTCATACTTCAAAGGCCGATGAATATAGTTATGGGTATACTTCTCACTACCTTCTACCTTATGAGTTGTGGAATTGTTTGAAACCTTATCTACTGAGTTACCTTATTTTCAATTAGTAGGTAGATAGTTATTTGTTTTTTTATAGTCTTAAGAACAATTCTACTGGTATGGCAGACTGGTAAAAGTACAGCAGCGGATAGGCCTCGGAGCGCGAGGCCAAGGAATGCTCTTCCTTTCGCTACACAGTTGCCTTGGTCGAGTCACTTTCAGCTTGTACAAGCACATTTTACTCCGCCCACATTGTTGTAACTTATCCTTTCTGTCCCCGTTAATATGCCAACTGGGTAGTTAATTGTTTTGACCTTTCACAGTGAGGGTTCTCGTTGCAAGGATTCAGTTACATTTGAATTAAATAGTCCCCAAAGTTGCTACTATACATAAAATTTAGGCATCGAATATCTACACTATAATATTAGATTCACGACTTTTTTGTAAATCCATCACGGTGAAATGGTCTCCACCAAAATCGCTGGTCCATTCTTTCTATCCGTACTACTTACATTTTGGTATACCATTTTGATATGTTTTCCCGATCCTATGTAATGACAATTTATTACAAAAATGTTTAACTTCAGGATCCGATTCAGTTATTATTCCAGAGTGGACCAGTATGGATTACTTCAAAACATTCGCCTACTTGCAATTTCGGACTCATGTGAACATCTTAACTTTTTCCGAAAATTCGCTAATATAAAAGGAGGAAGTAAGTAGTTATAATATTATGTAGTACAGAACTTTAATATGCAGAAACCAGGGACAATTATAGCGTTCAAATGCACATCGAAGTTTTTAGCGACCTGTACCTAAACTGACATTAGTCGCCTATTTGTGGGCAATCGAGCAAAATTCGTTAAGCCACGCGGGTTGCAGATACTAAAGTTATCTTTCCACAAATGAACACAGACTACTAGAAGTAACGAAATGTCACTCACATGTTTCCAGACGATTCTTGAGGGTTGGCAAGAGTCGCAGTAGGGCGCTACCTCACCAGGCGCGGTAGGCTCTGTTCGGGGTATGCTGTAAGAGAAACATGCGCCGACGCAGACATTGTTGTCCACTTCAATAGCTTCACAGCCAGGGTGGCCCACAACTTCTTTGATTGCGGTAGTCTTGCACCAAGAATGTTTCTCGGGGTACAAGACGATGTTGTGAACCTGGAAATTGAAAAAATTTGTAAAACTCATCCTTGGCTCAAGGTAAGTGGAGATTATTCGAAAATTTTTCTCTACTAAAAATTTCCACTGGACTTCTAGGAATACGAGTTTTTTGTTTGCACCATACCTTATGTTCCCTGTGCGTATAAGCAGCGTGGAAGAGGAACAAGGCCAGCAAGCTTCGAATCATCGTGACTGCTCCTGAACACAATGAATTGTAAAATTGAAACTAGGATGGGAGTGCTGGAACACTATAAATCAAGGATTTATTCGAAGTGGTTAGAATATTACTTACATAGTATTTCCAACAATAAGGGTAGATATTCGCAACCCTTCTTAGATTTCTAAATACATATTTATATTGAATTGGAATAGAAAATAACTACAATAGATCACCATAAAAATAGTTTCTATAGAGAAATATAGGAGGGAGTGTGCTTTCAGGAGGTGAACTTAGATAGGTTAGTGTGGGTACCAACCTAAAGTGTGGGTCTACTCGTAGTAGTGGAATAAGTGGTAGGTATGTTACCCACCTTACAATGGGCCCGAAGCCCTTGGATTTGAGTGGAGGTCAAGATCCCGATGACAATTGGTGGTTATTCCTCTCTCCTACAATCTGCAAATGAAAAGCATAGTATAGAAGTAGGTTCGAGACACTCTACTTAGGTACCTAATGTTTTAAGTTATCACGCTGATTACATCATATTTCTATGGCCATGACCTCTATAATTAGTCAATTAATTATTTATAGATGTCCTATAATAAGTTCTGGAGTCATATGCAATGAAAATGATATAGGAAGAAAAATTTAAGCTATAGATAATATTAGAACTAGGTATTCTATAATATATTGTAGGACAACTTTTAATCGATAATTGCTGTGATTTCTGTACACCGTTGTAGGTGAATGAAGTCGAAAACTGCCTAAACTGTACGTAACGATGGTAGTTTGTTTCGAGGTGTGATGGAGTGGGGAAGGGGTTCTCCAGCAATCAACTCGACATTAGCTCTAAACGAGATTTCATCTGGTATCAAGACCTCCTTCATGGATTGTTTCTAGAGAAACTTGGAGAGGCCGAACATTGGGGAGAAATGGGATGAATGAAAAAAGCGTATGCCAAGTTGGGTGGGCAGTATAGCTTTCTCATTGATGTAACATGGAAGTACAGTATCAGTCAGAGGAAATAAGTCCCGGAGTTATCATTATGACAACAAATTTCAAATGAGCGCATGCGCTGTAGCTATTACTGATCCAATTGTTCCGAAATTAATAGGCAAAATATGATCAAATTGGTCCATTAGGACAGTATAGTTTCAGAAAATTCACATTCTAACAGGTGCGGTCATAATCAAAAATTTAGCGCTGATTGTACCTTCTTCCTCCTAATATTGTGCTAATTACTCCTAATATCCGAGTTAAGCGCATTCCTTCACTCTTCCATCAGGTGCCCCTCAAAATCCCTCCACACACGGTTTGCGCAGTCTCTTCATATTCCCAGTAGCATAGTAAGAAGTAAATTAGCGTCCCGTTTTGCTGCAATAAACCTCGTAAATACGCGTGATCTGGAATATTTTCCAACGCAGAGCTCATTGGGACCATCTAGAAACGTTTTTCTCGACAGGAAATTTGTAGACGATTAAATTCTGATTAGAATGAGAATAACTTCAACCCTCCAGTTATGTAGTGGGACCCGTAGGTGGGTACTTACGAGTAGTTCTTCAACGCCAAATGATCGATAAATTTCATACTGTAACTGAAAGGACAACAGTTGTTCTTCAAGCTTATGTACCTTGTTTTTTTGTATACTATACTTTTGAGCACTAATATATTAGTTATAATATAGGTAATATTTTAGCTGAAAAAATTAAAGGGCATATTCTGCACCTAATAATGTATATTATATATTCTTGAACGGTTAAAATAACTAATTAGGTAGGTAGGTATCATCCAACTTTCCAGTTGAATTAGAACCTTTTTCTAAATGGTTCCAATTGGCTCTGCTTGAGAAAAACAATGGGGTTTTCAAAGGATGCCACTTTACTTGGTTTGATTAAGTAGAGTTAAATTAATTTCTTAGTATAAACTGAACATGGTTTTATTCGGAATCAGCGCTAAATTTAAACCGGTAAAAAAATCTGTTCCTCTAAAACCCCATTTTGCCTCACTGTGAGCGGTATAGAATGAGGCCATAGAACTTTGAAATCGAAAATAGTAATGAACAAAATATGTCACACATACCTCAATCAAAATTTTGCAAGTAAAATGAGATTAATAATGTCACAATGTTAATTATGTCACATTGTAGTCGTACTAAAACTTGTCGAATGTTGAGGTTCGTGGGCTCTTCCACCGCGGTTCCATCTGTGATTGGTTTTTCTTGATTCCATGACAGGTGTGCAGACATATAAATTTTTCATTGTGAGCGAGAAGCAATTATTTGCCGAAGGTTTTTGAAAAAGAAGATAATGATTTATGTCCTCCGGTAATTGTTCATTCCAGCAAACCTACCTACCAAAAAACTTAGGAGTATAGGTTTTTTTCTCTTTACACGATCCAGCCCCTATATACCCAGGTAGGTATTGAATTGAAATGACCCTTCCGGAAATTCAAAAGTATATAGTTACTATAATAATAGCTATATACAAAATTGAGATGCGGCCGAGTTAGAATGAAACTCAAATGCTCATTAGTACCTAAATTTACGGCGGCGTTCCAAGTATTTCTTAGTTCATTCACAGGCGAAGGTACCAAATTCATGCGAGCTGTACTTGCCGAAAATTCTGATGCCAAGTAGGATGAGCAGTAAGTTATAGCATAACATACCTACCGTAACAGGGAAGTATGTAATTCTTTAATTCGTATGTCCTCAATGTAATACTCTGTACCTACCTCGGAAAACTCGCAAATAATAATTCGCCGTTTTATGGTGAACAATAGGAGTGCCTGCTGAGTGCCGCTCCGCCACGACAGTAACTGTCGCATGCTTGAATACAATGGTGGTTATTCAATTGTGTACCTATTAACAATTGTTGTATATGAACAATTATGATTTATACGGATTCAGCACAAAGTTCCCTATAAAATTTGATCAACAAAATTTCGAACCGCTGTTTGACGGCATTGAAATTCGATTTCTTAGGCCAAGGGCCTAAGCCGCTCGATCTTTACAATTTTATCAAAATCGGACGAATTGTCCGCAACCAAATTTGTTCATAAAGTTTTGAAACTCAATATTTAAGTGGACATTTTCATTTTGGAAGTTGATTCTTGCACGGTTATGAGGTTTCCCATATACCGAGCAGCATTTATAGTATGAAGTGTAGTTCGTTGTAGGTACTATACCTACTCATTATGATGATGGGACTAGTTTAGATCTTCCTGGAATCATCTTTCTCGAAGGATCGCCTGATCTATGCCTGCTCCAAAATACTGTCGTTGCCACAATATATAAATAGTTCTGTCAATATTCTGCGGACTCACGACTTAAATAACGCATGTGATGGTTCGTAACTCCACCAGAACCAACATAAATATGGGAGCCAGACATAAGCGCTTGCTCCTCTCTCTCTCTCTCTCTCTCTCTCTCTCTCT
>JAEMON010000002.1:17305232-17316704 GCA_030264115.1 Lygus lineolaris | reverse complement strand
CCCCCCCCCCCCTCCCCTCCACTACGAACAGAGAATGTAGTTAGGTACCAGGTATGTACTATATATTATGTATAACTATAGGTACTTAACTACCTCAAGTAAAGTAAGCAGGCAGGTATATTTATGTCAACTTGGATTATTATTAATAAAACTAGGATTTATTAAAATAATTAGTAATTTATAATAGTATAATAGTACTTAACCACCGAGTGACATAGGTAAGGTAAGTGATAAGAATAACAGGTGATGACTTACAACTGAACTCGAACAACTGAAACTGAACTGAAATGACGACATCGATTGGAACTTGGAACCTCCAACCCTTCATTTATAAGGAATGCCTCATCATTGAGTTAAGGTTTTGCAGCGTTTCAAGTGGTAAAATTAAAAAGTTTTATGGAGGAAACTAATATATTCAATATCCATGACCCCTTAAAATTACATATTTTCGCCTATTAAATATTTAAAAATGTTGATTCATTGATGTTTTTCTCCAAAAGTTAGCAGTTTGAGCTCCCCGTAGAATGTGAGTTGTCAACAAGTATCGATATCTTTAATCGATTATTAGCTAAAGGTGTGAGATCGATAAGTTGTTGTTTTGATTTGTAAAGGTTAGATAAGTTTTAAGTGAAAGGGGAGCAGTCCCCCCGGTGGATCTCTGTTGAATCAATCCATGCAATTATTTTACGTTTCATTTTCTTCATATTTTATCATGTAGATAGTCGGAGTGATTGTGCAGTTTGAATTTCTCTTTCCCCTCTTTCCAGAGGGCGAAGATGGGGCCCTGCGAGCACATTAAGGCCTTTAAAGCTGACAACGGCCTAGATACATACAGGACCATCTTCGCATATTTTGTCTCGAGAACAAAAATCAAGGAGCCCGTCTACCACAAAATCATGATGAGATGCTTCGACAGCGATTACTGCAACAACCACAGACTCCTGTCGTGTCTCAGCTGCATCTATTTCGGCTGTTATGAAAAGCATGCCACGTATCACGTAAAAAATAGTTCCCATTATCTGTTCGTCGAGCTTTCCAATGGTCATATTCTGTGCATGGCTTGTGATGATTACATTTATGATTCGGATACTGAAGAGATCGCTGATGTGGAACGCAGCAACTGTCCTGAGCGTCATGATCACTTCGACTCCTGGAAGCCGTCCAACGACGATGTCAAGACATTGACAGACCAAACGCAATCCGTTGTGGTTCTGCCCAACCCGAGAATCGGCATGCAAGGGATCATCAATATGGGAAGCACTTGTTTCATGAACGTCGTTATGCAGGCATTTTTCCACACGCCAATGCTCAGGGATTATTTTTTCTCTGACAAGCACAAATGTTATGCTGAGAAAAAAAGTGACTGCCTTTCGTGTCACTTTTATAAACTCTTTCAGAAGTATTATGACGAGGAAGGAGGCCCTCTTAGTTTGCATGAAATCATGTTTTTCATTTGGAGAAACGTTCCTAGCTTGAGGAGCCATGGACAGCACGATGCTCATGAGTTTTTCGAATCCGCCTTGTACTGGCTCAACAAACACTCGTCCCCTCCAGGTACTGATAGTTCCAACTCTGACTGTATAATTGATGTGATTTTCCACGGTCAGATGCAGTCGGAAGTCATGTGTTTGTCTTGCAGAAACATCTCCACGACCATGGACCCATTCTGTAACGTTTCTCTCGACATCCCTGAACCGCCTGCTGCTGTCGATCTGTTCGAATGCCTCCAGCATTTCACCAGACCCGAAACATTGACTGAGTCCAAATGTGCCACCTGTAGTATGGAAGTTCTGACGAAGCAAATGACGTTCAGCGTCCTCCCTCTCGTCATCGTGATACACCTGAAACGCTTCGAGCACGTCAATAAGAAAAAGAAAAAGAAAACGCTCAAAGTCCCATTTCCTCTTGACTTGGACATGTCACCTTACGTCACCGGGTATCGTAATGAGCCAGGAGAGAGCAAGTCCAGTTTGGATAACAGGTAATACATAGCTATGCGCAAATACCTAAGACTTAATTTATATAAGGGCATCAGGGGCGTATCGAAGAATAATTTCAGGGATGTGGGCCTTAAGGGTGCGCGGGACGAAGGGCTCGGGAAGGGCCTTAACCATGCCCCAACGCAACTCATAATCCTATTTATTATTTTTCTCGTTTGTGATTTTGACAATTCATCGATTTTCGTATATTATACAATAACAATTCCATACCTACTTTACGATGTGAAAATCTAATATATAAAATTCTCGTGTCACAGTTTTCGTTGCCATACTCCTCCGAAACGGCTTGACCGATTTGGATGAATTTTTTTGTGCTTATCCGGTATCTATGAGAATCGGCCAACATCTATTTTTCATCCCCCTAAATGTTAGGGGTAGTCCACCCCTAAATTTTTTTTTTATTTTTTAGACAAAATTTTAAATTTCTTTTTTTTATGGTACAACATACAAAAATACATACAATCCTCAATTTTCACCCTTCTACGATCAGCCCTTATTTGTTAATAAGAGCTCTGTCCCACTGTCACGCGAGCGAAGCGAGCGTTTGGGATCTGGACAACCAACCGTCTAGAAGTAACCGGCTAGAGATCATTTATATATATGGCAAAACAACGTTTGCCGGGTCAGCTAGTAATTTTATGTTTTTTTTCCATCCAGAGGAAAATGGAAGAAACCGATGAAAACCGGGTTTTTCATTGGTTTCTTCCAGTTTTCTCTGGATGGAATGAACTTAAAATTATGATTCATATCCTGAAGTATGCAATTATGATTGTATAACATAGGCAAATCAAGGAATTTTCAAAATCACAAACGTAGAAATTAATGAAAAGGATTTTGAGCTGTGTCGGGGCATGGTTGAGTGAGGCCCTTCCCAAGCCGGGCGTCCCGCGCACCCTTAACCGGGGACAAATTATTTCCTTTTAGTATACAGCTAAAAGGTAAGCCATTGAGGGAAACGCCAACAGTATCAGATCGGTATGTACATACCAAACTGCAGTTATGAAGATCAACCCAACACAGAAATATTTCATCAACTTTGATCGGGAATAGGGTCCACTGCAATATTCACCTTCTTCGCCGAGCTTTCGATAAATTTATTACCTTCTTCAGGGCTCAAAGGAAATACTATCATCTACGGTGTAGACATTACACCTCCGTCTTCATTAATTTGAAAATCAGGTTGGTAAGTAGCAACCAAAACACTAATACCAGTGAAAATGATGAGATAAACTTTAACAAAAAAGAATCAGCTTTTTGACAATTTGGCAAGCCCCCTGGACCCCCGGTTACCTCTATTTACATACTTCGAACGAAATTATTGAAACAGAATGTGTTTTAGCTCACGCGTTTCACATAAACCCCTCTTCAATTTTCGAGTCAGCTGATCTGGGAGCTCCATTATCGACTCAGCTGATCTGAGAGCTCCATTTTCGACTCAGCTGATCTGAGAGCTCCATTTTCGACTCAGCTGATCTGGGAGCTCCATTTTTGTCTCAGCTGAGCTGCAAGCTCAATTTTCGATGCAGAGAGTAGTACCTCAAAACATTGCGGTACTTTCTACCTAGCCTTCACTTTTCGAGTTAATAATAATCTATAGTGCCGGAGCGTCACATATTTCGTCACCGATTTCGTCACTTTTTTGGCAAGTTAGTTCATGGCTAAAACACATTCTGTGTTAAACTGTTAAAAAACCAGGCTATCGAAAATAATGATAGCCTAGTGTTTTAGCCATGGACTAACTTGCCAAAAAAGGTCACGAAATGTGGGACGCTCCGGCACATTAGATTATTATTAACTCGGAAAGTGAAGGCTAGGTTCTACCGCTCAATGAGGTTCTACCGCAATGTTTTGAGGTACTACTCTCTGCATCGAAAATTGAGCTCGCAGCTCAGCTGAGTCGAAAATGGAGCTCCCAGATCATCTGAGTCGAAAATGGAGCTCCCAGATCAGCTGACTCGAAAATTGAAGATTGAAGACGGGTTTATGTGAAACGCGTGTTCTAAAACACATTCTGTGTTTCAATAATTTCGTCCGAAGTATGTAAACTGAGGTAACCGGGGGTCCAGGGGGCTTGCCCCCTGGCGAGGCGCTGTACACCGAGTTTTTATTAAAGTTTATCTCATCATTTTCACTGATATTAGTGTTTTGGTTGCTACTTACCAACCTGATTTTCAAATTAATGAAGACGGAGGTGTAATGTCTACACCGTAGTATTTCCTTTGAGCCCTGAAGAAGGTAATAAATTCATCGAAAGCTCGGCGAAGAAGGTGAATATTTCAGTGGACCCATTCCCGATCAAAGTTGACGGATTACATGCCAAAGTGGTGACATTCATAACTGAGATAAGATATAAGATTTCCAAAAGAACTAAATTTATGGTCTTTGTCGTCACTGACCCCCCCTTACCTGTGACATCACGCAGCTTTTTCCTGTCCTATAAGAATCACTCACAAAATAGGTCAAAATTATTCTTTGAATGGACATTTTTTTGAAAAATTTGTTGTATCTGTTGTGTCAGGTATACCTTGTATGCTGTGGTCGTGCATGACAGCACTACGGTGGACACCGGACACTACCTCGCTTTCATTCGACGCAGCAAAAATACATGGTTCGAGTGCAATGATTTAGAAGTCGATCCAGCGTCTGAGGCCAAAGTCATGTCCTGCGAAGGCTACCTCCTCTTCTACCACAAGACTGTGCTCTTTTACAAATGATCCTTTCCTTTCCACCTTTTGAAACTCCCTCAATCCCGAATTCCTCCCAGGATAGTGAAAGAGGGCCGAATGGCGAACTATGATTCATTGGCTGAATGGCACCTTCGATTTGGCTAGTCCTAATTTCTCAATATACCTACCCAGTTTGGAAAATTTAAGATTCTAATAGTCCTTTCTTGAGGGTAGCGGAATGCAGATTGCATCTCCCAAAGGCAATTGTTGATTCGTAGGGAAATGCCATTTCATTTGCCCCCAGTGTCACTGTAACCTAATTTATGCGCCTCTCATGTTCATGACCGATGGCTATTTCAAATTTCTGTCCCTCAATTTAACTAGTGCAATAATAATTGATATCTCTTTAGAATGCAATGTAAATAATTACGTGGAATTCGGAAATGTATTCCGTGTTTTCGCTGGAGTTCCGCCCGATTAAGGGTGTTCTGGCCAGAGTGTGAACCGTCATCAAAAATTCGCAAATCTCGGGAATTATAGAGTTCATACTAACTCTTACTACAAATCTTATTACTACTAACTTCATGTCAGTATGTTTTAAAAAAAGTAACCGCCCCTTCCCCTCCTCCCGTTGCCATTTTACCGTTAAAACATTTCTCCAACTTTTCTCAGCCAATATTCGATCAATTTCAAATCTGTTTTCGGCATTCATCCCCGTGACGGTCCCCTATCAATTTCATCGCCATCGGACCACTAGTAGCGTGAGCGCATGCGCAAATGTGAATTTCCTGAAACCCTGTTATCTCAGTTCCTAATGGACCTATTCTGCTCAAATTTGGAGGGTACCTACTTGGGGGTTGACTACAAAACGATATCCTATGAATTTGGTCATGATTGGATCAGTAATAGCCAATAGGTAGGTCTCTCGTTGTACCGTCAGGTTGATCAACAAATTATAATCGATCATGAAGTCGAAATTTAGAATTTTTGTGAATAAATCGATTTTTCCTTACAGGCCCGCGAGAAGTTTGATTTTTTGGAGACACAGTGAACGTGTTAACTGGCCTACAATTATTCCAACATCTTTATTGGGCTGAGAAATTAGCTCAACTGCCCTCCTTTCTCGAGAACGTTACAAAAGGTTTCGCCTGTCTCAGGCCTGGGAGGTTTTGCCAGCTGAAAATTCTTTCACTATACCTACGTTTGTCTACATCTGTAATTATATTACTTTTCATATTCTGCCCGGGTGAATATTGTACTTAACAGTCGGTATGATGTAGCTAGCTGGGTTTTATAACTCTAAAAATAAGTATTATAGCAGGTATACCTTTGTCTCCTCCCTTCATATATTTACTTTAATGTTCTAACTTCTAAGGCATATTCTTGTCACTGAAAGACATTTTTTGCTTGAATGGCGACGTTTCCTATGTATTCGATCGTGATAATAATTATTGGTCAGATCAAATTCGGTGAACAATAAATTATTTTAATATAAGTAACTATCTGTATATTCTGTTGCACAGGTATAAAAACGCTTGTTAGAATGGTAGAGGAAAACCTCGTTTAGAAGGTTAGTTTCTCTTCTCTGACGAGCCTGCGCAGAAGCTCCCGTTTCTTCCAACTCTCTTGAGGTACCGCAGTACTGAGAGAAGGAATGGTTTCTAGTACCTGCGCTAATTTTTGAGAGAAATTGGTCTTCTAAACGAGGGTTTCCTCTATCAAGTGATGTAATTGTAGATATTCATGTGTATACGTACCAGGTATCATTGTTTCACAATTCACCTAATCATCAATTTACCATTTATCCTGCTGATTTTCAAAGTCTGTCCAAACTTACTCAACTACTACTCATTTTTTAACGTTCACGTATTCCGTTAGAAAAGCTGTCAAGATAGTCGTCATGAACTATAATAGGTTTGTTCCAAGCAGGTCCTTGTTAAGCCCATATTTATCCAGCTTTCCCCCCTCTTTTTTGGACTTGTAACTGAAGAAGAATAAGAACTTGAAGTTGAAGAGGAATAAAATCTGAAACCTTTGGAACTCTAACGTCACTTCAAGTTTGAGTGACCTTCAGCTATTTTCTTGTGGACGGGAAGTTGTTAAAAAAATTATGGTACTTCAAAGGGGTTTGAACCTTATTGACACTGCAAAATCTGAAGGATTCCAGTGTTTAACCACCATGGCCATCGTTTGTCTCTGCTTACTACTGAGGGTTAAGCTTTCGTACACAACATTTCCACGGGGCTAATGAACTGAGACTGCCGGACTCAAGGTAGCTGAAAATCCTGACCTTTCTGAGAAGAGTCAGTTGTTGAGCAGCCGCTGTCGCCAGATCAGTAGGCAGTTGTTTTTGTTCCAAAGTGAGAGAACTGGAGAATCAGAAGGGGTCTGCATGGCAACCCCTATTAGTCACCCAAAGACACTGCGATTTCAAGAAATGTGATCCTGATAAGCTTTTTGTGATGTAAGCAGAAAGGTGAGAGGAGTGAATTATTGAATTAATTGCAGTCGTGCGCACCTATTTGGGAGTTGGAGAATTATTGTCTCAATTACCATGTCCTACCTAACTGTGCCACTTGTGGCCTGGCAATTTTTGAAAAAATTATGGCACTTCGAAGGGGTTCGAATCTCATTGACACAACGGAATCTGGAGGATTCCACTGTGTGTCACCGCGTAACCTCCACAGCCATCGAAGACTGATTGTTTGTCTCTCCTTTCTACTGAGGGTTGTGCTTTCGTTCACTACATGTTGTGGCCAGGAAATTGTTTAAAAAAATTATGGTATGTTCTTCAAAGGGGTTCGAACCTTATTTTGCACAGCAGAATCTGAAGGAGCAGGTCAACCACACGACCCACAATAAGTCCTTGAATCCGAACAATAATTGTCGCCACTACTCTTTCAGCCAAAACTTTTTGTGCTTGGAACAAATCTTGTTTCGTGAGAACAAAATGAACACACATGAAACATTTGCACTTAATCTACAAGTGGTTGGGTATTTTTATTATTATTCTCAATGTGTTTTTCAATTTTTATTATTTAGGTAGGTACCTACCTACTTAAGTATTGAACGCAAATCGTCATTGTGAAAAAAGTATAAGTAAATTGGTTGTGTACCTACTGAACTTGTGCTGAATTATTACATACCTATCTACCTACTAGTTGAATCTATTCAATCTGTAGGTACCTAATCCAAATCTTGGTTTGAATGAACGGAAACACTGATTTCAACTGTTCTGTCTCCTGGACATCTTCATTTTCCGAAAAATCCAACGGGACTGTTCCATTCCCACGGGTTGACTGGTAGGCTTTTTAAGACGAAGGTAGGGGTAACCAACACCCATTTCATCAACCCACAACAACCTTTTGATTATTTTCTGCATATATTAGGTAAGTTACCTGTAAAAATAATCTGCTGAGTCTAACAGCTTTTCTCTATCTTTCATAAGGGGCTCTTCCCAACCTTCCCACAGTTCTGAGTTCTCTCAACCTCAGTTGCTATAGGTAATTACCAACGTTTGGGTGTGACTTTTACTCGTAATAAATTTCATTTGAAAATATTTTTTTCAAGAGATCATTTTCTGCAAAATTAAAAAGCTTTGAAATTCAGGCATCTCCCTTTCCTGAGCGGGTACCGGAGGAGGGTTCAGCTTCACCAGATAAAATAGTACATTGTAGGAAGGTAGATTTCTCCTCAAAGTATTTCAAATAATGTTCAAGTATTACCAAGAAGATGTTGAAGGTCTTGAAGACACTGGTTAGGGCACTTACCTATTCTAGTGTGAAATAGGCAGCCAAAATGTGGTGTGATGTGTAATAAATTCAGAGCTTTCCAATGAGTGGTGAACGAATTTTGTGGGGTGGGAAATGATAATTTTGGGGAATTATTTTTTTCTGAAAGATGATGGCTCAGAAAAAACAGGAATGAAGTCATAAAAAAATTGTGTAGGTATCTGTAGTTTTAGAAAATTTATTGAACTATTTATTATGTAATGTGGCGGGGAAAGTGACATTGAACCGGGTGTTGTCTGTCATTGGCCAAACTCGTCCAAGATGGAAACCTAACAAAACGCAACACAAAGCCCAACACTGTTCTGCTCCTGATTAGTGAGAATATAATTTACTTAGTTAATAGATTGATCGAATTAATTAATTGTTAATTACTATTAATGAATTATTCCTATTCTAACTGCTCCCGGTGCGATCTCAGCGCATTCTTTTGTGGTCAGTTCTTTTAGTGTGATGTAGGAAAGGGGTGTCGCACGCAGTAAGTTTACGCTCATGGTCTTAAACCTGTTATACCTCCGTAAAAGCATGTTCCATTAGGTAGGTATAACATTTCTTTTGGTACAATTTTTTCACGGTTCCATACGGTGACAGCCTCTTCGTTCTTACCAGGACAGTTCCATTAACAAGGCCTTGCTTCTGTTAGGCCATGTTGTGAAAAACCTTATTAGTAGGTAGGTACCATGTGCACTTTATTGAAAATAATTTGATAAACCTACTGATGACCAGCTTTTAGAAATTGTAAATTTATTGAGAATGGTTGAGATGTGAACTCATCGTCAAGAGGGGAAAAAAGTAAGTACCTACTTAGTATAAACTCGGAACATTTATGTAAAACAAAAAACGAATTTTATTCAAACAAATGATATGAACCTCAAAATTTATGTATAATCAGTCAAATAGGTAGTTTAAATTTTCATCCAAAAAAATCAACAGTCTGGGCCTTTGAGGCGAAAGCTAGCTCCTTTTACCACGAACTGAATTTTATTCAAATGGAATACCTACCGGTAAAATGGAACGGTTCCATTCTTGTTGGAACGGTGACAGCAAAAAACCAGGACCGACACACCCCATGTTAGCAGTAGCATCCGGTGTTCTCCGTAGACAATATCAAGGTACACGTAACCTTTTGCACTGATCACCGGTTCAGGTTACTTTTGTCCGCATCTCAATAAAAAAAAAGTCGTGCGGAGTGCGGAGTTTTTATACTTACTTTAGGTAGGTGTGATAAGTTTCGATCGGATTATTGATTCAAGTACTCCAAGTTGTGTGATGTGGTGATAAGTAAGTAGTTTCCATTCAGAAGCAGCAGACTTCCTAACTCCGCGTTTCAGTTCCCGATTCTCGTGAAACTTTCGCTTGTCTCGGTATTATTCTCATCAAATCTTCATTGCTATTGATTGATCTCCTTGTTTGGTTCAGGAGTATAAATTAATTCCTCCGCATTATCTTCGGTAGCACTAATTTATACGGCTCCGTTCTATCCTGTCAACATGGTCGAATCCACCGCTGTTTGTGCGGCGCTCTTCGTTTTGCTCGCTATGATGGCGAACTTCTCCGTGCACAAAGTGGAAGAAGGACATGTCGCTGTTTACTTCAGGGTTCGTAAAACTACTTTTCTTCCGTTTCCGTTGTTGGTTTTAAGAAAAAGCGTCGAGTCGTGAACAAGGCTGTGGTTGGAGCGTTCTGTCATTACTGGCGGGATGAACGGTGGGTAAGAACCCGCTGGGCGCTGAGTTACCCCAAAACAACCACCTAGGTACCTAAGTACTTTTCCCCTTTTAAATCTTATTTGTACGGCCTCCGCTCATTCAGACTCCAAGTACCCCCTTCAAGTACATTCCCTCCCCTACTGATGTATCCCCCCCACCATTTGCCTTATGGCCCCCTCCTAGCAGTATGGTATGGCCCTCATTCATGGTAGGTATATCCAAGAACTGTTGAACTGTATCCCAACACATTTTTGGTTGTTTTATTTTCAATAGTGAACCTTTGGAATCGAGCACAACAAAATGTTCAACCCCTCAAAATTTTATGTTTTACGTTTCAAGGTAGGGTAGTGCCACCAGTAGTTGAACACTTAAGCGAACGTCCAAGTTTGACGTTCAGTGCTGCGGTCCAGAAGCGAAATATTTTGTCAGCTGTTTTTTTATCGGGTGCCTGTATCACTAGAGAACTCTTCGGAATAAAAAAACATAAGGGTTTTACCGATTATAATGGTGATACAATGATTTAACTGAAAAAAGTCAAGTTTCCCAGTAGTTGACATGTGGACCAAGTCTCTCAACACCAAGTCCCCAGTAGTTGAACACCTTATCCTGGTTACAGCTCCAACGACAATGAAGCGATTTGCTTGTTAAAATACATATATTATTCTATTATTTTCTTCTATCTATGTGCAAAAAATTGGTAATAAGGTAGATAATTAATTTTTAGCGAATTTTCGAAGAAAATGAAGCTATTGCAATGGCTTCAACATTTAAATTATGCAAATTTTTGAAGTTCTTTGGCCAGAATTTTTGGAGTACTCCAAGGGTTCAAATTAAAAAAAATTTGGAGTCAAAATCGCTGAAAAACGCTTTTTTGAGGTTTTTTGTGTAAATTACCGTCTTAAACATAGTAACATAAATATGGTATAATTCGGAATCAGGATGAAATTTTCTATAAGAATCACCCACCAAATCGGTTAAAATTATTCTTTGGAAATTTGCTCATCAACTCATGTTGAACTCTTGCATGAATGGACCTTTTTTCATTGTCTCGTTACTCTAGGTATAGTTACTCAAAACTAGTAGACCAGGTAGGAGGAAATGAAAATTATGAAAATCTTTCTGAACCAGTAGGAAATAAAACATTTTTATTAAAATTTAAAAAACGTAATAAAGTAGATATGTCTGGAAATAGTTTCCAAAACATTCATCTTAGTAATCAGTCTTCTACAAAAGGGGTTTCTTCTCCTTCTTCGCTTCGTTTTTGTTAGTTCCTCATCTAGATGAAGTCATAGAGAACAAAAGGACCAGT
>JAEMON010000002.1:17260539-17294695 GCA_030264115.1 Lygus lineolaris | reverse complement strand
AGTGGACTGCGTGACGCAGCTCAATGTGCGCCTTAGCTAAGAGGTACCCACTAACAAAATCAAAACGACAACGTTGAATTTCAATAATATGTTACTACGGCCCCCATTCCCCATTGGGGAATTATCATAGATTTTTTTTTTAAATTTTTTCTGATAGATAATGACTCAAAAGAAACAATAATGAAGTCGTAGGACAAAAATAGTGTATCTTTAATTTCAGAAAATTTATTGGAATATTTTTTCAATATTTATTTTTTCAATTTTGAAATATTTATTGTAATATGGCGGGAAAGTGACGTTGAACCGACCGAAGTTGCCAACCGAATCAAACGAAAAACACAAAGCCCATCACTGTTTGGGCTCCTGATTAGTGAGAATAGAATTTACATGATTAATAAATTGATCAAATTATTTAATTATTAATTAATATTAATTCATTTTTAATTACTTATTTAAATCGTTCTTATTTTTACTGCTCCCAATGCGATCTCAGCGCATTCTTTTTCGGTTCACTTCTCTTAGTGTGATGTAGGAAGGGGTTTCTCAAATGCCTTTGGAATCCCGCCTCTTATTCAAACAGCTGAGATTTTATTCCAAGTTTTCTCCTCACCGGTACGATAAACTATTTTTTTTTCTTTGTATTGGCAGTGTTTTGCTCCAAATAACAATTCAAGGGCAGAAAAAATGTGATTTTCTGATAATTCCCCATTATAGTAGGAGGGGTCAGTCTCATTCGACGCAGAACAATTCTCTCTATCCAAGCGCCTTTTTTTTGCCTTCTCTTCTCAGAAATCGGTACGCACCCTACTTTTATGATATTTGCTTTCCGGTTCGTCGTCTTTGAACGTTTTCGTTTAATTCTTCAGATTTGATTCACCTCGCCAAGAAGAAAAGTCAGACTGATGCCGATTACTATCAAATCCAAAGACAAGCCGAAGCCAACCGCCTCCTCCTGACTTCCGAGTACCTCGAGCTCAAGCGGACGGAAGCCATCGGTTCCAATTCCAAACTCTACTACGGACCCGACATACCATCGTTTTTCTGGAACCTCGACAAGGCGGACTCCAACAAAGCCTCGTCTGCCCCCAAAACGAAAAATCCCGACACTACCAAATGAACGCGTTGCAAATGTCAAAAAATCGAAATATCGAAATAATACACCTCGTGATGGACATCGCGGAAACTTCATCTTACCCGATAAAAGATGAAGATTTCTGAGGATTTTCAGTTCCTGTCCCTCACTACCCCTCACTGATTGCCCTGATAAACTGTTTCGGAATTCACACATCGTGTTAACTTGAACTTTTGAATGGCATTTAATTGGTACCTCCTGCTGTTTTTGCGTACTAGGTCAGCATTTAGAGCTCCGTTCGCTCAAATATTATACATTTTATAATTTATGTAGGGTACCTACCTACCAAGTAAAAACTTGATGGACCTACACCGTCAACGATCGATTTCGATTTTCGAAAACATTAAGGACTGATTTTCCTGGTCAACCATAGCTAACGTGGCGGATAAGTTTCCTAATGATACTTATATTCTGTTATTTGTGCACTTGTATTGTTGTTGAAAGTTGTTGTCATTTGTCCTTTTTTATACACCGTTTTCCGGCTGTTATAGTGTAGTGATATTCTGATACTTAAATATGTTCTGACTGCTTAAAATTGACTTTCCCTCGTTACTTCTCTCTCTTGCGTAAAAGACACAAATTCATTTGAGTTCCGAGTAGTATCTACATACTTTCGACTTGTTATTTTATATTATTATTTGAACAAGTAATGCAAAAAAGTGTTTATTGGTGTTGAATGTTTTTATTTGGTGAGAATAATAAATGAGTGGCGTTAACTTTCATATTCTATCCGCCCTTGATTGTTATTATAGTCCTCATTGGTTCAATTAACGAAGGAAAAAAACAAACTCTGTATTCGCACCCCAGCACAGTGTGCGTTTTCGCCAATCTGGGACGACTAAAATGAGAAAAATGAATTTGGCCACTCACGATCAAACATACAGCTGACAAACCGGCCGTCAAACATATTTGATCGTATGTGGGTCGTGTTTGAAGGTTCTCTGGCAACGTCGGGAAACTTAATGACAAACATGAAGTTTGACAGCCAAGTTTTATCGCGTGCGGGAGCATCGAACCGTCAAGCAAAAGGGTAGTGGGGGTAATTTCTGCCGTCATTTGTGTTCGGGAGTCACAACAATTAAGGCGATCACACTCGCGTCCCAGCGGCCGCGTCCAGAAGTTGAAAAAGACTGAGCGATAGTCAAGAAGACGTTGGGACGCTGGCGTCTGAAAAGTATGCCCTCAATTGGAATGCACATCTATAACGTGATTTTCATTGTATTTTCTCCTACCTACGACTTTTTCCCCGTCTCTCTCATTGTGCAGCTAATCTGCACTCCTTTTCACACTGGGACAGTATCGATATTTCACCTCAGCAATATTTTAAGTAGGTCCCAATTAGATCAAATTACGATTGGTACCTGTGTCAAAATCGTAAACGCAAATATGGTTATCTAAGTTGTTATTAATTAAACAAAACTCATTGATTTTGGAAAAAATACCTTACTATAGTAGATAACCTACCTACCTGTCATCTGTTAGGTACCTTGGTAGTTGGGTAGATACCTACCTACCACTCATAAAATTTTGATAGAACATTCTAGATTATGACCTCTAGGACATTTCCGAAAATCCGAATTAGTGCCCAGATATTAATATTCTAAACAAGTTTGAGGGCCAAGATGTACTTAAGTAGATACCTAAGAGAAATTTACTGCATAGTTGGAAAATAAATATTGCTTATTTTTATGGTAGGTAGGTACTCACTAGCTAGCTTTTCACAATAGTTTGGTACCTACTTAGTCAATAGGACCTTCCTGCCTATTTTCAAAGTGCCTTATAGGAGGTAGGTAAACATACCTTTCCATTTTTATCAAGATAGTTTGAAGTATTACAACTTCCTTGATTTTTATGATCTAGTTAAGTATTGTTCCAGAGAGGAAGTTCTTGGTGTTTTTAGGGATTTCGATCTTAAAAACTGAAATTTGAACATTGTAATTTTAAATAGGCAGGAGAAGAGGCTAGGTTACAAGAAGGTTGTTTCTCGGAGTCCCAACTGTCTGGCCGCAGGAAATAGGGCCGGCTCTAATTCCTCCGTCCGGGCATTCGGGACGCCAGCAACCCGAGTGAGTCTTCTGGGAGCAAAGGGAAAGAGGTGGAGGAAGGAGCAAATGGAAAGAGGTGGAGGAAGGAGCGCTAAGCAGCTCTCATTGGCTCTCCTCTCAGTCCTCTTCACCCTTTGGCGTCTGCGTCCGTGGTGTGTGATATGGATATTGCCTTAATGAGTCTTTCATGACTGAATTTATTGAATTGGTCCTCTAGGACCTATTCTTTTTCCTGCGGGCTTCGCTTCTTTTATTGCATCAAGCAATAAAAATAACATGGTTGGTACTCATACTTGAAAACATGAACAGTGAACACTACTGAAGCTTGATGGTTGGTTTGAACGTGCGGGTGCGATGTCAAACATGTTTGACATCCGCCGGATGACACCAAGTTTGTAGCATGCTTGATCGTGTGTGGGGCCCTTAAGGTTGAAAAACAATGCAGTTAGAATTTTGGAGTTCTATTCTGAGGACCTGGGATACGTTCTATCACGAGTGAACTGGAGTGAACCTTGAAAAATGACTACCTATCTTCTTCATCGTCTCTGCAGTCGTATCTGGTATGCCATACTATCAATCATTACTGAATCGCAGCTTGATCATGAACACTGTTTCCCCCATGTTACACCAGTAAGGTAAGTCATATATATATATAGTTTCAAAAGATTTTTTGTAGTGAGCTTATTAAAGTAGTTACCTATATCTGTATTGCTAGTTTACGGAGAATAATTTCCGTATCCGTCAATAACTGGCCAACCTAGAAAAAAAAAAAACTCGGCGCCCAGGGGCAAGCCCCCTGACCCCCGGTTACCTCTATTTACGTACTTCGGACGAAATTATTGAAACACAGAATGTGTTTTAGCTCACCCGTTCCTCATAAACCTCTCTTCAAACTTCAATTTTCGACTCAGCTGAGCTGCGAGCTCAATTTTCGATGCAGAGAGTAGTACCTCAAAACATTGCGGTAGTACTTCATTGATTTCTACCTAGCCTTCACTTTTCGAGTTAATAATCTAAAGTGCCGGAGCGTCACATATTTCGTCACCTTTTTTGGCAAGTTAGTTCATGGCTAAAACACATTCTGTTAAAAAAAAAAAATCCCGGGTCTGCCCCTCACGTCAAGATTGCCGAAAATGTAATACAGCGGTGAGAAACGATGTGTTTTTCTCATAAATTTGATGGCCGATTTTGATTCAGTTTGCAGCTAATTGTATGCTATTCGACTCCAGAAGCAACCATACAAAATGCAAACTTCGAAAAATTTCAAATTTAACATTAAATGTGGGACATCTTAATTGGGTGAAAAAATTATTCGAAAATGTTTTGATATTACAATACGTCGCACACCATACATTGACCAGTTGAAAGAGCGTCCGCCCGCGCCACTTTGCTTAGTAAATTTGAACCAAAATTAATAAAAACCACAATTATGAAACTTGAATCCATCCGTGCAAAAGAAAAACTATTGAAATATTGGTTGACCACTGGAAACGCAAAAGCTAGGTAGGCTTTTCAAGTTCGTGTTTTTGACTAAGGTTGATTGATGGTTAAAAACACGAAAGCAAAACCATCTCGAATAACAGTGTTGTTATTGATTGGCCATATGCCGTCTGTTCATCCTCAAACTAGGGAAGATTGGCACAAATGCTAAATCATCCCTACCAATATGATTGGTTAATCGCTGCAGAAACACGAACGTGAAACCACCTTGAATCCTTGGTAGGTGCCTATGATTAGATTGCCGTCGAAAATTTATATTTATACTCATACATCTAGGTTCTTCAAGTTCGTGTTTCTGACTATTGATTGATCGATGGTTGGAAACACGAAAGCAAACCATCTCGATTAGCAGTCAGTAGTATAGATTGGCTGTTGTCGTTCGTGTATCCTCAACCTACCTAAATGCTTTTCAAGTACGTGTTTCTGCCTAATGATTGGTCGATGGTTAGAAACACGAAAGTAAAACCTCCTCGATTTACAGTAAGTTATTGATTGGCTATTACCGTATGTTTAGGCCCCAACATGCGTACGTTCGTATTTCTGACTTATGATTGATCGATTGTTAATAGAAACATGAAACAAACCTCATCTCGAATAACAGTACCTAGTTAGTTATTGTCATTGTGTGATTGTTAAATAGGAACTTTGAAAACTACTACTTGATAATACGGTGTATTCACTATTATTTCAGTCACTTGTTAAATTCTATTGTGAAGCGTGATTTAGTTACAAGTAACAAGAGCTTAGTTGTTTACTAGTTTGAGAAACCTTGTGAAACAGGCCTTAGCTTATATCAATCATGAAAATCCTACGTGAAAATCCTTCCTATGTGGAGTTTCGGTGTGAATCGTATGTGTTTTTCTCGAAGTAAAGGAAAAAGGGAAACCGCTGGAAAGTGAGAATATGAATGTGGAAAATCATTGCTGTATCAAAGAGTGTGCACTCTTCTGATGGAATCGAATTGTAGAAACAATGTCCCCGCAGGTCCTCTTCCTCTGAGGTCTTTGTGAGTCGCACAGTCAGAGCCCTTTGAAAGGAGGTGGCAACCTCAAAAAAAACGAGATTACGCGGGAAAAGGAGTGAGAAAAGGGGAAGTGAAGGGGAAGTGAAAGGGGAAGTGAAGGGGGGACCGGAGAGGGAAAAACTTGAGCGCTTTTTGGGGTACCCACCGAACGTTGTGAGGCGCGAGATGACGTCGGGTTACCGGGGCAACCGGGAGCTGGAAATGAGGGGAGGCAGCTGGAGCAGGCGCCCCCGGGACCCCCCTAGTTGCCCCCGCTAGCACTCCGCCCGCCCCCGGGACGTCACCCCTACGAGGACCAGTCAGCGGCGGCCTCTCCCACACTCGACTACCGGCGGTTAGACGAGCGACATTCTCCCGTCTACTTCCCTCCATTCCAACCAGCTACTGTTATCGTAGTGGTTTGCTAGGTACGTAACAAATATACCGTACTTTACTTTGAGTAAGATGAACTGCGAACGATTAGATGGCATTGAGGGAGCGTATTTTGTAGAGAAACTGCGAAATTGTACGCGAGCAAATTATGATACAAACATCATAGAATTATCGGAGGCCGATTGTAACGATTAGGGTGGTAAGTAGCAGTACACAGTAGATTGCAGCAACCGGACATAAGAATCGTCATAATATTAGGCAGGTACCATTTTCATTGTTTATTGTCTGTGCCTGAAAATGCGATGAAGCAATCCTGAAACAACAAAAGTTTTCTTTTGATAATTTGAAGGTGCGTTTTTGATAGAGAAAAACCTACCTCTATTATGGATCAGGTATCACTCAAGGTCCTGAGCTGCGCTGAATGAGTTGATGAGGTCCCATCAACTTCCCATTGTAAACATAGGTTAGACATCCACCTAGGCATCACGTGTAAACATCACCAGTACACGCAATACTTCATACCCAACATATGTATGAAACATAGGTATGCTTCGCTGCTACCTACAACCATAACGATCGGCCCAACACTTACAAATTAGTTGTAATTTTGGGTTTGTTTGTTCCTTTTAGCGAATTTTCGAAGAAAATTAAGCTATTGAAATGGCTTCAAAATTTTACTAACGGAAACTTCTGAAATTTTCTGCATGGAAATCCGTTTCAGACCATTCTAAAACGATATATGTACATATAATACACACGATATCTGACTGGAATCGAGATTTAAAAAAAAAAAAAAAATGTCAATAGATGAGTTCGTTCGCCAGAGTTTTTGGAGTACTCCAAGGGGTCAAATTCTTAAAATTTAGAGTCAAATACCGCTAAAAAAAACGTGTTTTTGATGGTTTTTGTGTAAATTACTATCTTATACATAGGAACGTAGGTACGGTATATTCGGAATCAGCATGACATTTTCTATAAGAATCACCCACCAAATCGGTTAAAATTATTCTTTGAAAATTCGCTCATCAACTCATGCTGCGTGAATGGAACTTTTTTATTATTATTCTGTAGGAAGCTTCAGGTGTATTATTAAGTTTGTGTGTACTTCGGTGAGCTATTCTAATGGCAACAAATAGGAAGGTGGTACTCTTATTGAGAATGATTATATTCATTGAATCATAATATTATATGAGGAATATTCTCATTATGGTACATTCAAGCTGATAGTTTATTTAAATCTGCAGTTTCTTGATTCTCTTCATAGTTTATATACTTGATATAAATAGTGCTGAAGAGTAGATTTTTGGATTATTCATACAGGCTTTGACGAAGTTTATGAATTGAACGAAAGTCCAGCGAAGAAGATTGAGTTTATTCGATGGTAATTTCTCGATCCTATTGAAGAAAACATACATAAGGTTCACTTAACCAATTGGGGGTAGGTACCTACTACCTCAAATACCATTGGAGGTACTACTTCCTACCAGCCTTGTGGTTTTTTGCCTTATTATTTGGATTCTATTTCGAATGCTAGGTTGTCTTCATCCGCAGAGCAGGTACATGGGGTACATAATTTCCTATTTTTACTTCCCTCAGCCCGCCTGAAAGGTAAAAGGAAAGTACCGATCAATATTGGTAATGATAACTCGACTATAGATTGATCTAAAGGGTATTCATATTGTATTTTTCACGGTAAATTCAAATCTGAAGCCCGTTTTGTAAACATCACATAGCGATTTTGTCGAAAAATCTCCCAGTTCCCCTAAATGTAGCCATTTGCAATGAAAAAAATGCAGTACCCACTGAAGAAACTGCATTTGTTTGACGAAATCCTTACATGAATAAAGAGACGGGCTTCAGATCTGAATTCAAAGTGAAAAATACTATAGGAGTACCCATCAGGTCTAGTCGACTTATCGGTACCATGCTGCACCCCGGAATCAGCTAAAAATTGTTAAAAACTTAAAAATAGCATCACTAATTTTTTAACCTACACGAAATCTTTACGTTATAAAAAAAGGATCTTCAATATGAATTCAGCGTGGAAGATCATATAAAATCCATATGCTAGGTTCTCTGCTGGAAATTTCGTTATTGGCTGGTGTTTCCTGTGTGTCTTGGACTAAACCGAATTCCTCAGAACCCTCGCTCCATGAAATAGGAAAATTACTTCTCTTCTTATAATAAACTGAAAAGCTTCCAGATACTAGATCTATAATAGTCCATATATTTACCTATCTACTACTCGTATATACATTATACAGGGTGGTCCTAAAGAATGGGCCAGACTTCCTACCTGGCTTATTACACACTAAACCTACCCCCACTGAATCGATAATTCTCCAACGATCTAACCTATTGCCAACATTCCAAAGGTGGCCAATCTGAACTAAACTTGTCATTTTGAATGGTACCACTTTCTATTGCAGATTCGAATACTTCGAAAAATGTCATGAATAACAGGCACATAATCTGATTTTTTCAGGTCACTTCCAAAACTTGCCAAAAAAAAAAAGAACAGAAAGATATTCTCCTAAATAGTGTGACTCATGGCTTTCAACTAGTATTTGAAACTATGACAGCCCAAATAACACCAGTTACACCTTCCTATTGTGACTCGTAGTACTAGGTACTCACTTCATAGGCCCCTACCAAAGCAGGTTAGGCTGCCTGTCTGTCTGGCGCGGCGTACGAACAAACAGTTGTGGAAGACCGAGCGGTCTTGTTGGTTTAGCATACTCAACTCCTGACCTTTTCCTCGGATGCAATAAAAACTAGAGGATTTTTTTCATATACACCAAAATGCAAAATATGCAGGTGCCTAACTGAAAAAAGTACTTCTCTTTTTTGAAATACCCATGAAATATGTGAAATGAACAACAAATTTTCTGAAATATGAAAAAATGGTAACATTTTGTGGATGTTTTATATACTTGACTGCCTGATTCTGCTTCAGATTATACATTTTTGGATTCGGTTGTAAAATTCTGTTGGGGATGTACAGTAAATTATTGCCTTCAAGCCCTGAAGGTGGGAAATACATGACGTCATTGTATTGCAGTTTCATTCTGGACTATTTATAACACATCCTCCTTGACGTCGATGGGAAACGTTTTCTTTTAGCGGATTTTCCAAGTAAATGAAGGTATTGCAACGCTAATTTTTTTGCAAAGCTATTGCAAAAATTTTGTAATGCAAATTTTTGACAATTTTCTTCATGGAAATCCGTTTTAGACCATTCTAAAACGATTCTCAAATTTAACACTTTTCACTCAAATTTTCCATATGTATATATATATTTATATATATATGTGTCACTCCAGACGATATCTGCCCGAGGGATCGAGCTAAAAAATCAAAAAAGTTTTAAAATGTCAATAATATCAAAAGTAAGGATGAGTTCGTTGGCCAGAATTTTCGGAGTACTCCAAGGGGTCAAATTTTGAAAATTTATTTTCAAAAATCGCTGAAAAAAAAAACGTGTTCTTTGAGGGTTTTGGTGTGGAATGCCATCCTAAACATAAGAACATATGGTATATTCGGAATTAGCATGAAAGTTCCTATAAGAATCACCCAAAAAATTGGTTAAAATTATTCTTTGAAAATTCGCTCACCAACTCATGCTGCATGAATGCCTTCTCCCTCTTCTTCAAGCTTTGCTAGTCTTAGGCAGAAGTCAATGTCGTACCAACCGATCAGTTGTTTTCTCGATTTGTGTTGATTCGTGCCGAGGCAGGATAGCGGTGCTTTGGATTTAAAGAGGTTTTTCATGATGCCATTTCTGCAATAAACACAATGGAAAATTATGAAGATATGAGAATACCCAAACTTCAACCTATTCGCACCAACAAAAGTACGAGTATTCTCTGAAATATACCATAAAAGCGCACGCCATTGTTGGACGCATAAAGCCCATCGTCGCGGTGACAGCGAAACAAAACTTCCTCGCCAGAACTTTCAGCAAAACCGCGTTTCATAATGGCCGAGTTTTCAGTTCCAGACAAGTGACCCGCGGGGATGCGAACCGCGTCTTCTCCCCAAGGAAATTAGCTGAAAAGCCATTCATCACTGTCTTCGCACTTACACCGCGCAGAAATCCGGAGTATTCGTCTCATTTTGAAAACGCCTCCTGAGTTTATATAGGGATCGAGTGTTGAGGCTCATTTCCATAATGGCTCTATTGTTGTGAATGGTTCAGTAATAGTACCCACGAATGTCATTTTTAATAGGGTGCAAGAACTCGTATAAAAGGATAAGAGTCAGCACCTCATTACGCTGAAACGCGCTTTCGTTTACAACCCTGACTTGTATGGAATGTGCACATACAAAACTGAAGTTCGAATTCAGACATTTTCGAGTGTTCCCAGCTTGTGGGTTGCCAGATGAGAATCACTACATTTTTGGGGGAAATTGCTTTTCCTTACCCATGGGAGCCCTGGGGTGCAGGGAGGGGGGCTTGAAAAGGTCTGAAATTTTCTCTTTGGTTGCCCGTTTCTTGTTATTTGGGGCTGGAGATCAAGATTAAGAGCATGGAAAGAATATTCAGCTGCTTGAATCACAGCTCCTTTTTGGAAAGCTCTCACTGAAACCTTTCAATTGAACGAATAAGATGGAATAGCCGGAATTGCTCATCAGGTAATAGGTAGGTGATTGACGAGTAGTGAAATTCTGCTGGAATTCAAGATTAAGAGCATGGAAAGAATATTCAGTTGCTTGAATCTCAGCTTTTTGAAAAACTGCCCTCTAGAACCTAACTGACGTCACGCTAGCATAAAAACGACAGGTAGCGCTAAATTCGCTAGGCCCTCAATCAATAATAGAAATAGACAAATCGAATGCAAAATTTGAATAGTTGCAACGAAAAACGAAATAAAAAAATTACCAACAAAAATGCGAGATTATTGTAAACCTGATTTTGAGCACAGATTCGGGCAGCCTGCTGGGATGTATGTTGGGCATACTGTATGGAGGAAGTAGGAAAATGTTAGTATTTCCATTCTTTTTACGTCAGATAGATCACAGCGGGAATTCAAAACGACTAAATTTTAATAAAATTTTCAAAATTAATAAATCACTTTTCCCACATAACGCCTTTGTTTTCGTCTATTTCAGGTCATTTAGGCCCTTTTCAGAAAATATGGGGATGAAAAAAATACCAATGGCGTTTTAGGTATTGATATGTGATATACCTACTTTTTTGGAATCAGCACAAAATTCCCTAGAAAACCTCCACTAAACGATAAATTTCGATCATAATTCAAAGGCACAAAATCCAGAAGAAAATGAGTTAAAATAGAGAATTTATATCCATACATCGCACGTCGTATATCTCGCACATCCGAGGTAAGACTGGTATATAAGTCGAAAAACCCAACTTTTGGGAAATCGAGTTTAAACATGTTTACTTCTATGTTGTTGTTTAACATTCATCTAAACGTGTTTTTTCATATCTCACACCCTATAGAATAGAGAACCATAGTGGTTTTTCCGTTTTCTTCCGGCCAATTTCCGAGTTATCGTGAAACCTATACGAGACCCTTCGGAAAGCCCATCGAAAGCTATACCTTGTGGTATGTGTAACTCAAAAACCACCATTTTCGGACCTATACCAGTCTCAACCCGGACGTGCGATCTACTCTCTTCAGCCTTTGTGCTCCCAGACTTTTCTTTAGGAGACATTATTTATGAGAGGTTGCTATAACTAATGAAAACCAGCTAGTGCTATTGTGGTTGTGAAACCGTTTCAGTATCATATATGCTGCTCAGATTACGGAGAGCGGGTTTCCGTGTGGTGAAAGAAACCTTGTAAGCATATTATAGCTCATACCATCGTGAACGCGGGGGACGGTTCTAGTGCGGTGATTGTTCGAAAAAGCGTGGTAATACAAGATGGATGAGCAGCGGTTTCTGTGGAGCGATCGCGTTGCTCTCGAGGCATTATGAGGGAAACCCTTGGCCCGACCCTATCAATAGCTTAGTAGCCCTTGGAATCTGGGAGGTGACAACGAGAGAGGATTGGTGCGTGGAGTTGGCCGTGCACGGGTCCAACATAAACCTGTAAGCCCTTTTGTACAAATAGGCGAAAGGGCGCTTTACGTTCCTCTCTCCATTTTCTCGTGCAGGTCCATCAACAAAACGATATTTCACAATGAACTACAACCAAAGGTCTTTCATGTACTTAACACGAAAATACAGTGTTGACTTAGGATGAGTGAAATGCTGTGGCGTATAACCATTCCTCTAAACTTTGTGGCGAGGTAGGGAGGAGGGATTGCCAACTGGCTATATTTTTTTAACACCTACTTATATAAGTTTGGTTAATAGTCTACCAAAGGATCGACATCTGAGAGGTAAAATTGTGCTTTTCTCCGAAATCACAATTTCCAGTCGCATTTTTACGTTTTCAGAGTTACTACGGAAACAGAATCTCAAGATTCCCTGACTTTTCCAGGTTTTCCAGACCGCAAAAGTGATTTTTCCCTGACCTTTTCCTATGCGTTTCAGGAATTTTACGTTTGCGCATGTGTAAACGCTACTAGTGGTCCGACGGCGATGCAATCAATAGGCGCCCGCGCCATGGGGCTAACTCGCACAATCCCTGAAAATTCCATCAAAATCGGACCATAACTTCATATAGTTTTGCTTGGGACAAGGAATTGACCACAGACCGATATGGAACGAAAATTGTTCAGAACGTTTTGAAAAGTAAAAAGTTAAATTCATGCAGCATGCGTTAATGATCGAATTTCCAAACAATTATTTTTACCGATTTTGTGGGTGATTTCTATAGGGAACTTCGCTCTGATTCCAAATACCCCATATATGTTCCTATGTTCAAGATGGTCACAAAGGGACCTATACACCAAAACCTCAAAAAACACGTTTTCTGACCTTTAATTTTCACAATTTGAACCCTTTGAGTACTCCAAAAATTTTGGCACACTAACTCATTATTTCTCTAGTTTATATTGACATTTTAGAATTTTTTTCGATTTTTTAGATAGATTCCAAGGTCGCCAGATGTCGTCAGTAGTGAGGAAGCAATTTGATTTTGTATTGATGAATGCCTGAAAAAGACTCTTGTAACTTATGATCAATTCTGTAGTGTGAATAAAAAGAACTAAAAATGTTGAAACGCATTTATTAAAATTTAGAAACCTTGTAACCGAAGCATTAGTCTCACCAAGAACTAATGAATACTTGTGGCCCTTATTTTGCGTTATATTCCAGAAGATTTTCAATATGTCCCTGACTTTTCCAGGTTTTCAAGGTTCCAGACCTGTAGCAATCCTGGTTTTATACTTTTTTATACAAATTAGGTTCCATGTTTGTGTCCGAGAAGTTTTGTAATACGCATAGCTTCCACGGCTTCCCTCCAATTCCCATGAAGTTTTCATAGATTGGGTGAATTATGCTCCAGATTTTCCTTTGAAAATCATAGTAATTGGACCAATGAGTGCATCTACGCTAGCACAGACGCAGACCAACATAATCGGGAAACGTTTTTTGATCGTTTATTATTTAGATAATTAATATCAACACGATTGTGAACTTCTTGTTCAACTGATTGAATATGATGAGGCTTTGTCCAAAACTCACCTCACCTAAGTAATGAGATCCTTGTATTTACGTAAATATTCATGAGAGACACAGTAGGTAGGTGATTAATGAGAGATTTTAAAACAATATTAGTAAGCGACGATTATGATAATCGTCAAGAAGTGTAACCTGATGACGTTTGCTCCAACTTAAATATGCAATTTAAATAATATTTAGTTTTTGTTCGAATAGTCCCAATGTCGTTTCCCAAGGTCAAAGTAGAGTGTGATCTTCGATTTGAAGTTTTTCGAATATTCTGCGAACTGTCAAAGTTAGAACGAAATTTTGCGGAATGCTTACGCGAAAACCTTCTCGTACTTCGTGAAAACCTCAGGTATGTTCCAACTGAAATCTGCAATTCAAATGATATCGAATTGTCTGAAAGTCGTTCCCAAGGTCAAAGTTGAGTGCATCTTCGGTGTGTAGATTTGGAATATTAATTGAATTGCGCTCTTAGTTTAAACAAACTTGAGGGATAGCAGAAGATTTCCCTGCATTATACTCTGCAAGGGTGAGAATATTTGAATTGTGTGCAACTTGCTCTGCCAGTTGGAACAGTATTCCAGTTCTTATCTGTTGGTTAAGTTTGCTCACAATTCAGTTGGAACAGACAGAGTATATAAGAATATTCACGAGAATGTGAGTGGAGGGCACCCCTGAGCTAACAATTCGAATATCGTCGCTATAACGGCAACATCGCTATTCTGGCGCTTATGCGATGTTGCTGTTATAGCGAAGATATGTATTTGTATACATTGGAACAAGCCTGCGTCTATGACTCAATGAATCACACTCAAAATGCGGAATAAAATAAAAATAATCTCGTGCTCCCAATTCGGAACAATTTAGAGATATGTCCTCCTATTATAAATGTATTTTTAATAGCTGGGTCGTAAATTAATATTTGTTTTATTGTCGGTAGGTACAGCTAGTACACCTTTTACACCCAGCTGGTACCGATCAACGGTAAAACGAAAAAATAGGTATATCCCCCTATAGTTTCTTGCAGTTTAGATTACATATGGTGGCCACACCTCTCAACACTCCCCCTCTCGGGATAGTCCAGCACTTTTTGGGATTCATGTTTCAAGTTTGAAAAATTCGAATACATTCACCTACTCAAACAATAATAAGCAATGACAAATTGAACAAGACAACGGTATGCAACCCAATACTAGCATCAAACGAACAAAACTATTAAATTTCATAATAATTCAGATTATTTATACAGTTAGACAGAATTACGCTCTTTAGGATTACGCCATGTCTGTCTGTTTCAATCACCCACCAACTCCACCGCTTGCCTCATTGCTTACGTTTCCTTCTTGAGTGATTCGAATCAATCTGGTAACCACTAACGGTTTTATCTTATAAAAGGTTACGTAAAGTATCAAACGCAGGGTTACGCTTGAGCAATTTCTTTCTTGGTAGGTACGCGACTCAGGTTGTTCACGAGAAAGTCCTGAATTCCCTTCAAGCGGAAGGCCGAAGTTCCCTGGGGGCGTCACCGTACTCGCGGAGTCTGAAATTGAAAACGGAATCAATCTACTTTCCCGGAAATGTAATCTTGTTTTAAAACAAACTCCTTTTTGCTTTTCCCCGTTTAACATTCCTGAATAACACAATCTACATCGCCATCTTGAACAAGATCGATTTTCCCTTAACAACTTCCAGAAGGCACAACAACTTTCATGCAATACTATAAAAACCTCATCTCAAAGATTTCGGAGAATTAGTTGTTAGAGATGTAACTGTTAATTCCTGCAGAAATTTGGATTTGATCTGAGGGATTTTGAGATGTTAGTCCCTGCCATGTCTCTGGATGGAATCAATTGGGTATATGTATATTTCTGACATATTTCCACTATGTCGCGACAAACAATCGTGTACATCTGATCTAATCCATAATAATTCACGATGAGTATTATATATCCCACGAAGGGAAATCAAACGAACAATAGGTGTATACAACTATCAACAAAACTAACATTAGTTATACTTACCTGATGTAGACGGCATATTCGGTGGACATCGTGATGGCTCAGAGACTAGATTTACGTTAGGTGTTTCTGTTTAAAAAATATGTAAATATTTATTATTTGACCAATTTCCTGGAATTTAATTTTAATTTTTTAAATGATCGCAAAGGAAGTACGTCGATGGTATCACATAGAAACCTCGTTTCTGCACTTTTCGCCGAAAATTATTTTTTTTTTTTGTTTTTGAAATGAAACCCTCGTTTCTCATCGTCCTGTGGTTTGAATGAGAAACGATTATTTTGCCCTGTGGAGGTGTAAAGAAAACTTCGTTTTTGCGACGAAATGTTCAGTAGAAGTTACTGGAAATCTCAATGTTAGCAGTGGCGAAGCCTGGGGGCAAACAAGCAAACAGTGTTTGCCTAGCAAATTCAGAATCAAATTAGGAATCGTTGCTTAAATTGTTATTATTTTTTTGGTAATGTTTTTCTAAATTTTTTATAATATTTTTTAAAATTTTTTTCATTTTTCTAAATTTCGGAATCTGAATTTCCGCGATAAAATTGGACATGAGAAAAGCGATTCGATTCGATAGTCGACTATCATCCATGATCGATAGTTGAGCACTATCGATTGGCAAAGTCCCTCAACCGTACCCAGAGAGAAAAACACGTTAGGCAGTGTTTCTTGAAGCTAACCTGCATGGCAAGTATATAGGGAAATTCAGTGTCTAGCGCCTGCCATTCCAATGCTAACACCGGCTGGAGAAACGTGGCGAGAGACACTTCCTGAAGTGTTTTTGGGCCTGCTGTTTGATTGAGCTCGACTTGCGATCGGAAGTGAAAACTTTCTACCATTAAATCTACAGTCAATACATACCTTTGAACGCGCTGAAATCTGTAGACTCTGTTTCTCGTTCTAAATCTGTTAAGAACCCTGGTTTCTGCTCCTTTCTAACGACTTTCCCGATTTTCCCGGTGTGCTATAGTGGTTGATTCGAGTGTTGATTTATTAGTGCGGTGTGCGATGAGTGAAGTGTGTCAGTGTCTAGTTCACTGGGCCCTCAAAAACTTTCTGAGGGTTTCAGCTCAGGAGAAGGTGGATCATATTAAGCTTGGGCGACCAACTCCAGATCTGATCAATCTCAAGAAAGCGGTTTCCGCTGGCAAGAAGGTAACAAGTTCGTTCAGTAGAGCCTATTATGAAAAAATTAATTGGTTAAGTGGATGCGGTGTTTAAAGCTCGTTGTTCTGTTGGAGTTGTGTATTATTGGGCGTCAACCGCGATTCCGTGTGGGTGAAGGGGTATAGCGACGTCAACAATTTGACGAACGACGCCTTACGCCACAATAAATCAGAAGGTCATATGTTTGTCACGCCTCGCCACTGGATGTTAGATGGGTACAAGGTTTTTGTAAATTACAACAATATTTTGCATTTTGCTTCATCATGATGAATGGTGAGAAGTACACTTATTCTTCAAAACCATGACTGCCGACATGCAATTAATATTGATTCAATGTTGTTCAAAAGAAGCGCAAATAGCTCAAGAAAGTGGTGACGATCTTCCGGTCCTGTCATTAATGATATCCTCTTATCTCATACCTCGAATCTTTGTATAGGTTTGGGTTGGGGGTTGCATTTCCCGGTTTTTAGTTATCATGTAAAATTTTCCAACATAGAGGGATTTTACATTATACCATCCATATATTGCTTGTGTATCGATGCACGGTCAGGGTGAGTGAATCGAGATGTATTCCAAAATTTCGTTGATTTATTTGAATATTCTCAAGGAAATTAAACATAAAAAAATAGATAAAAGTTACCTACCTATCATAAATTTGTAGTTATCTCTATAATTTTTTTTGTTATTAGAAACGAACGGTAAGTTTACAATTATTCTCTCTCGTTGGCTGGAGATCGACGGGAGGTCGGTATAGAAGATTCGTGATCAAAGGAGCCCCAAACACATAGTTGCCTATTTATTTTACAGAAGCCACAACACGCATTTAGACTTTCTAACATCTAACATTAGGTACCTATCGTGGTTGAAACCACGTCCCTCAGCTTGAAGAAGCCGTTCCTTTTCTCGAAGCTATTTCTATCGTTCGAAGGTTGCATTCGAATAAAAGCCAACGAAATTTTATATTATTTACTTTAGCCAGTTGTAATGCAGAAATTCATTTTAATCAACAGTTAAAAAATGTAGGTAGTTATATACTTGTACTATTAGTTTAATTTGATCAAGTAGTATATTATATCCAATGCAGATCAGCTTTGATTGTCCCCTCCAGGGTATATTTTCGAAAAAATCCCAAGCCCGAACCCCAAACTAATAACTTCTAACCGTTTGGCTACACTAATATTGGCCCACTACGACTACGACACACGAATACCGAACGTGTGAGCGCAACTTCCTGTGCTTAAAAGTGGGGGCTGAAAATCATACAACTTCTTATATATTCAAAATAAAAAAGTTCCATTCATGCAGCATGAGTTGATGAGCGAATGTTCAAATAATAACTTCAACCGATTTGGTGGGTGATCCTTATAGTAAATTTCACGCTGATTCCAAATATACCATATATATTTTCCTATGTTTAAGATGGTAATTCACACCAAAAACCTCAAAAAACACTTTTTTTTTAAAGCGATTTTTGACTCTAAATTTTCAGAATTTGACCCTTTGGAGTACTCCAAAAATTCTGGCCAACGAACTCATCCTTTCTTTTGATATTATTGACATTTTAAAAATTTTTTGGATTTTTTATCTCGATCTCTCGGGCAGATATCGTCTGGAGTGACACATATTATATATAAATATAATTATATACATATAAAAAAGTGTTAAATTTCAGGAATCGTTTTAGAATGGTCTGAAACGGATTTCCATGAAGGAAATGTTCAAAAATTTGCATTACATAAATTTTGAAGCCATTGCAATAGCTACATTTTCTTCGAAAATTCGCTACCTAATGCAAAACTGATACGACTCTGGGCAACCAACTTCACTGGAATTTTTTTATTTACATGTGATAATGAGATTTTCTCGCCATAACCCCGCTTGAAGTCTTGGCGATGGCGTAGGTTGCGGTGGAAAGGAAGGTATGAGAAATGGAGCGAACCCGATAAGCTTAATGCGGTAAAGCGATCCCTAATGATTCTGCGATGTGGTGAGGGGGCGGTGACGCGTCAACCCCCGCTAGCAGTAAGGAAAATCGCCTTTTGCGTAGGGAAAAGTGAAATATGAACTCGAGGGTCGAATGAGTGAAATATGGGAGACCGTATTCCCATTTCAATTCGTTGTCGATGTAGGCAGAGGTGTCACAAACGGTGAGTATAATAGGAAGATGGGCTCTGGAATAAGTATGAATGAAAACGGCAATGCCTGCGGTGAAAAGATGATAGATTTTTCTTCCTAACAAAATATAAAGGAAAATATTGGAGTGGACATAATAATATTAGAAGTCGGGAGAGAGAAGGATCTTCCCACTTCCAAGGGAGTAGCAAAATGATTCGGCATCGTTTATTTATTTATCCCCTATAATTTAGTGATCTGGAATTGCACTCGCACTTACTGGGAAGGGAAAACATCCACCATTTGATAAGTAGAAGGTGAAAATCAAATCACACTCCCAGAATTGAACATTCATGATCATCAGCAACAGATTTTAATATGGCTCCATCAAACTCGGTAAATTGATTGATCTTTGAATGTTTAAATAATTCAATTTAATAAAATGATGATAATACTATACTTGTATACATTTGTAAATTTGCGCTTAATTACTATCCCCATTCAAGGAAGTAGAATTCAAGGATTAAAATAAAAATTCTTCGTGGGTGATGGTAAACCTTTGAGTTAGCCTCACTCATATCAAAGGATATTTGAAATTTCTCAAATAATGCCAAACAGTGGAGAATTGGTAGAGGGGTTGGGTCGATCCTGGATTCGGGACATCAACATAGCTAACTCAATCCATACGCATTTTTAGGAATACCTTTGAATCTGCCAAAAAAATGACAAGTAAATTATTGCCCAATAGATGATTGAGAAGCTTCGGGAGGTAGTACGGAATAGGTTCGTAAAGTGCCCTCGTAATGTTATTTAAAGAAAAGTCATCGTAAGTTTTCGAAAATGGAATCAAAAGGATGTTTCAGGGGACTGCTATTGGGGAATAGCACCCCCACCCCATAGTTGATTCTATCCGTATGAAACTAGTAGAGCACAGGATTAAACTGGAGGGGAATATTGGAAGGATGAGGTGAAGCAAATCACAACAAAAATTAATAAGAATCGTATTGATAAGGATTGATTGATCACTACATTCGTCAAATTAAAATGGTGGAAAGCAACAATAATTTTGAAGAAGAGGTTTCATTGGATGATTATGACCTTTGAAGGGGGTTCTTTTTTTTGCGTAGGCAGGTGGGGAAATCTCTAGGATCCCTACCTAGGTGTTCATGAGATCTCCTTAGATACTAAGGAGAGGCCGATTCCCCTTGGTTAGGTGGGACTCTAACGCACATTAAAAGGACAAACTATCGACAAATCTTCGGTCACTAACATGTATTTGATTGATTAAAGCATTATCGATTCGATTCATCGACACATCATCGCCAATGCAGTGTGTTGTGGTAATGATCGCAATTTCATCTCGTAACAACACCGGAGCCCACAAAGTTGGTATGATATGGGCGGATAATGACGGTTTCCCTCTTCCTCAAATAGCATGGAATACCATTAGTCTCTCTACCCTTAGTGAACGCGATCCACCGCATATCTCTCGCTTCAAGTAAAACTGGCTCAGCTCCAAATCTCTGTATTCTGATGTTTATCTCTAAGACTGTACTCAATAAATGACTGAGAAAGCGTTATAGCTGAAGGATTGTATAGGAATATATTTGAAACTGCTCCATGGGAAGGGGGGTCGTATGGAGTATACGCCTTCTCCATTAGTCCAGGATGAATAAAACATTTTACAGTTGAGACTGGGAGCGGGAGAACCCACGTGGATTTAAGGGGTTTTCCGCTCTGTCCTGTACCACCGCGAATGGAGCGACCGAGTTGTATGGACGTCATTAAATGTGGTGACGACTTGACTGGAGGAAGAAGAAGAAGAAGAAGGAAGTCTAGTGTAGTGGGAATGAGAAGGAAGTGGGGTAGGGTCATCCGTCAAAGCCACTAGGCCCTCGAGAAAGGGAGCGGAGATGGTCCGATCTATCATTTGGTGCTTGAAAAAGAGAGAGAAAAAAAACCTTCTACCCGCCTTTCTCGTCTTGAAGATGAAGAGCAAGAGTCTAGGAAATCGGGAAATGTTCTCAACTAGCACTAACAAGAGAGAATGAGAATGTGAAATAGGGAATTTTAATAGAAAAAGAGAATAATTATAAATGGGCACCACACACAATTTGATGTGAAATACCAGAGTGAATACTTTGGGGGTGAGAAACAAAATATCGAGATGGAAATTGCCTCCAAGGGTTTTTTGGGGGCCCCGAATCTATATATGAGATCGTTATAGGTTGTATTATCATGTCAAGAGCCATAACAAACAAATCCCATAACAACAATAACGGCTGCGGATAATATTTCTACTATTGGTAGCTGAAATAATATGAATACCTTGCTGCTAAGCGATTAAGTTATGTATTTGGTCGTTTTATCCACCAAGAACACTTCGAAAGTCAATTTTTGAAACAATCTTTTTGCTACCTTTTCTGGTTTCATCAAAGGTGTTTTGTTTTTGGAATATGGAAAATCTACTTTTGGATCATGTACTTTGGTTTTGCATGATTTGGGAACACGCACTGAGGTGTTTCCATCAAGTAATTAAAGCCGTGAAATTGGAAGGATCTTGGGTCACACAGCTCTGTCCTACCAATGACTTAAATTATGAAATCAACCAATGATCGTTTTTATTAGCCATAAAACTCAGTGTTCAAAATTCATATTGATATTCATCTCTCAACGAAAGTGAAGAAAATTAATGGTTTTGAACAAACCTGAAAACCAACAAAAATTGTTACTTTTTAACAGTAAAACCCGGAATAGTGGTTGAATTGTTTCTCGTTAGGGTATGAAATATTATTCTGTAGATAGTATATTTGTATTTCCAGCGATACTGTTCATAACTCATCTCTCGAGCTCGAAGCTTGTCCAGACCCCAGCGCCGCATTCGGGAGGAAAGTGATATTAATTTAATCCGCTTAAAAGGAACTTTATTTCCCCGAAGTTGCCTCTGTAAATCCCATTCGCGGAATTAACGTGCCTTTTTCCCTGCATCGCGCTTTTTTTTCATACCATCCCCACTCTTCGTTGGGACGCAACGCAGCTATCTATTCACGATGCGAGATTAGACCTGAGGGATGATAAAATGCTTGGAGCCCGTCAGATCGTTATAAAGTAAGTTTAAACTACTGTCGATAATACCTTGTCTGTTTCAACTCGATTCTCCTACTGTGCCTGCGATTTTTTGTTGTCGGGCCCTCCCTCCACGAATTTCCCATTTCCCTTTGTCTGTTCGTGGGATCAATCGGTGCTGATTACACAGAGCTCAACCGTTCAAATTATTTTTTATTTGACAAATTCTGATTCATTTGGGGAATCGACATGTTGTCATCTCTGATTGCAACCTACTCGCTGAATGCAAACGAACTCGTAACAGGCGTCAATAAATTATAAAGCACCAAAATTCACGACTCAATGAACAGAACCCGGCCAAAACCCTGTGCTTAATTGAGTGAACAAATAATTGAAATTGCATTCAAACACGTGAATATGGTATTAAATTCGTATGTTAAGGAACATGATCCAGGACCTATAATCGCGTTATCATCAACGACTTCATACAACAAATCATCAAAAACTGACCATAATTTAGTACGTGCAGTTTTTCCCGGAACAAGCAATTGCCACAGACAGGCCGAAACATGGGATTTCCTTACAATGAAGATTCCATATAAAAATATGGCCTCCTAATCTTATTGGAAATTTCGCGATTATTTTTCTTATATACCTATCTAATGTTCCACAACCTAAAATAACTAGGTAACTGCGATGTACTTGAAGAACCTAGTAAATTGAAGTTTTTTTACCAATACAACCGCCCAAAATTGTTTTAGTATAGGTAATATTAAACAAGTTGAAGACCATGAGAATTCAGCGTCGAATAAGACCAATCCCAGTTCACCAGTAACGTAGATATGATTTTTGTTTGTTTTTGTTTTGGGTGTGATTTCACAAAGTTTCCTGAAAGTGCTCCGTGTTCATGTTACCTTTCAGGGAAGTTTGAAAAATTGCCAAAAATCAACGGAATTGGTGAGTTAGTGGTTGGTCTCATTTGACGCAGGATTCTCAGGTCTTCAATAAGTATTGTTTTCGATAAACAACCAATTTTGGGAGTTCCATGGGTCAAAAACGTGATTTTTTCTGGAGCTTTAGATAGGGGCATGTTTTAGTTATAAATATTTCCAGATATTGCAGCTAATTACCTCTTTTAGATATATGAACTCATCCCTATGGTATATTTGGAATCATCCTACCTATGAGAATGGAGGAGACAATATTTTTGTCTGGAAAACCCCTATTTTGACCCACTGTGTAATGGTACCTAACGTGTGCGCTAGTGCAAACATGAAGTTCTAAAACAACGGGTTTTCCTTGCCTAGTGGACTGATTCTGCTCCAATTCGGAGGGTGATTTGGGGGGTGAATCCAATACAATTGCCCATGAGTAAGGAATCATAACCGTTGATCCAGTAGGATTCTGACCGTAGTTGATTCAGTACTTGATAGCTACTGTGCTTGCACAAATTTGAACTTTGTTGATTTTCACCAACTGATTCTACGAGTATAAGTCCACGTCAACTTGGCATTATGATGGTGTTATTTGCCCCCATGTTTCTTAAAAATCGATCAGATGTTGATTTTTGCATTCCACGGATCAAATCATAAAGTACCTGCCTATAATAGTTTCAAGGCATTTTTTAAATTCAAATTACTGGAAGAAAATGGATGGAAAACCCTGCATAAATTACTCCACATTGAACTCCTCAAACTTACTCCTCAAATTTGTATTCGTTAGATTGGTTGACGTATTAATTTATGTCTTTATAATTATCATTATGGATACATACAACATTTTGATTTCTCATCACTGCAACTCTCTCGGATTAACTAACCCTACCGAACTGAGCGGCACCCTAGACTATTGTGGTGAAGGATGAAGAGCGGTCTACCGGAATCCCTCCTACCAAAGTCAAAAGTTGTACTAACATCCTCCTAAACAATTCAACATTCCCCATGAGCTCTTCCCCGTTTCCGGCCCTGATATTCCAAACTCATCTCAACAACTTAGAGGGTTCTATGGTCATTCGGAGGAATTACGAGGGCTTATCCCTTATTTTGGACGTATTACAACCATGCCAACGAGCACTGAAAGTGTTATGTAACTAAGAACGCCTTAGTAATATTACTACCGTTCACGCCTTTCAGTGGCCACTGTGAGTCAGTCGAAACACAAACATAAATTAATATTAAAAATAGCTACTTACGTTTTACAATTATATTTATGTCAATTCAAACCACTAATTTGCGATCGACTGGTAGAAACATTTTGCGTTACCCCGACAAACGAAAAATCATTTGTTATAAATAAATTATACCTACTTCTTGATGAAAGATTGGGGACCAGAGTTTCAGGAGGTTTCTATCAACCTGTCGCAAGATCACATTTACTGGAAAACCTGATTTTTTCAATTCCATGAAATTACGTAATGAGTGTAGGTTAGGTAGATCTATCAAGATGATCAATTTCAATGAGGTATGCCGTTGGTCCACAAATTGATTTTTGCTGCCAAAACTTAAAAGGATAGCGTTATACCTAGTTGAATATGTGTTTCACAAAAAATTAAGGGATCACTTGAATTTCATTGATTCAATCAAATCTAGTGAGTTTTGTGTGGAGATTTTGCCTTTTTGAAATTTAAAATAAGATCCACTGCCCTCCAAAACCAATAACAATGATTTCGGTTTATTATTTTCAATAATGAACCTTTGGAATCGAGCACGAAAAAACAAATTTTAACACCCCTCAAAATGTGAGGTTTTACGTTTCAAGATACGTAGAATCCAAAAATCGAATAAAAAAATCCGTCCGTCCGCCGTCCGCCGTACGCGGCACTTTCCTAAGTTACCATGGTAGAAAATTAAAGAAATTCGGTATACCGGTTGGGGTCTAGTTTTACCGCGAAGCTTGGCGTTACCGTCAGTCTTCTCTAAGGGGTAGAAAATATTGGATGAAATTTTCAAAACCCTAGCTCGAAAATTTCAAATAGGAAGGTATATTTTTCCATCAATTTCGAATGAACATAATTTTTAGCGTCGAATGAGACCTCGTGGAGCATTTTAGGACCAACCGTTCGCTCCCTGTAAGGACTTAAGGGTTGAACGAAACAAAGAGCAGAAACACGAGTGTGAATCGTAATTCTACCCGAGTAGGCAAAATCTCCGTTCAAATATCAGCTGTTCAGATGCAACTCTCTTTCGATTCCTCCGTTTGTTGTTTGCTTTCAGAAGCTTCCTTAGTTACTGAATTTCATTAAGAATGAATGATACAACTCTCCGATAATAATAATTACAAGAAGGTACCTACTCGCCAAGAGATGATAGTGAACCTCGAAGGTAGGTGGGTATTTTATGTCAATAGGATCTTTGTAGACGGGCGATCTATAAAAAAAGTAATAAACCGTTGTGTAATAATTTGCAGCGTTTTTTAGTTCGTAATACCGCCGAATTGTGCCTAAAAACGAATTGACAATAATTGTCCAGGGCTGAGATGTTTTAACGGATTTTCACTCCATTCTAACCATCGCGAGAAAAATAATCTCAGTCAAAGCTAGAAGGTGCAATATTGTGGTACTAAGTTAGATGTCAACGAAGTTGGTCATAATGGTTTGGGGTACTACTGATAATAGGTACAATGAATGATTAATTACGAATTAATGAGAGGTTTTTATCAAAACTGCAGAGGCGAAGAAGATCAAGGCTGTTGTTTGTCGCTGAGCACTGACAGCTTAACTTTGTTTGAAAAAAAAAAAAAAATGTTAGGTTTTCAATCCTGAACAATGAAAATAATGAATGCTGAAAAACAAAACAAAAAAATTAAAATGCCGTTAGCGAATGTCTTACGGTAACGAAACAAACAAAACAGGAACGAAAGTTATTTTTGTTTCTCCCACGAATTTTGATAGGATGAGGAATTATGTTTGGTGTTATGCCATTGTACAAGAATTTATTGAGGATTGGGAGTTGATGACAAATATTGGATGGTGACGCGGTAGTATCATGAGCACATAAAAATAATAAGGCTCTGGTCACTTGGAAAGCTCTGATCGTAAATCTGAAAAACCGATGGTTTTATCGCCTCACTGTCAGTCTTACGTAAATACTTCTGATGAACAAAAGCTAGCTTCGGGCAGGGAACTAACCGAGCAGAAGTAAACGATAAAAGAGCTGACGGAGTGAAAATGACGAGCACTCGCCGAGGAGCAGCCAAGAACAGGAACGTCTGTCACTATTCAACCATTAAACATTGAGCTGCCCATCGAATATAATCTTGAAGAGAAAATGGTTCAGGAACTTACAATTTTTCCCCTATATCAGATACACACTTCATAATTAAATTTCTTGTGCTGTTACATCACTGTTTTTATTTTCGGAAAATAGAATCTAGCTTTGATTTTCGAACTAGCACCAAACGTAGAACGCATAAATCTCACAAATGCCTTTATGAACTTTATTAAAAAAAAAAGAATAAAAAAAAACTTTACATTTGGATACATAGGTAGGTAGGTACTTTATGCAGCTCAACTAGAACGTTTCATGATGCGTGTTTCGGGAGCTAGGTTATGCTAACCTTCAAGACCGCTCGGTCCCGAAGTAGTGGTTGGCCTTGCGCCGTGTTTTTCGCCTTGTACGATTAGTTAGGATTATTATTAGTCAGGATCAGTTATTCAGTTAGAATTAGTCCCATGAAAGACGAATGGTGTCAGGATACATGATTCTGCACTTGGAAATATCATTCCCCCCCCCTCAAAATTTGACATTTTACGTTTCAAGGTACCTACGTAGAATCCAAAAATCGAATTAAAAAAAAATCCGTCCGTCCGCTGTACGCCCTAAGAGGCACTCTCCTTAGTTACCATTAATGAAGTTTGGGATACCGGCTCCATTTGGGGTCTAGTTGTGCCTCAAAGCTTGGAGCTACCGTCAGTCTTCAGGAATGAGACTTCGAGGAGCTTTTTAGGACCAACAGTTCGCTCCCTGTAAGGACAGGGATTATAAAAGCAAAAATGGCTTTAAATGAACTTAATCAGTCAGACAGAGAAAAAGAATAGAAAACGGTTCTACCGGCGGATGCTGGAGACGAAGTGAGAAAAAGTAGCGCGGCTGTCAGTCACTTGTGAGAACAAACAAAACACTCGCGAACTGTTCAAACTGGAGTAGGTAGATGCGCGCTTACCAAAGCGAAGCCTATATTTTAACACACCCTCTTGAGTGTGCATCTAATCAAAGTTTGAAATTTATGTAAGCTACACTCAAAAAGACTAGTAGCTTTTTTGTAAATGTTTTTGCTAAGGTCTGACTGATTCAAGGAATAGATTTATATAAAAAGAAACGTGTTGTGAGTCAAATAGTCCAAGGATTTTTGTTCTGGAGATTTTCTGTCTTGACGATGATCTTGTCGGTGAGGTTTTAGATGTTCTTGCAGAGGCTGCGTCGTCGAGTGGGAAGTTCTGGAAGGCAAGGGTGGGCGTACTGGATGCGTGGAGAAAGTGGGTTGAACGAAAGAAAGAGCAGAAACACGAGTGTGAATCGCAAATCGCCGTTCAAAGATCAACTGATCAAAATGTAACTTTTTTCGATTTCGTAGATTTTATACTTTGAGAAGCTTCCTTAGTTACTGAATTTCGTTAAGAAGGAACTCGTAACACCCGGTTAATAAAACAGGTAGGTAGGTACCTCAGTAATCTAGGTATCTCAGTATTCTTTCTACCATGGGTAGGTACTAATTTTGGTTTGTTATTTCAATAATGAACTTTTTGAATCGAGCACGAAATTAATTTCTTTAACCACCCCTCAAAATTTTATGTTTTACGTTTCAAGATACGTAGAATCCGAAAATCGAATAAAAACAAAATACGTCTGCCCGCCGTCTGCAGCACTTTCCTCAGTTACCATGGACCAAAATGAATGAAATTTGGTATACCGGCCCCATGTAGGGTCTGGTTGTGCCCCGAAGCTTGGCGTTGCCATCAATCTTATCTAATGAGTAGAAAATAGGGGATGACATTTTCAAAAGGCAATAGCTCGAAAACATCAAATAGGAAGGTATATTCTTCCAATCGATTTCGAATAGAACACAATTTATAGCGTCGAATGAGACCTCGCGGAGAATTTTAGGACCAAACGTTCGCTCTCTGTAAGGACTTAAGGGTTGAACGAAAAAAAGAGCAGAAAAACGAGTGTAAATCGCAATTGTTCCCGAGTAGGCAAAATCTCCGTTCAAATATCAGCTGTTCAAATGCATCTTTCTTTCGATTCGACCGAACCAAGTTTGTTGTTTACTTTCAGAAGGTTCCTTAGTTACTGAATTTCATTAAGAATGAAATAATAATAATAAATTACCGATAAACTCCGATAATAATAATAACAAGTAGGTACCTACTCATTGTTCTTCAACCCCCTCGAGATTTGATGTTTTACGTTTCAAGATAGGTACGTAGAATCCGAAAATCGAATAAAAACCAAATACGTCCGTCCGCCGTCCACGGCACCTTCCTCAGTTACCATGGACCAAAATGAATGAAATTTGGTATACCGGCCCCATTTAGGGTCTGGTTGTGCCCCAAAGCTTGGCGTAGCCGTCAATCTTCTCTAATAAGTAGATAATAGGGGATGACATTTTCAAAAGGCAATAGCTCGAAAACTTCAAACAGGAAAGTATATTTTTTCAATCGATTTCGAATAGAACACAATTTTTAGCGTCAAATGAGACCTCGCGGAGAATTTTAGGACCAACCATTCGCTTCCTGTAAGGACTGAAGGGTTGAACGGAAAAAAGAGAAGAAACACGACTGTGAATCGCAAAGATCAGCTGTTCAAACGCTTCCTTTGAATTTCGTTAAGAATGAATGAAACAACTCTCAGATAAATTGCTTTATGTGTTTACCAAGTATCAGCTTTCTCTTCCAAGTGTAGACACAGTGTATCAAACTGTTAATGAAATTGTTTATGAAACTGTAGCTGAACTGCTTATCCAAAGTTAAATCATTGATAAAATTGTGTAGAGATGTGTATTCTCATCTCATCATGCAGGTATCCATGAGATCGTCTGAGACGCGGTTGTTCCCCAATTAGTTGCTCTGCGTAGTTAGTCGGGAAGGTCGAAGGTACACTCTATTACTGTCAATGGAGCGATCTATAATCACCGAACCACAACAGAAGTTGCCTGAAGGAAACAAACAGAGCGTGAACGAATTGCCCCTCCTAGTTCATCAATACAGATATTGTGCAATCACCTCTTTTTTCACGTTAGTGATTTTGAAAATGCCTCAAAGTACTTATATTATGCAGTCATAATTACTATCTTCATGATGTGAATCATAATTTTAAGTTTATTCCATCCAGACAAAACTAGAAAAACCGGAGGGAATCTGGTTTTTCATCGGTTTCTTCCAGTTTTTTCTGAATGAAATGAACTCAAAATTATGATTCACATCGTAAAGTTTGTAATTATGATTGTATAACACATTCACATCCAGAAATTTTCAAAGTCAGAAACGTAAAAAATAATACATAGGATTTTGAGCTGAGTTGGAGCATGGTTGGGGCGGTTCCCGGGGTTGGTCGTCCCATACACCCTTAGGGGGCCACCGGAGGGGTGTGAACGTTTCCCCCACTTTCATCACCCAATTTTTGGCCGATTTTTACGCCGCTTCAAGTCATTCACATCCCTAGGGAGATCAGCTTAATATAATTTTACATTTTGCATTTTTCACGTTCCCTTCCCAGAATAATTGGCGTCAAGGCAACTCATGCCCTCAGAGAATGATAAATTATGATGAATGCCGCCAACCTCATCTGAATCCTTAGAAAATGGTTGAGAAACATTAAAAAAAAAAAAACTGTTCAACGCTTAATTTTAATGGTTAAGTTTAATGGATATCTGTTTTTAAAAACTTTATTGGTGCCAAGCAGTAGTATTGTTATAGTAAGAGTTTTCCTCTAAACTCTTCGATTGTCGAGATTAACGAATTCCCGAGGAAATTTCGGCATCTTCCGGTGCCCCCTAAAAGAGACGCCCCCGTTCATTCAGTTCAAAACAATAATTAAGTTCGAAACATTATAATAGTCATGACCCTCGTTGTCTTACAAGCCTTGTTAGCAGGGAAACAAGCTTGTGACCCCTTTTCATGACATGTTTAAATCTATGAGCAGGCAAAGTTTGAATTAAGTAATTTACACAATGGAATCAAATCTACACATGAAGACCGATGCAGATTTTTCCGCAAAAATATATAAAAGGTGAAAAGTAGGCCCAAGGTCCAGAGTTTACTCTTTTCCCACCGTTTAAAGGTACCGCATTAGTTGATTGGAGTTCATGTTTATGGAACAGTAATAAACTCTATAAAAGGAGAGACATATTTTGTTTATTAGAGTAACTGCACACTCAGATGAAAAAGATGAATTAGACAGAAGAGAGCGAGTGGCAACAACAGTGCCTAATAGTATGTTTTTAGGGTTTTATACAATTTTGCTGCGGCTTCATTCCATTTAGGAGGCGCCGTAATTTTGTTAGACCCGACGATCTTTATGGGGAAGTGAGTCCTTTTTTAGTTTATTGCCCACTTAGGAAGGTCTGAATGCCTTTCACCGGCGGTGGTCCAGACATATTTTTTTATTCGTATTTACTCTTAGAGTATAGAGTTTGTTGGGGAGGGGCAAAAAAGGGTGTGAGGGAAAATGGATTACAATCTTTCCCCATAAGAGAATGGGATAAGACTTCGGGTAGCGGAACGGGGACTTTTGAGTTAGGAGTTTACGCTCCGGGGGGTTAAATCGGCCCTTATCTCCTGTCACCGAACTAGGTGCTGGAGGCGGATGAAGAAGGGGGGAGAATACGAAGAGGAGACGGCAAAATGAGAGAGAGGGAGAGGAAGGAGATAGGCAGAAATAAGAAAAAAGAATCTCGGCCCTGAGGGTTGATGCGGCAGTTTCCATACGACACTATGTATGAGGTTTTATAATAGATAGGAACACCAATGTATAGATCCAACTGTACAATGATACCACATAATTAACTGCCAGTAGGTTGGTAGCGAGTCTCATTCTTGAATCCACTTGAGAAATCCACAGTTCCATAATTATGTCCCATAAATGTAAAATTATGTGGGATATTGAGGGAGCTCCATCACAAATGATCACAAATTATAACATGTTACATTATTAAGCATATGAAGAGGATTATCTGAAGACCCGACTAACACTCCGGAGGACTCGTGGATCCTCCTCTCCGAAATTCCGGAGCATGTGCACTCATTCAAAGTCTCTGAAGAAAGCCAATTTCACGATGAATGAAGAGGGCGTACGACAGAAAATAACCTATCATTTTGCGAAACACCTCATGGAAATCGGTGCAGACGTTCGAGTCATGAACTGTAAACGGTTAAAAACAAACGAACACAAAATAGTGTAATATAAATAAGGAGGTCGCCAAAAAGGTTCAATACAAGTTTTGATTGTGAACAAAAAATGAGAATCTTCGTCGGAGGGGATCTTCGAGTGGTCGAGCGCGCGGATGGACAACTGACATAGACTCGCGGTATGCCCATCAGCACGTCGTTGCGCGAGGCCTCAATCATGAGCAAAAATATTAGTAAGTTGAGCAATAAAGAAGAGATAAATAATATATGAGAGAAAAATACACTGCCAAGGACATGGCACAGAAGCTTCCTCGTGGGCTTCACAGTATGTCACCATTCAATTTTTAGAAACCAGAAATGACCTGTTCGCCATGCTCATGACGATAGAATGCATTAAAATATCTTTATTTTTGGACAATACAAAGCACGGAGGCAAAAAAGATTTAAACCGGCCATTTAACGTCACGCAACGGCTAAAATTCGCCGGAAAAAACAGCGTTTCCTCAAGTTTGCGCTTGCTCAGTAGATATTACCGATCCAACCGTGATGAAATTCATGGGTCTTGGGTCAGCCCCCAACTACCCTTTGAGCGAAATCGTTCCATTGCGAACTGAGATATCATAGTTTCACGAAATTCACGTTTTGCGCATGAGCAAACGCTATTAGTACCTAGTCTGATGGTGATGAAATTCAAAGGGGGCTCTCTAAGGTCTAACTCGATTAATCTCTGCAAATTTCAATGAAATTGGTGTAATTGTTCCGTAGCTACGTTTATAACAACAAATTTCAAGCCTGCGCTTGCGCAATAGCTATTACTGATCCAATCGTTACGACATTGATAGATAATTGTCTTAGAGTCAGCCATCAACTATCCTCCAAATTTGGGAGAAATAGGTCGATTAGAAACTGAGATATCGGGGTCTCAGGAAATTCACGTTTGCGCATGCGCTCATGCTAGGCATTGTCCGATTGCGATGAAATTCATAGGGGACCATCAAGGGGCTAACCCGCACAATCCCTGACCTGAAAATTTGAATGAAATCGGAACAAAATTGTGGAAGTTATGGCTGTGGCAAGGAAATGTGGACAGGCAGACGGACAGACAGACGGACAGATATACAGACTGACAGACAGACGGACAGACAGGCAGACAGACAGACACGGAACCAAATTTGTTCAGGATGCTCTGAAACGCAAAATGCGAGTGGAAATTTTGATTTTGGAGCACAACAATTTTTTTCATTTCGAAAGTGAAAACAAAGCTTCTGCTGCCCTGCAGACTCAGAGGCAAAATGACAAAAAGATCAAAGCTTAGAATACATAAACATGAATTATTACGTGTTCAGAATACGTCTGAGAAGTCTAAATAAATGTTCGTATCGGGTTTTGACTGGTTCGTACCGGTTTCCTACAATAACTGTGGTGTTCTACGTACCGTTGGTCTTCATGTAGACTGTAAATACAAAATAAACCTAGTATCTCTCAACTATGATCATGATAATCCTTTAGTTTTACTAACCTGATTTTGGGTTCTGACTGCAACATACCTATTTATTTACCTAGATGTACCTATTATGACGATTCACTCGACGAGTTTTGTCTCAGTTTTCCATGCATGTGATTTCGGCAGGTATACTAGGTATAGAGGTGTCACTGGTATAGGCGTAGACCGAAATTGACTTCAAGTGTCTCTTCAGGTGGGCGCCCTTCGGTATTTCGCGCCGAATTTATTGGCGGCCTTTATAGGAGTGATTTGGAATGTATCGCGCCACGTGGAAGCCCTCTTTTGTTTTGGTCAAATCCCAAACGCCAGCTTCATCTGGGAAGGGCTCCAAAGGTATTTCTCACGCTTGACTCACAATTAGAGCTTTGGGAGCGATTCGCCAAAGAGGTGAGAGAAAAAAGGGAAGGCTAAACTTTTCTGCGAGCTGTTAAGTGCGGTGTGGGGGGTTAGAGTGAAAAAAGGGGGAGAGAGTGAGAAGATTGAAGCATTAGACTTCGCCAGTTACTTCCGGGGTCTCCCCTTCCGCTGATCTGAACTGCTTCTTTCGTTTCCCACGACCGAACCTTCCGCGCCCCGGAAAACTTATTCCAATCATTGACGGTTTTTCCCTGGGCAGGAAATCGTGGTATGGGGGAGGGGGGGGGTGAAATGCGATGCAGGTCTCGCGTCGAAAGGGGGTGAAACCTCGGAATTTTCCCTCGCGAGGTAACTCATAAAGATTGTTAGGAGGGGGGGGGGGGGGGGGGGGGGGGGGGGGGTTACCTCGAAAGTTGAGATGTGAAGACTTTTACATATTCCACGTAAGAAGGGAATCTCAGTAAATGGGGTACAGTTCTTTTTTTTTCAGCCCTGAAGTTTAGATGAGTTACCTACGTAAAAGGAATACATAAATAATTGTGCCTCGGGGAAATATTTTTACAAGTTGGGTAGGTTTCCTACCAGCTCGGACTTGATGTTCTTTGATTATCTTTATGTGCAGATCCCCCAGAGAGAGAGATCCCCAATACATAAAGATAAGTTCTTATTGAAACTATTCTATAATGAGGATGGCGTCAGGAGAAATTTTCGGATTGATCGGGGTACCTGAGTTTTTATTTCCAGAAGATGTGAGAGCAGCGAACATCCATGTCACTTGCCGTAAGAAGCAAAAAACAGCTAAATTTTAAAAATGGCGAAAATTAGAAAAATGGTTGAAAAAAGTCCAGCTAGAATTTTTGAGAACGCTGAATCCGAATTTGAGGTCAAAAAGTTCCATCCGTGCAGCAAGAGTTGGTGAGCGAATTTTCAAAGAATAATTT
>JAEMON010000002.1:17239498-17260137 GCA_030264115.1 Lygus lineolaris | reverse complement strand
TCGCTAAAATGAGAATTTCCGACCTATGCGCACACCCTATTGGTCCTGATATTGTGAAAAATCCTATCTTGTGTCTCACATTTCCTGGTGCATCCATGCCCACAACAGGTTGTACCACCCATGGGATTTGACTGTTCGAAAAGGACCTATTCGAAAAGGCTCACCCTGAAATAAGATGTTCATACAACACTTACCTTCACTACGTATACCTGAAATGAATATTTCGTTCACAAAATGGGACGTGAATATAATAATCTATAAGACGAGATCAGTATACATAATCAAATTCATGTGAAACTCAACAACAAAAAAAAAAAAAAAAAGGAAAAGAATCTTCCACTGTTGACGAAACTGCACCCTCCGATTTTCCTACTTGATTGTCGGAGTGAGAACACTGGAAAAAACACATAGATCCAGCCAAAGAAGCTGGGGAAGGATATAAAAATCACGCTGAATTTCAAGACTGGAGCTCCGACATAAATTTGTTCCTCAACAGATCTTCAGAAAGTGATTATGCTTCCCAGAATGCGAAATTTAAAAGATTAATTAATCAAGATTAATATTAAGATTAATTTAAAGGGTTGGTTGTTAGTGTGACCTTGTCAGTGATCTGGATGCTCGCTTCACTCGCAACTCAAAAAAGAAAAAACCCAAATCAATCAAAGGGGTGTATACAGATCAATGATAACCAAAATACCGAAGAAAAAATTAAGCCCAGGGGCTGATTCGATCGCATGACCATTCGAATAAGTGCGAAAAAGCTATTTACTGTGCTACCAAAGTTGATGCGGTGTTCAGGTTTTTACTCTTTCCATAACATCAAGCGAGGACCACCGCTGTCACGACCTTTGACTTTTTTTCTAAAATCCATAGTTTATTCTTATCGTTTCTTGATGAAGTGGAACCAAAGGGTTAATGCATGGAGTGGAGGAATGAACCATTCGAAATGTCAGGTATATAGATATAGGTAGGGACAATTAGGTTCTGTGTCTGTTGATCCAGGCACTGCTTGAATTAAGGTAACTCAACCTCTTTACCACCGTCTTACAGCTCCTAATTGACTGTTATTTCGGTCTGTTTGCCCAGAGGGTGCGATGCGGTATGGCTAATGGAGGTGGACTGGGCTGCTGTCTGTGCCTCATACCCCGGGGGGCACCGCCCCCTCCGACACCCCCTCTGCCGAAACCACCGACGCCCGTCTCCTGCAAGAAGATCCTCAAGAAAACTAACAAGGTAATAAATTTCACTTAATAAACCTCTTCCCGAAGTTTCTTCTCTTTTAGTTAACCGTGCCGACGAAAAGATATAAATTGAGCGGTGTTAACTGGCCGTGACTGACCCTTCGAATGGACACTAACAGAACGGACTCGCCTATATTTTTCCTTCCCCTAACTCTCATGTCTCATTCGCCTGCCTTATCACCCTCACCACCTTCCTATCCGGTTCCCGTTAAAACTTTTATAAGAGTTCCATAAACTCACTATTTTTGTGAACTAAGACCGGTTAAGCCTTATAGTTGGTTCCTCCTCATCCCACTTCTCTTAATGAAAGAAATAGCGAATTCACAGACAGGTGGGAAAACGAGGAAAAATGAAAATGCTAAGAACACGTGATTGCTTAAGAATTATTGCCCTACTAGAAAAGGATATAGGTAGATGGATATCGATAGGTTGAAAAACGCCTGTTAAGTGGGCTAACATGCTGAACACACATATCTACAAACATCATAATACTACGTTATAAACATTATTGCGTTTTTACCTGCTCCATGGCTGTCGTGTTGATTCGGTACCCTCCAAATTTGATCGGAATCGTGCCATTGGATCGATGAGAATTCTTTGTTTGGCCGAATTCACATTTGCATAATAGGAAGGTATTTTCCATAAAAATTATGCATGAGTGTAGACGATAGCATTAGGCATTGGCGAAAGGGGCGTTAGAGGCATAACGGGTAATCTATGCAATCTCTGATACAATTTGCATCGAAATCGAAGGGATAGTTTGGGAGTTTCGCTTGTAACCAGAAATTTATCTCTGACACACAAAAGTATACAGAACAGGTCCTAAATATAGAGTAGGTATAGAACAGATACATATATAGACAGATCCTAAATATTCCGCGATTGGTACACGCTCGTATATGTTGTAATATCATCGAAAGAACAACCCCGATTGAACTTGTTCATTTTTGAAATTATACATTCGCCGTTAGATATTAAGATATCCAAAATGTGACTCTCATGGGGAAGAACAATTTCACAGTAGTACACCCATAGGGATGGGCTCGAGGTACAGTGACTAAGAGGTGCCCAAGGATGCCCCGAGGCACGTCCTTCCACGCCCCTATCTAAAGTGGTCGCCCGAGATTGTTTACAGTCATCTTCCTTCTAAGTACTGTTGTATTCAGGAGGCGCTCTACTGTTAGCGTCCTAACCCCTCCTGGATTATTTGTCCACAGCTGTAAATATTAGGGTGAGGGCTTAGCCGGGTCGGTAAGGGAGAGATGGCTATGAACGCATTCCTCGTTGAACTGCTGAAATATTAATGCGTTTGGAGGAGTTGAGCCCTTGTAGTTTTGAATCAAATAGTGTAGTTTTTTGCTCATTCGATTCTCACTAATGTAATCTTGTACCTAGTCAGTTCGGAAATGAACAATTTATGTCCTCCAATGCAACTCTCTCGCCTCGTACTGAAGGCACCGTCCACTCGGAAGGTTCAGGGTAGCACAAACGTTGGTGACAAATTTGTTGATTTATATTGGGTACTGGAGTCGCTCAATCCCAAAAGGCATAACAATGGAAGCTTATTATTATAAATATTTCTTCTGAGGATGGCATGGAATGTTCGTTCCCCAAAATGCGTTGCAACACCCCGTTCGTTCCAAAACGCTCCGAACGCTAACCTTGAGATAGGTATTTCACGACGCTCAAACTCGACGCCCTAAAATGTTCTGAGCCGTTCCAACTCATAATACCCAACACCTATTCCCACGATAGATAAGTTTTTTTTCCCCTGTTCGTTTGTATAGTGATATTGGTACTAAATTCTACAAATTTTTGTTTTCTTTTGTTGGAAAATCTGCAGTGGACGGGGAAAGTTTTTTCCCCAAATCAATATTGTTATCTATTGCGAGTATGGTACTTCGTCATTATCGTCAACATAATATCTATCCAACTTGTTTCCTCCATGAAATCGAATCGCTTCTTTCTCGAATGCTTCTGATCCCACGAGTGAGGTTCCAAACTGATCCGCATAAACAGAACTGATCTGTCCCAATTCCAAACTAAATCGTGAATGTTCTCTTATATTTGATACGTTTTTTAAGCCTCTGGAGTTTGGTTACATAATACACCTTCGTAGGGACAAACTAACCCAACGAATTCAGGACGTGCAGCAGATTTCTGCTTTTTCTGAAAATTGATATACCGAGGGAATAGAGCATTTCGGAATTGGACGACTCTAAGTGCAGGAGATGTGCAGGAGATTACATCAAGAAGTTTATTCAGAACCAGAAACTCATCGGATATCCGCAATACCGTTGTATTGCCGTTTCCTTATCACTCAGAGATCAAATCAGAACCTTAGAAAGTGAAATCATCCACACAACGGCTCAATTGTCATACCCACAGCCGAGCAAAACAAGAGGGTCCAACCAGGGGAATCCTTTGTAGCTCGAACAGGGCTGCCTTCACGTTAACCCTAAGAACGTTATGCACAAGTAAACAAGGACGCAGGAGACGGGTTATAAGCCAAAGTTGGCGTATATTCATGGAGTGTTGGCTCCTTTGTCCTTCGGTAATTAGGCGCTACCCTTCTCACTTTCCTTCCTCCACCTCCTCTCCCGTCTCGACACCACGAGGATCCGCTTTGCTCCTTTAATAAATCGAAAGAGGGGGTTTCCTTCTCTGGGCCGTCTTGGGAACTCGTTATAGAGACTTCACTTTGTGTCATGTGCAGCTCACACTCCCTTCATAGGATGCGTCAATTACCCACTGTAAAGGCTCTGGCAACGTCATCTTTGTCCAACACGTGATAATGCTGGTTTTGCATTTATCGGCTATAACCAATTAAAAAGAGCTATTGTCCCAAAATTGTCGATCAAGTAGAAAAAGGGTTGTCTACCTAAGTATCAACATCTTGCATTATTACTCCAGACAACACTTGGATGTTTGTATTATGGTTTCCATTATTGTACCATCATAATTTCCCAGAGAAGTTTGATTGAAATAAAAATGTTACTGGTTCAATTTCAATTAACATTAAGCTCAAAGGAGGCTGCTCAGGTCCTAGTCTTATATAATATGAAACCAACATATTTCTGTTTGGGAGTGTTCCGTTAATACCTAAATTCACACATTACACTTATAAATAATTTACAAATAAATTACAAAAAATAAATTACAAATAATTTATGTTTTACCTAATTGACACCAGTAGGAATGAATTGAAGGATAGGAATGCGTCAATTCATTACCGTCAAGTTCTCTCCGAGGACATTGAAAATACTCGTACCTCTCAGTTCACTTAGATGAGCAATAATATGATTATTTCTCCCAATAACATGAGCGTGCAATAGAGCATTCTTCTAACTAATGAAAATGTGAAAATAATCAATGCTAACGTTTGCAACAAAGTTGCTATTCTTCTCGTAAATCTGGACCGAGCTCCAACAAATTCCACTCCTAATTTCAATTAATTACGATGTTGTTTACAAAACACACATAATTAATGTTCCATAACATCCATAATTCACAGAACTACATAGAATATACCTTGAAATTGGACCAGTATTATTTGAATTCCGATCATCCGCACTCAGATTTTTCATGTTTAAAAAGTAGGGATAGGGGAGCTCTCACTCCAATGTCAATCACATTTTCCTTTTCCCCATTTTTCACCCCTCTTGTGGTTGTAGTCAAAGTGCACCGCCGCGGAAGGCCACCACGAAAACAAAATAATGAAGAACTCTTCAGCAGTCCTGTGTAAAAAAAACTTTCGATATTCGATAGGATTTTTTGTTTTCTGTCTCGGCCTCAATTTTTGAAAGGTTTAGGTGATGGTTTCTTTGTTTGACTCACACATATCTCTACACCTGTTTCCTACTGCCTTTTCAATCGCTCCCTTATCAAAATTTTCGTTCCCCTTTATATTAATCTTCCTCTTATACTTCTCTCCATAAAGCCATGACACTATACCGGATACATCATACAATTCATGAACCGTTTCTTTTGTTGCATAACCCTTTATTGAAAGGAAATCTTCTAAGGGCTGGCCCTAAATTAATTATGTAACAGGTTGAATTCAAGCATAGGGCTCCGCGAATGTTCCATTACAATACACGACACATTAATGAGGATACTTTCATGGAATGACTGAGACTAGGTAAGTGTACACTGAAGTAGTCAGCAGAAGGTAGGCAGTTTATATTATAGTTATTTATTATTTAGCAGCAATAAGATTATAGGAAACCCAGAATTGTGTTATGATTAATCGTGTTCGTAAACTCATTCAACGTCTCATTCAACTCATTCAACTAATTGAACGTCGAAAATGGCATCCCCTCTGAGCTCGGGAAAGGTGAATGTAACATTTCTAGCTGGTCGGTGTGATACAACCTAATGAACGTTCGGGGAGGTAGGTACAATTGTCGTTAAATAGGAAATGTAGGAGTAAAGCGGTTAGATAGCTGGTCACGGAGCTGTAAACAAGATTTACGGCCCCGAGTTGGTCGGTAATGCAGAATCTAAACTGTTACTCGGGTAGAATAGCAAGTCCAAACGGTATCATAGTTCAGGCCACGGTGGGATCCTCGAGGGAAATTGGAGGAGATATTTAACGCCGAGTCACCTTATTACTGTATCCGATTACAACCAATTCCACTGGCATTGGAAGGTTCTAGTTATTTCATGTTTCTCTGGAACGATGTCATGGAATTCGTACCTAATCGAAAACACTTTCCATTTCAACGACGATACCAGAACGATTTTTGTTAGTTGAGCCGTTAATATTTTCATTAGTCGAGGAAGAATCGGAAACATTGGTTTCCCAGTTGATTGTCAAGGACATTGGTTGGTGGTTACGACACATCATGTTTGTACTGTTCCAGTTGATTGACGACTAATAACTTGGGATAGTCAGTCATCGGTTGAACCAAATTCATGTTCATGCTAGGTTATCTTGGGGACAGTTGGACAAATATGAGATGAATAATTCCTTAATAATAGAATAATTCCATTCAATAAATTATTTAGATCAAGAGGGCGAGGTTGAAACTAACTTCTTTCCTGTTTATCCTAGGGCAATGCAATTTTGTACACAACCTCCAAGGTACAGTTCGATAATACTAAGAGAAAGGCTAGGGTTCATATTGGTATTTTATAAACAATCTACGTTCAGCCTACATTTCAATGAATTTTCCGACCAGTGATTGTCCGTTCTATTCAAGCTACGTCTGTTTCATTAAAAAATTCTATAACTGTATAAACATACCAACAGTCTTACACGCTCGGTTGTTACAGAAGATGAGGCACAGTTTGTTAGAGTTAATTTAATTAAATCAAGATCAAGCAAGTGGAATGAAAACGTAGGATAGGACATAGGACGCTATCATGCGCCCAGAAACTTCCCTGTCAAGAACATCTGAACAAGCAAGAGACAACCCCATAACTTCAAAGCGGAGTGGTTATATCTCTGAGAACAAGGCTGCTTGATAAAGGCTGGCAAGTATCTAGTAACACGCGCTATGAGGTAAGTATTGATATAAATAAACAGATACGGCCCGTGAACCGAGTTGCATTACAAATTGCCCTATTCTACATAGTAATCTGCGGGTGGTATCCCCTCTTTTCGGCTTGGCTCATGAAATTTGCATTTTGGAATACGTCTAAACCCTCATAAGCGTCGGGAAAGCTCTGGTCCCGTAGCAACCATCTCATTACAACTGCATAATTGAATTTTCACGTGCCACTGGCGAGAGTAATGGTCCACGGAGTAATCCTCTTTATTCTACTAACAACCTCTGGTATTAATAGTAAAGTAACATAATATCTAGCGAAGGAGCATTAATTACGTGATATAAAGAGCTTCCGGGAATCCGTTCGTAACGAGCTTAGGTAATACTCTTGCGTTCTTGTTGTACTCACAAATCAGTGCATCTGCAACGTGTACGTCAAACAATCCGAATGGAATTTATTATCCTACGATGCGCGTAGCGTAAAACGAAGGGATATTATTCATCAGCAAATGTTTTAATTACAACTCTCAAACCTAGACATACAACTAGATGAAATTGGAATCGATCACTAAACTACTCGTATATCTAACCTATCTCCTGTTCACGCAAACTGTGTAACTACGTAGTATCTAATAATTTGAGGGATATGGGGGGGGGGGGGGGGGGGGGGGGGGGGGGGGGAGTAGAATGCTTTTATTCAATATAAACTCATTGGTTGCTGAAAGTTTTCACATGAGAATATTCATTAAATTAGTGTAATTTTTTGGTGTAATAAATGAATTCAAGATTGCCATTGTTTGTCAAGTAGATGGAATAAAAGTAAAAAAATCCTTGTGCGAATGTCGTGACGTATATTCAGCTGAAAGTGATTGAAATAGACACAGTCTTCCCTCGTTGCAACGAGGGAAGCGGGGACGCAAGTGAGACCAGCTACCATAGACACAGTCTTTATCGAACTATTGTTGAGACTAGAAAAATAAACTTGAGGTAGAATCTTCCTACCCACGTCTTGAGTGTTTTACTTGTGAAGTCTGTCACGGCGAAGGGATTTAGTCAATCCCGCTCGTGCTCCTCAATCCACCACCATGGACTTTCAACGAAGAAGGCGTTCAAGAAGAATGGTTCGAAGAGAAATTTTATTGTAGGTCAAAAAGGTGGCAGACTGTAATCTCTCTGCTGGCCTTATGACTTTCGAGGGTAGTTGTTGATGATCCAGTAGAGTCAGTTTTAACGGGGAAAGTTTACGGTCAGGTTTAAGTATCATATTTTCTATACCTACCTAGGTATCTCGTGAGTACACGTTCAGTCAGCAAATGGTTGGAGATTGTGTTTTACTACGTCTACCTAATGAAATTCTCACTTGTAGTTCCGGTGTCATAAACTGACTATGTCCGAGGTCGGATGTCGGACTTTGAACACAATTATTGTTGTTGGATGGACACAGCAGCAGAGTCCTCAAAAACTATGAATTACCTGCATGGTTATTACAAAAAATCATCATTGCAATGCTGCAATTTTTTTTCTTCGAAGAAACAATGTTTATGAAGTTTGGAACCGGAAATCGAACTGCTATCCAAATAAAAAGATCGTTAGGTATTAAAGAAATAAATAAATAAAATAAATGCAAGTACAAATAATCCTACGGCTGAGAGCGGCTTGAATGGCAATATTGGTACTATTTTGGTAGCTAAGAGTTTATGTAAGCTATGTATGTCCAAAAAATCAGAAAGTAGGTATAGGTATGTCAGATTTTCCAAAACCTCGTCTTGTTGTCTTAGAGGTAGTCAGTGAGGACGGAAACTGAGGATATGGAGTCATTACATTTTGTGTGGATCAGTGTCCTTGAAATTGTGTCCTAGCGAAGAAAAACCTACTTATTCCACCAATCCATTAGTAAAGAAGGAAGTGCTGAGCAATAGATCATGGAACTAAGTGAATCATGATGTGAATGAAAGAAAAAATTCCGTTGTTCTCAACCTTGCATATTATTGTCATTCAAAAAAAAAAAAAAAAAAAAAAAAAAAAAAAAACGGAGTTGATGAAAACGAAATAACAGAATTGGACGATTAAATAATAATGGAAGAGTTACTAATAAACTTGACTTGCATGTGAATCAATGGTGCGGATTCTCTTATAAGAGCATAGGTATCAAAAAATGTATTCTGACTGATAGAATATTGAGCCATATAGCTGATATACAATGCATAATATAATAAAGCCAAATTGACTCGTTGAAAGCCCTGAATTTTGTGAACATTGATTAAGTTATAGCACATTACCGTCGTTGAAATCCCGGAAGTGCGTTATTTTACTGTCGGAGACTCCGAAATGTAAAGCGGGGCCTCTCACGCGATGGTGATTTCCCTCACGCAACTTCACAATCGGAACAGCACCTAGCGTCAAGTTCAACAGGAATGAGTTAGCGTTTCACCCGCTTCCCAAGTGCCTCCCGACTCTAATGGTCCATTAAACACTTTTACCCTTTGGGAATCTGATACAATCTCGGTTTCATATTTTGGTACCTACTTTACCGTCTGCTATTCCACTGTTGTATAACCAGAAAAGGTACGTACATCATACTGGTATAGTCCTGAAATTTAAGTCACGAGTTTTGCATTTTCGAACCTCCAATTTTTCCTTTTGAGGAAATCCCTCAAACATGAATTTTCGTACCCTTCCCGAAAATTATCTTAGGTGAACAATTATCAGAGTGAACAAATTCTATACTGAAAATCGCCAACACATTGGATCATTCATTCAATCACTCCCCCTCTCACAGAAACACACGTAGATGATTTATTATGGTGATTTATATAGTCGATCGAACTGCACCATAAAAGGATATTTTATGTATTAAATTGTCCATGACTGCGACGAGAGTAGGGCTATTTTTATAACTGTGGGAGAACCACATCTATTTGCCAACCAAGTACTTGAGAACAAAGTGTAGTAGTAGGAAGCGTTTTTGTCCATGAAACCTAATTTTAGTATTCGACTTTTGCGTGATCAGCTTTCCTATAGGTTATTTATGCCATTGCCACATAAAATTTACTTCCGAAAATATCGGCCTTCAGTATTATACCTCAGAGAACTCTTCGTTTATGAATATTTCAACCGGTTTGCCGAGTATTAAAGTTAGGCTGTGAGTATAAACCATTGAAATGAAAGTTGACGAGAACGTTCAGTTACTTAATATCATTGCATGACATCAAATTTTCTTTTGAGGGGAATAGCCAACCTATCCCCCCCCCCCCCCCCCCCCCCCCCTATATTAAATAGGCACAAAATGGCTGATAAATATTGAAGAGCAGAATATTGCTGTAGCACCTCAACATAAAAATCGACACTTTTCCTACAATGGACCTGTTGAACACGAACAGAACCCCAGGTTTGGTATGAATCCTTTCCCATATTGATGATTCCAATCCAGAACCAAATCATAATAGGAATATAATCGTTGTGAGATTTTTCCGGTGCAGAAACCCCGATTTTCTGATTCAGAGAAACGAGGATCTAAATTGTAAAGGGGCCGCAACTGGAAGAGGTTATCAAGACCATTTTCTGATTTCATTATCGTGTCTTGATAGGAAATTGCTCGAACCGTGAGACTCGTTTTCATGAAAATTCATGCAAGGGCCGACCACATTACGAGAAAAACTCGACCACTGATTCATAATTAAGGGCAATCTACATTAAGAGGGGTTTTCCCCTCCGCGTATTCCTCTGTAGGAGTTTTTTCCCCAACATCTCTCTGCTTCTTTCTTCTTACCTGCTTCTTATTCCGAAGTGGCTTTACACACCCCTTACTTCATAATTTATGTATTTACCATTACGGTGGCTTCTCTTTTGTTTCCACTCTGTTTCGGTTCCCCAAAGCGACCTCAGATTTTAACATAATGAGTACATCATTAGTACTCCTAACCTAAGCTGTAGGTTTACTTTTCTTTCCATATTTTCACAGAGTAGCCTCAAATATAAGGCAGTAGCATAGCTGAGTTGGATGCCAACGATGGAACCAAATGTTCTTTGCGCTCGTGGAGTTCTGATTGAGTTTGATCGATTGTAAACCCTATGAATTATTTTTTCAATGATACCTAGGTAGGTATCTTTCTAAACAATTGGGCAAAGTTCAACCACCATCTTCCGTTTCAAGAAATATATTAATGAATATCGAATAAAAGAAAAAAGTCCTTCGGGGCACAGTCCACAGGACTTTGCCTATACAATGTACCAACTAATCATCTATGTGATATCCCATGAAATGCATGCATTACTAAACCATATTTTTTACTATTATCAATTTATTGTTTCCGATCAGTAGAACCAACTGAGGAAACGCGGAGCACTGAACGACCAACCGTTTGATCCCCACTAGGGCTTAGAGGTTCACCAATTTGAATAAAAAATCTCCCTCTTATCTTTGTAGCGATTCCTCATCTCATTCTTCCTGTATCTTTCGCGTAATAATAAATTTAGTCTAATGTTAGGCATCATTATATTCGGAGATGAATTCGAAATTCGTGAATTCGAACGATTTCGGGGAAGAATGACGGAGGTGGCGACGCACGATGGGACGAGATGGGGTTTTCTGAACATGCCGATGTTATGAATGATTCTTATAAGGAATTTTGCTCTGATTCCGTATGTATCCCATGCATACGGAATCAGATCCCATGTTTCTAGGGAAAACCCAAAATAGATCATTAACTGCAATATCTTTTAACTCACTATAGAAAATTCGAGTTTTGGTTGTTGGAACCGCCCCAACTTGTTTCTGTACTGGAGACCAACTCCACTTCATCAACACAGTAGCCATAAATTTTTGGGATTTTTCAATTTTTCATTACCTATCTTTACTTTTTAGTGAACTTTGAAAAATAACAGAAAATCATGTGCTATTGTGTTGGTGAACTGGCGTTGGTCTCATTCTACACAGGCTTCTCAGGTCTTCAACTTTTCTTTTGTAGAATAATTTTGGTCGGTAACAACGGTCAAAACTTGGATTTTCTAGAATCTAGGGTGTATTGATGAATCGTACATAACATATCCAAAAAAACCCATTCCCCACCACTCTACGACGTGGTCAGAAGGAGGGGGGGGTGATAGAGTGTGTTTAGCTTTGAGGTATTATAACGTTTGGTCGGGCTGCGAACGGCTAATCAGTTGTGATTTCATCGAAAACTCCAATTGATATTGCAGAAAGGAATGAGTGAAAATTCGAATCGATGATCAAGCAGGTAAATAAGTAAGTTAGTGTATACAGAACATAAACATAATAAAAAATTATAATCTGGGATCATGAATCTTCTATATTTGACACTGAGAGCACACGAACCGATCAGACAACGCTACCGAAGGGGTAGTCAAGTGGTCTCCAAAGGTGGATTTTTCCAAGTAATATTTTCATCAACAACTCGCCCTCCTTTACTTACCACTTTGGAACCCGCTTGCGTTCATTCATCTCCTCTCTTGTTATGAGATACTTTTTCTGAAACTGTCTGAATGATTAATCGATCACCCTTCAGGTTCGACAATTTTGAGTTGAGTCACGCTCGCGGATATAATGTATCGGGATTGAAGGGATGGTAAGAGTTTCCGCGGGGATGGAGTTTTTGGTTGACGGGGATTTTATTATTAATTGATGTAGTTAGGAGTTTTTGTATGAGTGATCGACAAAGCTTGATTTGACGCAGGACTTGCTTGATTCTTTGGTGTGATTAAATTTTCCCTGTAATAATAATTTCTGAGGTCGTGAAAAAATGGTTTTAATATGTTAGCTGGGTACTGTGTTGGGTATGACGTCTCATCAATATTCAACAGAATGCTACACTGGAAACCGCTTAATGTACGCTACTCCATAGATAATATGATAGAATCGGGACTAGTCTCATTGCTCACAAGCGGCGCCCACACTAAGTGGATTCTAGTGTACTTGATTACTGATTGGAAGTAAGCTTTCTATTCCCTATCTATTGCGATGTCCCCCGTAACTAACGCGTTACTATTTTATCAGGGTCCTGATTCAAGACGAAAACGTCGTAGCTCAACAAAACATCCAACAAAGACTACCTATACTTAACGTTCATTATAATAGTAATAAGAAATATTCAAAATTATTTCTAGAATTCAGAAAGAAGAACCATGCATTCTTGAATAAATTCTCATTGTCTTGTCAGATGGACTGATTGATTTGGTTGTGCTATTCACTACGTATACCCTTCGTGCGAAAACTTGTGTATTTCATTATTTTGTAGGGTGGACGAACAATCCTTCATCTTCTATCATATGATTGAAAACTGTTTGTCCTCAATGTTCTCTTGAACGGCGGAACCGATTTTGAAATGGATTGGACAATGTGAATGACCAAAACCTGTTATGGCCTGAGGAACGTTGCCCCACTTCTTGCCCATGTGCTAAGACCCGTTTTTTACAACGCAGGCTGCTAGTTGAAGATTATTCACAGTAAATTTTGAAAGGACCTTCTAAACAAGGAGCTACAGAATGATAAACTTTCTGGCTCTTCCAATCGATTTCATGGACCCTCAGCTAGTTTCCTACCAACAGGGGTAATCAACCCTTGAGCGAGCGCCTCGTATCAGCTCTCAAGTAATTTGAAGTGATTTCAGATAATGGGGCTTGTGATGACTTGGAGCAGGGAAGATCGTATCAAGTTGATCAGAAACTTTCACTCTTCTTTAGTTACCACACAGCTTTCTTAAGATTGGCCATGGAAATCAATCAAATTAAATTAAGAGCCTGCCTAATTAATTTCCCAACAAACTCAAAGGTTATATCAGACGAGTTTTCAAACAATTCTGGCTAGTGAAATAATTTTGCTGAACAATTTGACGTACCTAATACATCATGTCTAATATTTGTTCTTCTCATACGGTATTTACGAAGAATATTGAGTCCAGTACTAACATTCAATAGGACGGGTTCGTGCATCCTCTACGCAAACAAGATATGAATCGAATACTTGTAAGGCACGTTCTGGCATACATTCCCATTCAGGACCCACAGTATCTGGTAAAAATTGTATCAATTTTGGTCAAAAATAGGTTCCGTTTTGAAAATGTTAACTTCTATTTTGTGTCAACGAAAATCCACTTTTGCGTTTTTTAGACACTACCACTAGCGTAATCATCACTATGATCTTCCTAGGAAACCATCAAGGTCCTAATCCCCGAAAATTTCATAAAATCAGATGCAAATTATGGAAGTAATGCCTCTTGCAAGAGTTTGTGGGCACCCGCAGACCGACAGACTTGGAACTATTTGTACAGGAACGCCTAAAACGTGGAATGGGTGTGAGAATTTTGATTATGGAAATTGACCACAAAACGCTACCTTTGGTAATCTTGGAAGCCAAATACTCTAACGTTCATCATCTAATAGGGAATTTTCATGGTTATTTTTTATTATGGTTTATTATTTACAATAATGAACCTTTAGAATCGAGCACAACCATTTTTTTTTTCAACGCCCCACAAGATTTGATGTTTTACGTTTCAAGATAAGTAGAATCCAAAAATCGAATTAAAATAAATCCGTCCGTCCGCCGTCACTTTCCTTAGTTACCATGGACCAAAATTATTGAAATTTGGTATAACGGCTCTATTGGAGTCTAGTTGTGCCCCGAAGCTTGGCGTTACTGTCAGTCTTCTCTGAGGGGTAGGAAATAGGGGACGCAATTATCAAAACGCCCTAGATCGAAAACTTCAAATAGGAAAGTATATTTTTTTCCATCGATTTCGAAAAGAACAACATTTTTCAGCGTCAAATGAGACCGAGCATTTAAGGACCAAACGTGCGCTCCCTGCATAAGGACTTAAAGGTTGAACGGGGTTTAACCAGTAGTAATTTTAATCTGAAAATTGGTACCAGGGGGTTTTCAAGGGCACTAAATCAGATTTTGAGGTTCAAAACGCAAATTCCTACCCATGCAAGTTTCCCGTTCTCTCGATGGTATGGTGAGAGGTTATGCACTGCTGATGTTATTCAGATATTGTTTGAGGTGTCGACACGGAATGTATCACAGGACTACACCACTTCCGACTAATTACTGAATCACGCCACTAACCGAAGCTCCCAACTCGGGATTAGCACTCTTTCGCACATCCTATTCTCGCCTATTATGAAAACAGCGCACCCTCTACCGGTATCAGAGCAACACGAGAGGCGGAATGGGATGAAAATGTAAAACTCGAGGCCCCGGCATCGGTGTTTCCGGACAGCGGAAACGGCTAGCAGGCACCGCTTTCCGTTTCCTTTATTCAAAACCAATTTATTCTCATGTGGCCAGCATTAAAATTCAGGAGTGCATTCTCTTTTCACACTCCTAGGAATGTTCAATCTAGAAATGCTAAGCGAGACCATTCTGAATTGCTAGTATCAGACGTGTGGTGGGTCGGTGGTAGCCTGCTTCATTACTATTGAACAAGTGCATATACGGTCGAAGCACCTACTTTTCACTTCCTTTTGACTGCATAAAAAGTTGGAGGTTTCGAAAATTGACTATTAGCAATGATGAGAGACATTATATTTCTCTATCAATGAATTCTTGTGAACACCTTACTTATGTTCATTTGGAGAAATAGGACATAACCGCATGTATACCTACCATGTATACCTACCGTATTCTAATGTCTTAGTGGAACACTCCCTTCTAGGAATCGTTTTAGTTAATGAAAGGAAACATTATTTATCCAAATATAACTGGGTTAATATTATTTCCAAATATGTAGGTATTTATTCCCTGACTCAGATTCACAACTATCTACTCACGTTAGTGATATTTTTGTGGGGCTCCCAAAATGAAAAGTTTCATGAAAAACCAACTGAAATCCATTTTCGATACTTCTAATAAGAAAGAATGGTAACTCAAAAATGTTGTTTCTTACGTCTGAGGATGTAGGTAGCAATCAGATATTTTTTTGGAATCATAACTAGGTATACCTATTTCGTTCGTTTCCAGGTGCTGTTGTACCCCGAGGAAGGATGGGCCCGGAGTGCCGCTTCTTCGTATTGGACCCTCACGCCCTGTTGGTGGAGCAGATCCGCCTGCAGGGTCGTCGAGGTGGCAGGAACGCGGAGGTAAGTAGAACTTAAAACATACTCATTAATATGTTGAAGAAAAATATGTGTACTGTGTAAAGACATATACGAAATACGTTCAACAGTACGTACAATAAAATAAAGAATTGAGATGGAACGATACTTAAATTGAATGTACAAGCTTCAAGTCATCATGGCTGGAGATTTGGATACTTTTCTTTGTACTTCAATAGTTGCCTGGTGGTTCGAACTGCACGATAGATTGGTGGTCTTCGGTGGATCGTTAATTTATTAGGAGGGGCTTGCAAAAAAAAGGAATTCCAGGAATTTACGGTAATTTGACTAGACTGGTTATTAGAGTACATAACAGAATGACGTTCTTCCAGATGATGGATTTCAATTTGCAAGAATATGTTACTGTTGAATAGTTATACCACATTTGTTTCTCCGAGAATGCTCGGAGAAAGAGAGGAAGTGAGTGAGAGTGGAATGAATTCGTAATAGGTACGAAAGCTCGGGAGAGATTGCGCTGATGGAAAAGACCTCTCTTTAAATGTATGCAGGACATCAACCTGGCCGAATATTCACACCTCTCCCTCCACTTCCAAACTTCTTTTCAATGGGATGAGAAAATAGGGGAGAAATGGTAGGAGGTGGAGGTTATTTTTTCAGTAGCTCCTTTTCACACAATTCTTCTTTCCGAAGGCAGTTGAACGGGGAGGGAGAAAAAGGATTGGAAAGAGAGAATGGCGGGAGGAAATTATTTAAACTGTGGGCGAAGTCATTTCCTGACTCCGACGGTCGGGGAACATGAACTGGTTTCTTGAAGGATCAGGCCTTTATTTGACAACCTGCTCCTCTGGGAGTTAACCCTCGACTCTGAACGAGATGACTGGTGGCAAAAGAAATAGGAGGAATGCCCTGAAAGTTGAAAAAGATAGAGGTTGATAGTATTTTAATGCCCCATCTCGTTATGTCGACTATTTTGTGAGGGAAATGATGCGAATGAATCATGGCTCTAGAACAATGTATTCGATCGAATCCTCAAACAACTTTCAACGTCTAAAAATGGAGGAAAATCATCTCTATACTTATAGGTAGCTCTTAGAAGCGATATCGACAGAAAGTCATGACAAATGGAACTGATAGTCTTATCAAGGGAATCCCCCTAAATTACGTCAACTGGAAGGAAAGCTGTTGCAATCCAGGTACATATACCTGGATATATATACAAAGAACTATATGAGTTGTGTACTACAATATTCATTATTAATTTCGTGTTATTACTTGGACACCTACACTTAGCGTTCTTCAATAATTTCTGGGTATCTAAAGTAACTCAATTCGGACATTCACATTGAGTGAATTTGAGATTTCATTTTGAGATGATGCATCATTGGTGGTATTAGGGTCGTCCGGAATAAATATTTTAACTCCCCTACCCTATTGACAAGTCAAGATTATTATATTGGTTCAATGCTCATCAAAGCTTACTAATCCACCTAACCTAGGGGATACGTTGGTTTTACAATGGGGATTTTGTCACACTTCTCTACGTAGGCACTGCTAGTAGTTTCTAAACGAGAGGAGTGATTCAGCCAATGCCTGCTCGACCATAACATAAATAGGTATCCAAACGCAAAGGTGGCATCGCATTTTGTGCATTACATTATCGGAAATTCGCTCAGCCCAGCCTGTTATTCTCTCAACAAAAATTACCAAATTACAAATTCATTAATCCGATAATTTGAAGTTTTGTGTCCGTCATGTTAGTAATTTGATTATTCAGATGGCCGAAAGCCAGAATACCAGCCCAATCTCGAGACACAAACTGGAATCAGGTCACCCACTATAGGCTTTCTAAACCCTCTCGATCTTATCAAGATTTATGAGGGGATTGTTGGTAATGAGGTTGCATATTGGTTTGAGGATTATAGCTTGAGTGTTACCCTGGGCCCCCGGAAGGATGCGGAGGATGGAACAAAACCATCCAGCAACGTGTAATTGGATTAGAGGCCACTATCTCACGAAGCATCCGACCTATTGAAATTTTCTTATCATAAAGCCGCTAACCGATCTCGGGGTGGCCTGGCGATCCATCACTTGAGTCCTGGACGCATTGGCAGATTAATAATTGAACACTAATCTTGAGGGATTGCAGATCAATTTGTCGGATTGCACTCCGAGGAAAGGGGGAGGGTTATTATAGGCTCCTCATACAAACGTCCTATAATTATCAGCCAGGGAGTACACATGTATTTTGGTAGACTACTCCGAATTGATGAATTATTGTTGTACCTCCTCGTTAAATAAGAAATGATAATTAGAGATCACTGATACTTCAGGTTCACAAGAAATTATATGGTGTGAATATCACTCAAATTCTGTCAAGAGAAGAAGCAGTACCGTTGCGTAACGTAGGTATCCACTGAAGTGAATGAAGAATACAATTATGCATATTCTTAACACAAAGTAGTGCACACGGTCTAAATGGAAATCAAAGAGAAATAACGCTCATTGAAAACACATTTATATTATTGTGCAGATTATTCACAACTCTATATTTTGACGCCAACGCCTAATGCATAATGTGATGAATAATATCTTGAACGAAATATAAACATTCGCACAAATTTTGCATGTCGGGGCCTTGAAATAAGTACTCCCTAGACTGGAAGTATGGAGTGCTCAGCCACAAAAGCGCAGAATAAGGAGCTCAAACAGAACACAGTGCAGAGTGCCAGAGTCACAAAAGGTTTTCAGAAACCTGCGGTTCCATTCAGCCCACAGCTGAAGCAATCAATTCCTCAAGAACGATCTCCAGGAGTTTATTCTTACGATAGATGAGACTCGACCAATCTTCTATATATTGAACCACCCACCCAACCACCTCTACCTCTCTACCTTTGTCACTTTTATATGTTGTGGAATGGTCAATTTCACAATAATCCTTCGGAAAAGGGCAGTGGAAGGTGGTTTGGTGAACGGAGGACAAGGTGATCTAATATCCCAACCTTATACCTTCCGCACGGCAGTCCTCCAGACTTTTCTATAAAGGACAATTACCGGGACGTAGAGTCCACAGCTTCCTCTAACCCTTAATGATTCCCTCACATCAAAGCATCTACCCCTCATTTCCTACTCCCCACTCCCTTTCTCTTTTTCTTCCTTTCCCATCAACTTCTTACAATCCTCCCTCCGAACCATCGACTTCTTTCAACCATCTTCCGACCGAAAAGGCCCTACCGGTAAATTCGATTCTCAAAAACTATTGACTGACTTCGTGATGAAAACCAGGAGGTAGGCGCTCCAAGTATTTTATTTCTCTATACATTAGAACGTGCCTTCCACCCCACTGTCTCTCAACAAGTTGAGGGGAAACTTATCCTCACGGACAGGAATCGCATAAATATGCACGTTCAAGCGTTGACTGATCGGGGAAGGGAATTCTGAAGACATCAACGAACCCTTTTCAAAAAAGTAAAAAGCTTTCGAATCATTTTCTTCGCCCTCTTTTAAGAAGAAAATCCTCAAACCCCAATAACATAATATATTGAAAGATATGAGAGACCTTCCCAAATATATTTTTAAACCAATTCAACCTCTCTTTAGAAATCTGTTCAATGAATAGGAAAAATACTGACTCGTACAATTTCCAAGTATAAGTAAGTGAATTTAACGAATAGCTTCCATTGGGATCCACATAGGTCCATCGGGGTGTCGGCAAATCACTGCGGAGCAACCACAGGGAAACGAACCAGCTAGAAGTGAACAGATAGTTTCTTACCACCAAAATATTATTCCACAGAAGCACCCTAACCCCGCAATAGCTAAGAATCTATGCATAAAGCAAAATTCAGTGAAGAAGAATTTTCAATTGAGATTTATTTTGGAAGATGCTTTTTCTATGTTCTTATTACATACCGACGTACTTTTAACTGGTACGACCGAACAAATCCAATCAACGGTCATTCCCGAGATAACGATTGTAGACCTTATTTCACGATCGGCATGAGGAAAAGACTTTAAACGAGAGAAAACCTCGATAAATTTGGTTTTATGTTCAGTTGTGTACCATTCCGTTTTTTCCGTCTTATGAATCGTTTAGTTTGAATCTATTCAACCCCAGGTGGCTCGTTATCTCTCTAACACTGAAGACTCTATCTTGTGAAGCAATCAGGGTTGGTTACCATTTTCAACGGCTCAACCTTACAATTTGCTCTTAACTGTCTTCCGAACGATTTCTAATGCGTTTCGGAACTGCATGCAGATTGTTATTACCGGGATTCCGATCGGGGGTCCGATCTAGATGTAGGATAAAGGATAATGTGGGCTTCGTTCCAAGGTACCTAGCGTTATCTATGTATGCATGAAGCCTCTTCTAGTGAAGCACCTACCAGAGGAGGTAAACCAATAATCAGAGGTAGGTAAGTGCGGGTCAGATTCGACCAACCGCTTTCACGATAGCTACAGGTTTGCGGATATCTCAAACGATCGAATGAACCAGAAAATCTTTTCTCACAATTATTCAAAATACTTGGTTGGAGATTCAAAGTGAAGCCACTATGGGTAAATTCTGATTTTTGGTCATAACGCTCACGGTCTTAATTAGCTAACAACCGTTGTACTATCAAAATTCAATAATAATACTAAAGGAAAGAAAGAAACGAACCTGCCAGAACGGAGGAATACAGAAGAACACAGTAAATTATTACACAACGGTTTATTATTATCATTCTTCAATCAGATCACCCATCTCTAAAGATCCCATTGATTAATACAATCTTTATAATCAATATTATTGGCCAAATAAGTACACTCTATGTTCATTGAGATCGAAAAAACGTCT
>JAEMON010000002.1:17202838-17224247 GCA_030264115.1 Lygus lineolaris | reverse complement strand
AGGGAAAAGCGTGTTCCACATTCCTCCAATGTTTAGCCGCTATATGCTCATGGTGAAAGAAAAGGGGGGTCCGGGGGTCCACCCCTGGCGAGGCGCGGAGCTCCGAGTTTCTTATTTTAGATTACTTTAGATTTTCATTTAGAATGGACTGAAACGGATTTCCATGGAGAAAATTGTCAGAATTTTGCAAAACTAAAATCTTCAGAAATTCACTAAAATAATAAATAGAGATACATTCAGAGATTCTTTGGCATACTCGTAAATTGCATCTAGTTACTTTCTTGGCGAAACAGGTAGGTATGTGATGTTGGAACGATTTGAGAGAAAATTCTTTTTCAATACATTTTATTCGGAAACGGAGCAAATAGGCTTATATTAAACTCCCGAATAGTCCGAGCTTCTATGGATAACAAGTAAGGAATCGCGTTTTCTTCTTGAGAATGTTATCTCCAGTTACAAAGTGGCGGTGGTTTCAAGAACGGCGAAGCCCCGAAGTGGGGAAATAAGGTGAAAAGCTTTAGATGATGAGTCGCGTAAACACGGCGGCAAAGTGGGTGTAAATCGACGTCACTAGGCTTCACAAAAAGAAAATATTGCACTTTTTCGTCTCGGGTAAGTGACACTTGAGCGTCACGTCAAGAGCCCCTCAAAAATAATTAGGGAACACACCCTCTCACCCCCGTTGGGGCACCGCTCGAATGAAATGTGTCAAGATGACGGATTCCCTCTCTTCCGGCAATTGACGCAATGAAAATCCTTTTAAAAGACAGTTGATGTAATCTGTACTTATTGTTCACTAAGCCCCTAGGGAACGACTGCATAAAGTTGAGGGAGTTTGAAAGCCGCCACCAAGCAGAATTGTTTTATTGTTTTGGTTATTGTTCGTTTTTTCATTGTTAGTTTGGAAGAAACAATAGTATTTATTCGCTTTTACAGGAAATTCTGCATATTTACGTTGTAGGTACGACATGGTACAGAAAACACCGAAAAACAGTACAGAAAGCAACACAGACTCTAATATGGAACCCCTCGTTCATTCATGAGTTTTCCACTCCAATTAGGAAGCTCTAGCGTCAAAATGAAAACAATGCCATGCTCCATGTTCAAATAACTAAATAATTACACCTGCTACTATAATAATTACATCCTTGAAATAATTCGACCAATTTATTGTAGGATCTATTTGTTCAAAATACAAATTAATTTTTTTCTTTCTCCCACACCGTCAAAGGGGTTGCATCAAATCGCCCATCGCCTATTTTTTTTACCAGAACCACTGTCCTCTTCTGTCCTGTTTTCTAACTGGAAAAAGCCAGGCAGTGTACGTGAAGATGTGGAAGAGAAACTATGTGCCAACCCATGTTAGGTCCGCACCAGGGCTTTTCTTGTTTTCGACTTGTTTAATGAGGCGTTATTGTGTTTTTATAAGATGGTTTCATGCATAAACATCTTCCGCATAGATCAGTGATCTGGATGCTCGCTCCAATTGACACTGTGGGCGAGTTGATGGAGAGATATAGACCCCATAGGTACAGATGCAACCACAGAGTAACGGGCGTAACCCACGGTGCACCGCATGATGTTTATATTATCCTATTCGAGAGGTAGGTATATCTATTTTCGGTTCGATCTATTTTTATCCGATGAAACTGTGACCTCATTGTAGGAACAGGTGTGGCAACTGAGCATGCCATTACGGAGTTATTCTAAGGACTGTTGGCGATAGGCGATGATGAGAGAAGTGAGAGGGTAGAAACAGCCGATCAAGCTGATCAGCGATGATGTGGGAGTGCAAACCATACCCCTTCCAGCTGTTAGTAGATAAGTACCTACTTTGCTTTCTGTGAAGTGTGACTAATGATTCCTGATGGTACACGAAATAATTATAGTTCAAGTATTTAAAATTCGAATTCTTTAGATTTTTCATTTCAGTTCTTGTCTCAAAACGAGTACCGTGGGTAGGCTCACTGTCGCATTGATGGTAGTAATGGTCAGAAGCCGTCAAAATTAGGAAAATGGACCATGAATTTTAGTAAAAAAATGAGGAGTTAGTACGCAATTTATCGGTATTTTCCTATGGAAAAACTTTATCTTCGACTTTACCATTTGATTCTATAAACCAATATCGATACATATCCATGGTGAGAAAAACATGATACGAAAATTAAAAAGGCTGGATTTGGAAATTGCACATGGACAACTAAGCGAGTAAAATGATAATTTTGTTAAATATATAATAAATAAATAACAATAATAATATTATAGATATTATAAATAAAAATATTACTATTGAGGGTGAAGTCAGAATTTCATGTAATTTTATCCCACCTCTATTCTCAATGTGCAAATAAATTTTGATCACAAGTGATTTCAATAGTTTGCCGAAGTTTTCAGAGTTTTATATAAATACGATTCGACTGGGTACATTTTCCGGACAACATGTGGATCAATGATGTTTTTTTTTTCAGATGATTTTTTCATCGGCTTTGCTAGTAAGCCGAATTGTTCGTAATTAATTAAATATAGAGACATGCCTACTACATACAACACACTCCTCCAACCTATGAATGTTTCTTTGGAGGTACCTTCCAGCTTCCGATGAGCCAATGGAATATAACAAAAAATTAGGATTGTACACTGAACGGAATCCTCTCCGTGATCATGTTTTTTTTTTTTTTTTTTTTTTTTTCAGAAGAATTTTTCATTTTCTCAACATGACAGCTAAACGCCATATTGAGGGTGAAAAGAAAATAAGTTAGATGTTTTGGCAGTTAGCAATTAAGGACTGCGTTCAACTGTCTGTCACCTCTTGTTGTTTTTTACAGTAAAGTCAAAAAACACTCAACAATGCAGCAATCGCTAATTTTCAGACATCTTCATTTCGAACAAGATTGTCGTAATTTTAAAAAATGAGACTACGGATAAGTGCCTGAAACGGGGAAAATTAATTCTTGAACTGTGTCCTTTTATACAGTCTGACTACCCCAGGCTGCTACAACTCTTCGAATCAGACGTTTCCTGTCTCCATTTTTTGTTTCATTAATTTTTTCTCCTCTTTTCTTCTTTTTCACTTTGTACTTTCCTACCTTTCATTTCCTTTGCGCCTTCCTCTGCTCCACTCGTCCTAAAAATAACTTTCCTCCTCGCCCTCCCACCTCTTCCTTCCTTCAACCTGTTTTCCCTTTTTCTGCCGTCTCCTTGACAAAGTTAAACGATAATGTTCAACAAGGAGAAAAGGCAGGTCTCCACCAGTCGTTCTCTGAAAAGAATAATCGTAGCTGAAGATGAAGTTGAGCTACATTCTTTTAAATAAAAACTTTGGAGTTTCTTTCTTTTTAACAAAATGTAGTACCTCCGTATGTACCTATATATAGGTAGGTACTACTCAATACTGTTGTATGTAGGTATATAACATCATCTGTCTCGATCATACACTGATAATCATACTACTCCTACAACATAAATATCGTTATCATTATTGACATTCCAACAAAAATGTGAGTTGATACACAATTTTGGGTAAAGGTACATAAATAAATTATAATAAAAGGCAAGGATGTGGGAGGAGGGTTGTATGATCATAATTTAAATAATATTACCTATATTATGTACTTATACTTATATTCTAAATATATCATTGTAATCTCACTTTTGGATCAGTAATAGTTAGGTACTGCGCATGCATAGGTAGTTGTAGGCATAACTCCGGAACTACTCTACCAATGTCAGTGACAATGCAACTATGACTGATTTTATACTTCCGTGTTAAAAAGAGTGCAATGACAGATTTAAGTCACCCACTTTGATTAGTCCATCGGGAGCTGATTGAATCTAAATTAATTAGGCAGCTCGACGCCCGTAAACGATTTTTATGCATCCCTAGAGAATTTCCTGGTTTCATTGCCGTGACCCAAGTTCGAAGCAATTACTCGAATTCAAACTGGCTGGCTATTCTCTCAATTCGTCAATATAAAATGACTTCTCACTCTGAATGTGATTACCAGCTCCATTCCAATCATCATAACTCAGTTGGTTCAATCGGTCCACTCAACTATGAGACAATCGAAAACGTTTTTCATTGCCAGAAACTCAAGTATAAAAGTGGAAACTCAATTTCACAACTATCGAGTTCATATTCAATGATTAGAACAGCATGATGAACCCAAAGATTAGCAAAAGCATGATCCTTATTGTTAAAATAATACATGAAACACTCCCAGATATTTAATATGAACAAAAATTGATAAGAGGTTGTCTCTACTATTAATTAATCGTCAGCTAATTTTAACATTACTGTTTATCAAATTTCTTGGAAAGTTAAGTACAACTTTCTGTCTCAGTATTTTTCATTTTTGACAACCCTTCGTTTTTTTATTTTCACTGGAAGATTGGACTTACATAGATACATTAAACTTTTGGCTCAGTGACAACTTTTTCAGACTCCGCAAAGAACTCGGTCCATTTCGAACTGGTTTCCAAGCCAGTGGCTGGAAGAGCACTGACGCCTTGTCCACCCCCTTTTTTCCTTAACGTCTCCATCTCCGTCTCCCATCATCTTCCCTGTCCTCTCTCTCACTCCAGGGTTGGAGGGGAGAGACCCCGCTTGTTTACCGTCTGCGGATATTGCTCAGGAAAAGCCGGTAGCCGAGATGGGGTTGACAGGGGGGGATGTTGTTCCTCCAGTCTGTTGCAAAGGTTGCTCTCCCGAGTCGACAAACACAAGGAGGATTGCCTCTTGGGATGGACCGCCTCCGTGAATGCCCTGTGCAACAAAGATACTGTTTTAGGAAGCGAGGGCAAAGACGGTCAGTGAAGCTAAGGTACACAGCTTGAGACCTCTGTCTTTTATCGAAGGGTCGCCAAAAAGACGAACCAAAATTAGCCTCTTCAATGTGATATGAAATTTTCATATACCAGCTAGTAAGTGCTGGTATTATGATGCTAGTCCTGTGGGTATTAAATCACGGGCTTCAATAACGGTCCACAAAATATTTTTGATTAATTTTTGTTTACAATGAAGGTATAACTATAAAATTACGTGTGCCAATTTCAGAGGCACATCTCAAAAATACATTAATCTAAAAAACGCCGTTCGAAGTGTTTTTTCATTTTTATTTAAATTGATAATATAATAATATAAGTGTTATTTCAATTGCTTCCAACCATATCATCATGAAATGGACATCCCGGCCTAACTTATTCCTCAGTTAAGAAACTTTTCTCAAAACTATATTCCAACAATTAGACAATCATTCGTCTTTCCCCTCGAAACGTAAACCTAGGTTTTCAAACACATTGAAATCGAGTTCCAGACTTTAGAATTGAGGTTGTTAACTTCAGTGCTTAACGAAGCATGATCATTATCCAGCTTCAAAATTAATTACTCCAGCAATTAATTTTCTCAAGAAAAGGAATTTGGCTGGAGCCATTAAATCATTCTGGATCCTGCATCGTCCTTTTGGCATACGCTGTGTGGACAGGCCTGTTGAATTATTTAACGGTCGTTGGCATACACAACAGAAGGTGCTTGGGCGGCTCCCTCCCGACTGCTCCAACGTCGATTATCATATTCAACTCAGGCAGTACAAACCATGCTTTTTCTTTTCACTCAGTCTTATCATTATTAATACCATATCAAAATAATATATTTCAACGAATGCAGGCTTTAATACAATCAATATATTGACAATCATGATACGGATAATATTGATTTTAGAAAGTCTGAATTAATTATTATATAACTATCAATACTGTATAAACAAAAAATAGGTATACACAATAATGAAGGTGCACTTAGGTGCATACAAAATTCATGTGAATCCACAGCTGGTAATATAAGAAACTATAGGAGTTCCCCCACCACTACAAAATAGGTTTATCTACCTACCTGCCTGTTGTATATATGAATAAACTCCCCACCTATAATAAATCGAGATAGAAGCGTAGGTACCTACATTTTGTTTTAAAATGTCAAACAGCGAAGAAAGAATAAAAACGATATTGTTGTGTAAGCAACAAGTAAACCACATGATATGCAAGAAAACTAAAATCAAAACCTAAAACGTGAGAAAGATTACATTGTAAACCATTGTGTAGTGAGGAAGAATATGAGATTGTAAACCACACAATACAACAAACGCAAACATTATCTTGTACCTACCAGTGCATATTTTATTTTTACAGATTTCAGCTTTAAAAAAACCAATTTGTATATTTACTTATACCTTGTCTAAATTTATGTGTCAATAGATCACATTACTGTATTCTATTCTGGGATAGCGAAAGCCACATAAAAATCCCATGTTGTGTTTTGACAGGCCAATATCAATAGTTTCTAGTTTTTGATATTATAAGCGGATTCCACAAAATCAATGGGTCCTTCAAAAAATAGTGCAAATACCGGATGATATTTGGAAGAATTTATGGAATTGGAGATGATAGATTGGCACACCAGAATTTCTAATTAGCATGAGCACTGAGGCAGAATCGTAACTTGGCACTCTCTACCTGTATTTTTGTGTAGATAACGTGTTTCTGTGGTGTTAGGACCTACTGTATGAAAGTTCAGCAAAGAGGCATAAATGGTAGTTGCGACGTGAGGGGACTGGAAACCTCAAAATGACAATCATTCTTCCAAGGATGATTGCAACCCCAATTTAAAGCCTCCGAAACCCATCCTCATTATCGGGCAAATTCGGTTTCAACTGCACTGGAATGGAAAGCGCTAAGTGGTAACGGCGGCGTCTGCAACCTCATCGCCTGAATTGACAATGTAACATGACGTCGCATTATGTGGCCGTTGTCAGGCCCCTCTTTTCAAACCTTCGGAAAAACCATTATGAGCGAACCAGGTAAGAGCTCTGTTGTGGTGCGGTGGGGAGTCAAATTACAACCAGCCTATCATCGATATCATCCGCATCCCGAAGGGCACCCTAACAATGGGGGTGACATTATCGCAATGATTCAGGTAAGTGAAATAGATACCCCCCCCCCCCTCCCCCCTCGGATCTACTGGTTGTAACCTACACCAACCCTTTCATCGATTTTTTCCCTGTAGAGTAAAAATGTTTCCATTGTTCGCGTTAGACTATTATTGTTGAAATGGAATGGAAGAAACATTTATTGTTGTCCACAGGATAATAGTTGATTGAAACTCTTACATTCGAGGGAGGAGGTAGTTCTATCGAACATAATGAAATATTGAAAAAAATCGCAAGAGCTGCAGTCCACCTCACACAAAAATTCGGATATACAGTGTGTACCCCCAAAAGCCAACAACCAACCTACCAATCCAAGTGGTAGAGGAGCCACCAACCATGCAATCCTGGACACCTTTGACATTCTCGAGAGGGTTTACGTTTCGGTTTGGGTTTATATTCCTGGCAAGTAGATTGGAGAATTGACGATTTTAAAAACCTATGGGTATTAGGAACCCGACATTAATCTTGATTCATTATTAAAAGTTCTTCATTTTGAACTATTACGGAACAAACCTCGTAATACGAAAAGGAAGTAGTACAAAACGGAAAAATATCTGTTCTCTTTCCATTTTTCTTTGGTTTTTACAAAAATCTTCCATTGCTTAGCGAATCCCCGAAAATTTGACTTTTCCCGCCTTAAGTCTGATTCCTGAACGCCGGCCCTCAAACTTCGACTGTCCTGATGAATAATGGCCTTGTAATTACGAAAACCCATCATAATTACTTCTTTTTGGTCCAATCAGTTTATCATAATAAAAACCAGGTATATAATTGTGGCAGTAGTAGGTACCTACACTGTTATAGACCATTTTATACCAAATGGAAAAATGAGAAAGGATAAATATGGATATGGAAAGAGCAATTCCGTTTAAAATCGTGTGTGAGGGGACGATGGTCAACCGAGAGTGGTTCTAAGAGTGTAAAATGAAACCCAACAAAACGTCCAACTCCTCCACCAATAAGACTTGCGGTAGGTAATGCGGCCCCGTTTGTCGCCTAGTCCTTTTTATTTAGCTTACTTTCGGATCAGGCAAGTGCCCCACGGGCTTTTATAGAGTCCCTCGAGGTTTTATGGGCTTTCTTCCGTTTCCAACGATAGGAGATTATTCATCCGAAGTCCTCCCGGAACTTACTTTCATCCGATACTCCCCCATCAGCCCCCTCTCATCTCACTCGCCTTCATTTCCCTTTAGAACAGAGGAAGCTACGACAAAGGGTAAGAGTTAATATCGTTCGAAGGTTCCTCTTCATTTGAATATAACCCTCCAGCCCTTAGGCTACCTTAAGAATTACTGTTGAAGATTACGTTCTCATATTTATGTATGGTTTTTGATTGAGACGCCCCTACTCTCAATTCTCCTTCTTTATCCTTCCGATCTCCGTAGGGAACACCAACTCCAGTACCTCGCGAAAGGGGTTACACTAGAGCTCATGGACCCTTCTGATCGTTCAAAGCTCTTTGCTTTCCTTCCTATACATATGTATGTGCTGATTTATTGAACGCGGCCTTGTTCCTTTTTCTCCTCTTTCTACCGTGGTTTTTATGGGAGCAACACTAAGGAAATATGAAGGGGAAAAAAAGAGAAAAAAATCCGTCAGGTCGAGACATCATATATTTTTGTTTCTGAACGTCGAAATACATCTATATCAAACCCTTACTCGGGGCCGACCATCCTTTACATTAAGGATTCATCCTATTACCATATCATAGTTTTTTCTCGAGAGTATATCTAATGATGTACAACCATTCGAAGATGTAAAGATGATATCATCGGGGGAAAAGAGAATCACGCTCGTGCCAAGAAAAAAGTACGAAGCGTGAGCACAGAGGAACACAATGCGATTATACGCCAAAGGGTTACTAGGTATCCATTGAATAATTGACGTTTCCCAACCAATAGGTAGTATGGTTTATTCCAGGAGAGACATGTTCGTGGACCATCTACCCAATTATCGATTTCTCAATAATCAACATTGCAGTATCCGTGAAACATCCATTAATGCTGGAAGATGGATGGATACCTAATTGAAATTAACAAGTGGTGGAAGGGTCATAAATAAATACTAATCGGAAATTTTCAGCCAAGATTGTGAATCCAGAGATAGTGGAGGCATGCTCCCGTTCATTGTCATTAAGCGCGTATAGAAGTTCTTCGGTTCTGCCAAAAGGAGTGAAGGATTTTACAAACCCGTAAATCTTTTCTCAATCCCATCATACCTCCTCATCCTTTTCATACCTCGTAATACCATGAACTACCTACTCTAAAAATTCAGGTTTTGACATACTATTTGATCTCCGAGGCGATGAGCAGGATTTTTTATAAGTTCTACGTTGCTCTGGATTCTCCATTGTAGTCGAGACAAACTATGAATACATCATCACATAACAAAAAATAGAAAAGAGGTCCGTCGACTGTCTGGTGTGCGATGTACCACGGTGTTAGTTTCACGAGCCTGAATTTGTATTCATAAACAAATTTTGACTGATTACTAGTAATATTAATACTTCATAATTACCTACACAAATATATCCGCTTGGATACTATACGAGTATTTTTTCTAAAATTGCATGCACAAGAGTAGGGGCCCCAGAGCCCTGATTATGAGAGGTGTCATTTTCAAGTGTGCAGCCGTAAAGTCACCCGAGGTCATAATCCGATAATCTTCTTGATTTGATAAAGAGTAAAGACAGTGAATACACGCTCGCTGTGCTCAGCCATACCCGTACATATCAAGTTAAAAAGGGAGAAAAAATAGTCGATGGGGAAAAATTAACTCACCTAAATATACTTAGTTAGGCAATCTGTCTACTGCTGAGGGGTGGGTGAGCATAGTGAACGGGTTCTCAATGATTCAATCGTTAATGAACAACATGAAGAGGTTCGAGTTACGACCAAGGATGACTTTACGGCAGCAGACGTTCGATAGTACACCTGTCATGCATCACAAACCGAGGGGCTCTGAAACTAGCGCGCCAGAACCACTCATTCGTCCCCACGTTTTGATTCCTGGGATTACAGTATTCCTTGCAGCTTTATTCGTTGGTTACAGATTTGATAGTATAGAGTTTATCGTTTATTCTATAGTAGAATATATATAGTGTCCATTGCGAACAAATGGAGTTTTAGTTATTAAGAAAGGTATCTCTTCTGGTCAACCAATTGGAGGAGCTTAGTGGGATATTGGCAGCGTTAGAGATTAGTGTCCATTGGCTTTTCTGTAGAGCAACCACTTAGTAATGCCAAGTCAGATCCTGATGCCCCAAGTCCACAACTAAGTAAATTACAAGGGAAAGCGGGTGCACTGCCGATGCTGAATGGCAAGTCGACCAAGGATTTAATTTGGATCCCTTCCTACACAGTGAATGGGAAGATGGACGGGGGAAGATTTCCTCACAGAAGTTCGACCCGTTGGAAGGTGAAGGGCGGAAATCTGAGAAGAAAGGGGCTCCCTCAGGCTTCCTCCAGGACCGGGAAGGGAGGCTAAAGTGGGAAGTACCAGCAAGGAATAACAAAGTTTGACTTCCTCGCAGGACGGTTTAGTTCTCATAGAGGGAGGTCCAACATGAGATTACTCTCCAAGGAACGGACTTCGACAGTTCCTATGACTATGAAGAATCCGATGGCGCGTGATGAATGGGAATGGGAATACTTTTAAAGTGAGAAGAACAAGCGTTCTGACGCCAAGAGTACAAATGGCTCGGGGCGCAGATGTCAGCGGATTTTCCCCTTGTAATTCAATTAAAGAGGATTGGAGCAAAGGGGAAGATGGGATCTGTGAGATTGCCTTGAACAAACTACTTCTCGTTGGCGTCACAGGCAAGCGGCACGTTCAAGTCCTCGAGGAGCTTTTGCCATACCCGTTTGACTCATGAAAGTGAACCGTCTTCCCGAGCAATAAAACAGGTGTTGCTTGTTGAAGGGTACTAAAACATAGTATTGTTCAGCAGGTATAAGTATATTCCAGAACGGTTTTACATTCATGTAGAGAATATTTGTAACCCAGTATGATTTTTTATTCAGCAATCGGAATAATACCTATGTTATACCTAACAGTATTCTGTAAACATACAATGGTACCTATACGTAAAAGTTTAAATGCTGCAAGATGGAGCCCTATAAAATAAAAGGTCTACCAAGTTGGGTGGGCAAGATAGCTTCCTCACTTTTGTAACATGGCCGTATAGAATTAGTCAATAAAAATTTCACCGAAATTGGTCAAATAGATCCTGAGTTACGCCTATGACAAAACATTATTTAAAAGTTCCATTCATGCAGCATGAGTTAGTGAGTGAATCAAAGAATAATTTTTACCAATTTTGTGGGTGATTCTTATAGGGAATTTCACGCTGATTTCGAATATACCACATGTTCCTATGTGTAAGATGGCATTTCACACCACAAACCTCAGAAAACACGTTTTTTTAAGCGATTTTTGAAACTAAATTTTCAAAATTTGATCCCTTGAAGTACTCCAAAAATTCTGGTCAACGAACTCATCTTTACTTTTGATATTATTGAAATTTTAAATTTTTTTGGATTTTTATCTCGATCCCACGGGCAGATATCGTCTGGAGTGACGTATATATAAATATATATATTATACATATGAAAAAGTGTTAAATTTCAGGAATTGTTTTAGAATGGTCTGAATGGTTCATTTCCATGAAGAAAATTGTCAAAAAATTGCATTACAAAAATTTTGAAGCCATTGCAATAGCTTCATTTTCTTGGAAAATTCGCTAAAATGGATACTATTTCCTTCATATTGAAATCGGAATTTCTCAGTTACGACGATATCATATATCACTTTACAATCGGGACCTCTTTCAAATCTCGAAGAGAAAAGACTTGCCATTTTTGACCGTTCAGTGAATGATCTTCGATAGAGAAGTAGATACATTCGGAAGCAATGTTCGAATATTCGACTTTCGAATTACAAAGAATCGTGTTTTCGAATGTCTAATGATATTCGATTACATTCAAATTTCGAATACCTACTGAATGTAGAACCGCGTATTTTGGAAATCATGGTAGTAGTGGACTAGAATGTAAGTATTTAGAACAAATTTTTACAATAAAATTGATAGGTAGAGAGCTTACCTACTTTACTTTTTAAAATTAAATGTTATATAATTTACACAACATAAATACGTTTTGTATTTACATTTTTCTTTTTTACTCTACCTGGTGGATCCCAGTTTTTGTAACTCAGAGTTTTATTCTGGAACTCGGCCAGGAGGAGGATTTCACCCAATCTAGAACCATCTCTTCCTAGCTAACAACCTGCAACCATCTCTATCTGTTCCTCCATTCCAACAATCCTAGGATGATCATATCCAAGAACATAATTATCTTAGGGCGAATACCACCAAAAAACCATCACGAAACCCAGATCCAGAAAATAAGGAACTCCATGACAGCCCCTCAAAAACCCGTTACTGGGCCTTTTGGGTTAAGTAAAGGTACATCCAACTAGTATAGATTTTCGAGAAGAAGGTATTCTTCGGGTACATCAGTTAACATCAAAATAATATATGTTCATTATAATCCAGGGCTGACAATATGCACGAAAAGGCTTGGGGAAAATAATATCCATGTGAGCGAGTTTTTCAGTTTTCTATTTATATGGTAACGTTCCATAGTTTCGTTTTATCCGCAATATATACCTAGTTCTTGTTGATTTGGAAAGTCAATACTGTTTTGGTGGCTGACCAGCTTCTCTACGGAGATGTTGGTTTCCTGCAAAAAAACCTCCGTGAGAGAAATTCGCTTCTGAATCTTCCATTCCGTCAACGATACCGGTTTCGACGTCCGAACAAAGTCTTCATCAGTCCTTAGACAAGAGCGTGAATCACCCTAGATCACGAAGAAACAGAAAAAAGTTTCGAATTGATGGCTTATCATCTCGTCTTGTAAAGTTAAGAAAATACGGCACCTTAGGAATTTGGAGACACGGAGGTTACATACCAAGGAGAATAGCCGCTTGATGTATTCATAACTCAAGAGAGCCTTGTATAAAAAGATTCACTTGTAATACCTAGTTATCTGTGTGAGAGAGGCGAAAAAACCCTAAATGCTCCAACCCAAAGGGTCGAATTTGAGTTCGGATATACCATTCCTAGTCTTCGGGCAGTACTGAACTATTTAGTCTACGAAAAGAATAGTAGTTCGACTCGTTGATTGGTCGTCATTGCACGTAACGGTGTGAGCGCAGTTGCTGAGAGAAGGGATCTCAGCTATTCGGGGGCCGTTCCCCTGAATAGGCGGAACCATCCTTACCCTCCGGTTTCCTGGTGTTGGGGGCCCACAGGGCTGTCTTGAATACACATTGGCGAAGAGTTGGATGAGGGAAGATCCCCGAGAAGTAAGTGAATAAGAAACCCCTCTTCGCCCTTACTTTCACTCGGTTCTTTCTTGCTTCTGGGTAATTGCCTATTAGTTCGAGCTCAAGTGTTCTTTAAGAAGAACTAGCTCACAAGTCACCGGAAAACTTTAGAGAGTGAGCTCCCACGTCTCTCTCTCCAAAACTTCCATTCTATCAGGTCCCAGTCATTCTATGCAATAAAGGACGAGTATAAGCTGTATGAAAATAATATCGCGATTTCAATTAAAAAGTTTGGTTAAGGAGTTATGGAACGCAGTTGAGAAATGATACGTACTACGTATATGTGAGTACTTTTGAGGGTGCCTAGGAAGATGCTGATATTTTTATTATAATACCTACCAGTCTTTTATAATATTATGTAGGTACCTTATGTTATAAAAGAGTAGATAGGTTCGCAATGTAAGACCTTTGTTCAAATGCAACAGGTAAGTTGGTAGTACTTGAGCAAAACAATGCACAAACAATACTATACTATACAATACACAAACAATACTATGACATGGATATTATCCATGTCATATAGTACTTAACATACCTACGAGTACAACTACTACCTAATACTATTTCTGTTAATAATCAATATAAAATATATGACGCATTCATAGCTGTAATGAGGTCAAAGAATGAAGGTTTTTGAATTCAATGACCATATTGAATTCAAGAACATTATTTAAATGTGTAGTTGGAATTCAATGTGGTTTCTGTATCAACTTAATAAAAAATGAATAAATAAATTCCAACCACTCCTCTACCCCTATTTGCCTCAAGTTTAAATTGATTTGCCAATGCAATGGTCACAGTACTACTCACAGTAAAAACTTCTGACAATTTTCGACTTGACACAGACTATTTACTTTAAAGAGTTCCCTAAAACAATAAAGCCAGAGTGCTTTTGTATGAATGCTGGGAACGGGGTGTCGGATTTTTCGGAGTGGGGATGACTATAAACGATGGAAGAGCTTAAAGTAGATGCGATCCGCAAGAGCGGGACCGATAGAGCGGAAACGCGAAGGTAAATGGACGTCCAAGGGCGTACGAGGGATCCGGATGTGGGGGGAAAGCGACTCTCAATTTAATTCTCACCAGAGCGAAGGTTAGCTCGCTCCCTCAACTAACCCCTAACGACCGCCTCCCTGCAGTCAAATCCCAGCTGGACGACTGATCGCCTACAGGCAGCACGAAGGGACCAGACCTTTCTCCCCGCGATTTCATCCCTCGGGCAGGAGTGAGGAGTCCGCTTACTCCAACAAAATGTACAGGGTAGATATAGCATCAACCCTAGTACTAGAACCCACTTAATTCGCATTGGAACCCCTATATAATACCCCTGGGCCCAAGAAACACCTGCAGCTGTCAACCTTCAAGGGGTCCCTAAGGACAGGGGAATTAAAAAATTATTGAAGGACAAATCCGCTGCAATCGTAACTAATAAAAGTAATTATATATGTATGAAATTGTATAACAAATAATTATGTATCTTTGATAGCTACCAGCTTTGGAGTTTTTCCTTCTATCCATCTAGTGAGACCTCATGTTGTGCATCCCAAATCACTACATAATTCCCTTTCCTGTTCGCTATCTCACTGTTTTTATCCATATTATTAATTTATGTATCATAGGTAGGTATATAGAGTTGGTACCTACCTAAGATACATATTAAAATAATATCCCAAATTTAGTGATTCGATAAAGTAGCTAATAATAACTTTTTAATCAAGATTTGGTTGTGTTGGAACTAATGGTCAATAATAATGCACACAAGAATCTTGATTAACAATAAATCCAATTTTTCCTGTTCAGCATTTTAGTTGGTAGGTGGCATAGGGAAGTGACGACGAAACAAAAGTAGTCTTCATAGTAGTCTTTCCAACTAACAATGGGAACTGAGACACAAACTGACAATTACGTCTGGCAGTCAGTTAAATGAAAAGAGTCGTTTTGTATGATCAGGGTTTGATCACGCATATACATAAGGTAACTATTGCATTAATCCTATAACTGGAACATAATTGAAAAATCTAATTAGGAAGCACACGTTGACATAACTTGTTGACAAAAGTTTTATTAAATTTGGTTGTAACATTGGACAATAAGCAATATATAAGCGTACCTATATAAATATAATTCAACGGCCGATTTTACATGTAGAATAAGTGATAATAATGAGGAATTGTGAATAATTACACCAGAGAAACATATTTAATTTATTCACTAAACGCATTAAATTATGAAACAAATTATAAAGGATATTTGCGAGTTCAAAACTCGTACGTTTGTGACAAACCTCGCAATGTGCGTATTCAACTTGTTCTGTTCATGAATCGACGTGGCTTTTTATTGTGTTTTTGATTACTTTTGGAAGAGAGGTCTTCATGTCTGTAGCCAACATAACTACCGGATATTGGGAAACCTGAGAGTTCTCAAGAGAGCGGTTGATGTAGTTTTCACTCTTCTGAAACAAACCCTTGTTTACACGTCGCATCGCCAACAAATCTCAATTAGACCTCAATAGCGTCCGAACTCCGACCGCCCAGTTCTATTGCGGGCAATCGATTTTCCGACTCATCAGTATGACGCTAACTCACTATATAGCCCCCACTCCTAATGGAGATTAGCAATTCAATATCCTCCCAATTCCCATTCAACTTCCCTAACGAGTAAATCACGTTGAAATCTTGAATTCAGATTGCGTTCCATCGCGATCTGGAGTTATTTTGCTCATTACTCTTGTTTCTTCAATTCATCCCGAATACACCTGATGCTTCCTGATTGCAACCACGAACTCGAATGTATACGGCTAATTCCAATCACAACCACAAAAAAGCATGCCGAGATTCCCAATATTTCCGTAACTACCACTGAACCTGGATCATGTTTTCTGAACTATTATTTTTATGATATTTTATTTTGTAGGTACCTAGCACGGCCCTTACGTTTTTGGTCTAGGTCGGAAGGAGACGACACTAATCTGATAGAGGAGAAACATTTGCCAATTTGGGTCCATTAAGAACTGAGAAATCGATGTTTCAGAAAATTCACCTTTGCGCATGCGTACAAACTACTGGTAGTCAAGTGGCTATGGGATAAATAGGGGGCCATCATGAGGCTTCCCGGTACCGTCTCTGAAAATTTCACCGACATTGGTCGAGTAGTTCCGGAGTTATGGCTATGAAACACATTTTAAAATTGCGCATGCGCAGTAGGCAATACTAATCCAATCACATCAAAATTCGTAGGTAGTTCTCAACCTCCAACTGCCATCCTAATTTGAACGAAATCAGTAAATTAGGAACTGAGACAGTCGTTTCGGAAAATTCACGAATGAGCATGCGCACACGCTATTAGTGGTCCGATGGCGATGAAATTCATAGGGGCCTATCTTAGGTCTAACCCGTTTAACTCCTGGAAATTTCACCGAAATTGTTTTAGTAGTTCCAGAGTTACGCCTATGACAACAAATTTCAAGTTTGAGCTTGCGCAGTATCTATTACTGATTCAATCGTGACGTCATTTAGATTCCCCCATTCGTTATTGTATTAAAGTTTCCTGTTCTAATGTTTTATCCAGAATTGCTTTAGTCTTAATCTCTATTCAATCTATCAGTTAGAAATTCGGTTGTTCGAAGAATCACCTCTATGATTGATTTTTACTACTTAATACCTAATCGTTGGTTTTGTTGGTTTAATAAGGCACAACTGAGAAAACTAGACCCCAGATTGATGAAACTGGTGAAGGAAACTAACAAAACCAATTATTGTTAGTGAAAATCAATCATAAAGGTGACTCTATGTACAACCAAATTTCTAACTGATAAAAGGATAAAAACATAGGATAGGAATTCTAACTGATAAGAAATAAAAACTAAAGTAACTATGGACAAAACACTAGAACAGGAAACTTTAAAACAATAATGAATAACTGCAAAATTAGAGGTCAAGAATGGAATCCTCTGGTTATTGCTATCAAGATCTAATCTATACTTACTAAGCATGACTGAATGGAGAAGCTCCAAGTTCTGACCAAAAACTGGCTGAAGAAGGTAACCAAGTTTCACCGAAACATGTACCATCAAGAAAATAACTAAGTACTTACCACAAGACTCCACAATTGAATAAATACTCGCTTGGCTTATTTCATCACAGTTATAATAATAGAGTGTGTAAAGGTAGCTGGTATAAGATAGAGTGCGCTAAGTAGGGCAGGAAAATGTGGAGAAACATGGATGGGAAGGGGACCATAGTATTGATAGTTAGTTACCCTAAAAGTCATACTGATCGGATTTCATAAGTGTAAGTTAGAGAGATTAGAAAACCTATTTTAAATAAAACCGGGTTTCTGGTCTCTCAAGTGTTTTCAGAACGAATCGAATCTATTCAAATGCGCAAAAAACAAATCTAGAATGTGACTAGTTCTTTGAAAATTCTCTTATCAAGTAATGACTAAACTTTTTCCGGTTTTAATGATATTTCATAAATGAACTTCACGGTTCACAGTCAACTTCACATCACATATTCTCATCTCCCTTCATTCAATTTATTACGGCTGCAGACACAAAGCTGACTTGATCTGATTTTCACGCATCCATAACTCGATACTGAGATGAAAAAAGTTTAGCGGAGGTAGATTAAAAAAAAATCGTCCCCCGCACAAACCTCTGCGTCATCACTGCTTCAATGAACTAATTTTTTTTTTCTCCAAACCTCGTTTTGTAAAATATCGTAATAGATAGATTGTCTGCATGAAAGACCCTAAGCTCGGAGTTATCGCAAGATAATATTAATTTCATAGAAGGCCCATCTGAAGACTCTGATTAATTTGCTGTAATTTATCAAAGTACCTACTAACTTAGTGAATCATGAATAGTATCCTCACTATCGCTATTCTCATCCTCCATATCAGTAGGTTTCGTTAAGCAGAGATTTACTTTCGTCGTGCCTCTCCATGAATCATTTACTATCTCACGTCGACGGAGGAAAAACTGGGGTCAACATTTTTATCTCGGCTTGATGTGTAGTGGTATCAGCAGGGGGGGGTCTCATTCAGAAAATTGGTCTCTAATGGTTGGTATCATCAATTTCCTCGGCCATATCACCTACCTACTTGGGACGATCGTAGCAGATTCCCCTACGAGACGCCCATGGAAACTCTGTTTTTCCGTTGAGTTTTTTATTCATACAACCAAAAACGTCCTCACATTACTACATCGAACGACCAGTTTGTTGGATCGACCACCTATGAAGACCCCTTCTCATGCCATTATCTAGGTAGCATAGATCTGATCACATAGAGATCACTGGGAATTCGCTTATGGACCAGTTGGCAGTAATCAGACCAACCCTATATTACGGATATAGGTACTTGTATCACAGAATTATAGCATTTTGAACATTACACAGAATAAGTGACTGGTTCACACCTTATGTGCTTGGACACAAGGATTGGTTCCAATTTCTGAGAAATTCACTGAGGACCATTATGACATAATAAGCCCACTAAACATTCCACAAAATGGAAATTACCCAAATAAGGGAACTGACGACAGCGAGACAAATCAACTGATAGACAGACAGATGGACCCAGACAGACACAACCAAATTTAAACAGATATCTCCCGCTCGAAATTTGAGAGACGTCTATATGTTTTCGGAGTTCTTGCCAAATTCAAAGATAGAGCTGGAATAACATGTCAAATAACTAGTTAACAACGCTTATGGATCTCAAAAAAAGAAAAAAAATTATGTATGTATTCCTAATAGCTGGTTTTTGGTAATTAATAATAATTTATATTTGTAGATGCCAGCTGTGGCTGTGTCCACAGCTGGCACCTACCAATATAAATTATTGAGAAAAAAAACTTATTTATCTGACCAGTGTAAACTGCAAATATAGGTATGAAGATCGGCCTAATGGGTCCTCCTGCTATTGTTGGTCTGCACTATTCGCGATATTTCCACGGTAATCTTCCGTTCGAACCCTGAAGAAAACTTTACATTTTATTTAGAGCTAATTATGATGGTGAAAAATGGAAAGTGTAGCCGTTTGTGCCTGATTGAAATAAAGACAGCCAGAGATACAAGTAACATTCATATAAAGAGATTTATGAATTTTTTTACGTTTGATAAATTTTGTAAGGTCGCACTGAATATAATTTTGACAAAATGAAGAAATTTTTGAAGTATTGAGGGTATACGAGTACACGAAAGGTGAACTAAAAGCCTGTTACGGTACATGAAAACATTTTTAATGGAAATTCTCGTGATGGAAAACCTCGGTAAGGACCGCTCGGTATGAAAGTTTCAATATAAGCAGCTCAGCAAGAGAAACCTTGGCGCCCCTATCGCTACAACCTCCCCGCAATCCTATTTCACGTGCTATAACTCTGCTCAAGGGGTGTGGCGAGGGGTCGACCTCACTCCACCTTCATTATGTGGAATACCTCGGGGCTATTCCCTGGCAAAAGGGAAAGAGAGAAGCTACCTTCCCGGGAACGCCCGCCCATAGAAGGTGTTAAGACATTGTAAAGGGCTCGTCAAATGTGCCAAAAATGCCGCTTCATCCTTTTACGCCTTTTGCCCCTTTTGGGAATACGAATTGCAACAAACTAGAGAGAACCATGTTCAACCTTGTTCAACACTCATCCTTTAACAATCTGCCTACCCACACATCAGTCGTGATAAATAATTTAATAGTTACAAAATTACTAGTACATAATTATAAGTTACAATACCATGGCTACCGTGCTAACGAAACTTGTGAAAAGGCAAAATATCAGCCGTAGGTAGGCACGTATTACTCATGGTCAATGCATTAAAACCAAGGAAGGCGCCAAGACATTTTAATGAGTTCAACACAGGTGCAATAAAAGCCGCTTCATCCTTTCACGATTTCCGCCCCTTCCAGGAATACGAATTGTTATGAACTATAGCAAAAAGTTCGTCAAAGGACGCTGAACTTTGTCCAACACCAATCCACCAGTAACCTACCTATTCAACAAGAATGATCAAATATTTTAACAGATTGTTATTGAATTACTTACAGTTACTCATTATCCCTCATGGGCAATCCATTCATACCATAGACGGCGTCAAGGCATTGTAAAGAGCTCGTCTATCATTCCAAAAATGCCGCTTCATCCTTTTACGATATTTGTCCCCTTCTGGACATAGAAATTGTAAAAACGTGTGGGGGAACTAAGTTTTTGTAAGCCCATGCTGAATTTTATGCAACATCCATTCAACTATAATGTATCTACCTGCCTACCTAAATAATAAATAACCTTGATAAATCAAGAAATGAAATCAATTTAGCTAAACATTGATTTTAGCAAATTTTTGGAGACAATTCAGCTACTACAATGCCTTCAAAATTTCAGTTACGCGAATTTTTGAAAGTTTCTTTCATGGAAATCCGTTTCATTCTAGAACGATTCCCGGAGTGTTACACTTTTTTTTATGTGTGTGTGTATGTGTATGTATAGGTATTGTCACTCCAGTCAATATCTGACCCTAGAATCGATCTAAAAAATACTCTACCAAGCGGAAATGGCACGTAGCTTCCTCGCGTCCAAGGAAATTTGAGATAAAACATGGAATAAGAACGGTGTAAGGTCAAAACTCTTGATCGTGTTGACGTTTGTCAGTTTAGACAAAATATCAACACAATCGTGCACGAAATGTACGTTAGCGCATGCATAGAGCGTATCGTTGATCCAATCATGAGGCACTCCATGTGGGACCTCAAGGGGCCTTACCCGCATAATCCCTGCAAATGTGAACCAAATCGGATGAAAACTCTGGAAGATACGGGTGTAGCAAGGAAATGCGGACGGATAGACCGACAGGCGGACGCGGAACCAAATTGTTCAGGAAGCTCTGAAACGTAAAATGCGAGTGGAAATTTCAATTTTGGGGGACAAAAATATTTTCGATCCTCAGAGTGAAAACAAAGCTTCCACTATCTTCGGTAGACTCGGAGGCAAAATGAAAAATGTCAATAATAACAAAAGAAAGGATGATTTCCTACTCTTAGGCAGGGTTGGAAAA
>JAEMON010000002.1:17173430-17202828 GCA_030264115.1 Lygus lineolaris | reverse complement strand
CAGTACCAACCCTGCTCTTAGGGGTCCAATTAGAAAATTATGGGTAAATAAAAAAAAAGGTTTTTGAAGTTTTTGACATAAATTAATATCTTAAAGATAGGAACATGCAATGTACTTACCTACTAAATTTCCCTTAAGGATGATCCATTAATTATCATTAAAAAAATTAAAAAAAAGTACGAAAATCGAAAATTCGCTCACTAAAACTCATTCTGCATGACTGGTACTTTTTTGTACACGGTCAATCCATATCCATCCCGGGCTCAACTTATTTGCCAAAACTGGTGCTTAATCCTTCTTCTTGAATCGCTCCTTCTGGGAATACGAATATTACATTATTATTTACATTAAGAAATTAATATTATAATAGTTTTACCTATTATATCAACAACCTATATAGTGTGGAACAAAGAGGGTACTGAAATCCGACACCCATAATATTGTATGTATCTACTTATTAAGCATGATCAAGTCACTGTATCCTAATCAATTGAATAAACCGAGTTAGAATGCCCTAAAAGGCACTTCCTCTACTGAGAGTAGTTTCCTACTGGATTCATCTCCAAGCTCAAAAAATGATGAATTTTAATGAAAAATTGCTCAGTCAAATAATGTTTACAGAAAACAAGTTGCCGCCAAGAATAAACGAAGGTATGATTTTCAACGTGTTTCACATATCCTCTCTCTCATTTCCAGGTATTCAACTCGAGCGAAGATGGTTGAATCCGATAGGGGCAACTTGTCGATAGTTGGCTCTTTCAAGAAATCCGTGCCAGACCCAGATTTTAAGGTATGTGAAAAAATGCATCGGTTTGTGAGTGGCAAGTTTCTAATATAAATCAAATTAAATTGCATTTAGCTAAGTATGATGTTTCAGAATCGTCAATGCATACCAATGCTGTGTCACTACTTAGTTATGCAAATATGTTTCATCATCCGAACGCTGTCAATAGATTTGTTGTACAGCATAAATACGGAACGAGAGATCTTTCCCTCAAAATGAACCCCAAGCGTGATTAATGTTCGTAATGACCCCCAACTAGACCCAAAGTTAATACGGCCCCGTTGGTTTCCATCCGGGGACCCGGATTTCCTTCAGATGTAATTAAACTTTGGTCGATGAGGCGTTTCAAGGACCGAGCCATTAATTAAAAGGGACTCGGCTGAGTTTTGAAGGGAACAGAGCAATTATCGAATAATAACAATCGTCACTCGATGATCATTGACGGTTATAATTGTTCCCGTTCAAGTTACTAAAAGAGCGTCGTTTCACAAGAGCGCAAATCCGAACGACTTCCCAGACTCCAGAGGGCTCATCAGCCCCTGCGCGTCTGCAAGAAACTTCATTTCAACACAAATTGATGCTTCGCAGCAGCAATTCAGCCTCACCTTGGTTTATTAAAAAGTTTTTAATTGCGATTCAACTCGGCGCTCGTTTCGTTTTGGTTGTACGTACGCATTTCTTTCTTTAACCTTCCCTCTTCTTTGTGCTTACCGCATCACTTCTTTCCTCTACTCCGTTAACCGCGTCTTTTTACATGCGGAAAAAGTATTTTTCATGTTGGCATATTTCATAATGGTTTTGAACGCCAAAAAGAAAAGCTTGATTTAATATGAGCGTTGAATTGACTTCCAATCGTCTGGGTCTGTCCAGTTTCTCCTCTTTTTTGGATTTCGAATCTTAGGGTTGGAAAAAACCCCAATTTTGTTGGTGACGTTACAATGTTATTTTTTCGATATTGATTTTCAAAACATCTGTTTTGGATAAAGAGTTGTGTGACCATTGCTCAAAAAAAAAGGGGTGATGATAGATTCGTTGGAGAATAGTTGATGCCAGGGATAATTTGAGGGGGTCAAAAAATAATGCCGCCGTAAGGTAAAAGCCAATTCCTGCTGAAACCAACACTCTCAATAATTAAACATAGCATGAATTATATTATTACAGTGTTGCGACATCGTTTGTCCCAGCTCAAACGCCAGATAATAAATTATAACATCAACACAACACATTGGGGTGTTCAACACATGATACAATTGAATTTATTCATGGAAGAGAGCGATATTTTTATACTGTAAAGATATTCAAAAATCGGCACAATATAGTGACTGCTTGTTTATTCAAATCGCTAAATAGTTACTCCCTAAGATTTTTTGATTGTGCTGCAGCCAAATATGGACTATAGAGGTAGAAAGCACAAAGAATTCAACGAAAAATTTGCAATAAGAACAGCTCACATGAATCATAGTACAAATTCAAGAGAAATATATTTTTTTAAATATTCTAAAAGAGTTGACTGATTATGAGTTGAACCTATATCCATACTTCAAAAGGCTTAAAAGTAGACGTACTGCCTTCGTGAATAACTATGATCATCTCTCCTGTATACCGGTGCTTTGAAAGATACTCTTCGAAATACCAACGAAACTTTGATTAAATAAGCATTGAACTTGGGCCGTTACCAATTAATATAGTGTCATAAAAATATGCAAATCCTGACAACCACTTTTCCACTCAGATAGTTTATTGAAGAAAAATCGTCCATCAATCTCCAAGTGGCATCCAATCAAGAGCACATTAGATTCATTTTGTAGAGATCTGCCTTTTGGGAACATAGTAATGCAAATGGAGCCGAAACAATGAGAGTGAATTGAAACTCATTTTACAATAGATTATCTATGGAGATGCAACACTAATATGTACTAGTAGAAACATGCCACTGGTTTTTGTATGTAGTTGTTAAGAATTATTATCTTCAAGAAAATAGAGGCCATGAGTAAATGCCGAAGAAGAATCTACGAAAATATCTCACATCTACCCTAGCAGTTTTCCCCGGCATCTTGTTCATATCCCCCCACAAACTTAATTTCCTCTAACAATTATTCATCTGCAGAGCAACCCTAATTTCACTTTGCGTTAGGCGGCAATAATTCTCTTTCCAGATGGAGGGAGAATGACGTCTTGAAGACTATTACCTTCCTAGCACGCTGCATCCTCTGCTCACAATACAAAAATAATTTTAAAAAAAGTCTGCCAAGTTGGGTGTGCAGTATGGGTTCCTCACTTTTGTAACATGGACGTACAGAATCAGTTAGTGAACGTTTCAGCTAAATTGGTAAAATAGTTCCGGGGTTATGTCTATGACAATAAATTTCAAGTTTGCTCATGCGCAGAAGCCATCACTCATCAAATTATGGCGAAGTTCATAGGTGATTGTCTTGGTGTCTGCCAGTAGTTATTACTGATACAATCACGTCAAAATTTGAAGGTAATTGTCAACCTCTACCTACCCTCCAAATTTGAGTGATAGCGGTCAACTAGAAACTGAAAAAACGTAGTTTCAAGGAAATAAACTTTCGCACATGCGCACACGCTACTGCTAGGCCGATGGCGATGATATGATAGAGGACCCTCCAAGGACTAACCCACTTAATTTCAAGTTTGCGCTTGCGCAGTAGCTATTACTGATCCAATCGTGACGAAATTCATAGGTGATTCATTGGTCTTGGAGTTCGCTCCCTAACCTCCTAATTTGAGCGAAATAGGTCCATTAGGAACTGAGGTACCGGGATTACAGGAAATTCACGTTTGTGCATGCGCTCACGCTACTAGTAGTCCGATGGTGATGTAATTGATAGGGGACCTTCAAAGATATAACCCGCACAATCCCTGAGAATGTCATCAAATTCAGACCATTACTTCATGTAGGTTTGCCTGGGACAAGGAATTGACTACGGACAGACAGACAGACACGGAACCAAAATTGTTCAGAAAGCTCTGAAACGTGAAAGCAAGTGGAAATTTTGGTTTTGGATGACACATTTTCTTGCACGTATACATAGCTTAATACCTTCTGCAAAACGCAAATAATTTTGAAATTCCGGATTAACCTGATAGTGAAGCTTGCGCCGATGGTGGTTTTCGTGATGATAATATTATTATCACAAAGGAGTTGTAGAGAAGTCTCATACATAATTTTGCCAAGTGTGTGTCTGTCTGTCTCTCTGTGTGTGTTTGAATCAATCTCGCTCGAATGATTACTCCTATCCTTTGGACGCGACTGCTTTTCCTTCCCCCCAATGAAATCTTCGTTAAGATTAAAACAATAAGATTATCAAACAAAAATGTGTGTGGGTATTCCTCAATTTTTTTTTTAATCGAAGTGCTTGGCTGCTTCTTCAATCCTCCTTCTAATAATCCGTAATGGGATGTGAGTGCATATGTATTTTGTACGTTTCTGATTGATAGATCTCAATGAGAGCTTTTGCCAAAAAGGTGCAACATCAGGGGTATCCTGATGAGCCGGAAAGGGTCTTGAAATTGATGATGATAACTTCAATGATCCTTCAGCACTCAAATAAACCTGACGTCACGTTCATCTTTCCAGCTATTCTCTGTCATAACAAGACGGAGATTTGAGTTGACATTACCGCCTCATGGGGGTTTTTGAGAGCGCTGAACCCAAATTTGAGGTTCAAAATGCGAATTCACGGCCCATGTGAACACACCACAAATGTTGGGCTCATTCAACACTCGTACTCTTTGTGTTTCGTAGAAACCTCGTGGAACTAGAGTGATTAGACCTTCCTCAAACTGTGAGATCATTCAACTCAACATTATCCCGAACAGCACAAAATTATAAGCAGACCTCCTTCATTGGCAAGCTTAAGAACTTGTTGTTGGGTTATCGTTGTTAACATGAAAACTCGTAAAGTCGTAAGTGGTAATATAAAGAACTTCATAAATTTACTTTCTTATATTTTATACTTTTATCTTACACAAATTTCAATATTATGAATTTCGTCTCCAAAGGAGCTAATTATTATTTTTTGGCCCACTAGGTGTTTGGAAAACATCATGTTTATGTTAGTGTTAGGAGTATTGGAGTGAAGAGGTATAGGTATAACTAACTACTTTTGCTCACTAGTTTGAGTCAATAAACCAATAAGAAGAGGCCTGCAGCGTGGTTCAAACAAAAAGACAGGCGCACAAATTTAATGAGAGTATAGGTATGAGGTAGGCGATGAGATAATAGGTAATATGAGTCTAATAGAACCATGCTATGAGGTGATTACACTGAGGGATTTCGTGTCATAAGTTATGGTTCTGCTTTTGCTGTTCATGGAAGGTATATTCTCATGATTTTTCGAAAGTTTGTTGTCATATCATGATGAGTCGATTCCTTCTTAAAGTTACTGGAGGAAAAACCAAGTAGGGTCCTTAATATCAGGTAATGAATGGAGAGGCACTCAACTTTACAATTTACTCTACCGATAGACAAGAGTGCTGACTACGGGATGGAATTTTAAAGTGAATCGTCGAGATGAAGTGATGTTGGGTAGGGTGCGGGGTTGAAGATTGAGCGAAAGGCGAGTGTTTTGTTGGACTCCCAAAGTTGTGAGATGGGAAGGGTCCACTTTGAATCGCAATAAGGCTCCCCAAGTAGAGAGTTTGTGTAAACATATATTTATTCATCAGGTTAGCACTCTGGGAGGCTTTTCCCAGAGAGGAATACTGATGGTAGGAGTCGGGGTCCCTCCCTCAGTGAAGACATCGGGTGAGAATCAATCACGCCGAGTGTAAGGTAGGTATGCCAATACTCTTCACACACGTCTCTATGGATATAACCAAATAATATAGGATGGCCAGGAAGTAGCCTACAGAAAGATTGATCTAGGTTCAGTTGGCTAGGTAATTATCAGCACTGCAAAAAGTGACTGCTAAAGAAACGTTGGTCATAGTAAACAAGTCTCGAAGAAAAAAACTAACGGAAATCAAAAATCTAAACTCGGCACCTCCTCTTACATAATAAGTATGATGTCTAAAAAAGACAGAGGGATTTGAAAGGTGAAAAACATGCAATGCAATGGATAATTCGAGGATTATATAAGGTTATCAAATATAGGAAGTTTTCAAAAAGTTTTACTCTTTGTTCAATGCACCTCTTTGATCATCACACAGGTGATAAGTAGTTCTTGTCGGATTTTTCTTCGAATAGAAAGAATTCATCCCCCTCATTCCCACCCCGAGTTCCTGATGAATGTGCTTTATACCAGTGATTTGGTATTTCAATTTTTAATTTTAACTTTTTGCTTAAGTTCTTTCAGAATTTAAGGAATAAGTAATTTGAAGAACACCCATTCTCCTGGTGGAGAGTTCCTGTTACGATGGAATAAATGGGTTTTGTACGTAGGTCGAGGAAAGATGAAAACTGATATTGGGTCTATGGTCCAGTGCCGGTTTTTTCCAAGCTCAATTTCAATAGAGAGGGTGTAATTTACCGGAATAATAGCAAACCTTCTGCCTCTAGCCATCTCAGTGCATTCAGTGTTTACCAATAATCCTAAATAAATTGGGTTTTCCCCTCTTCTTTGCATGCTACCTATTGAATTGGGCCCCCTATACGAGTATGATTTGACTGGACTATCGTCCAGCTTTCAATCATCGATGTTCCTCCCAAAAGATGTAGCAAATATTTTATATTCACATAGGATGGGTTTCGGCGAGTATCTACTTGTTCTCGTTCATGTGAGAGGTATATGGAATTTCCTACTCTTTATTTCAATCCGTAACTTGATTGTAGGTCCGATTTATGTATTAGATCGTGATTTAGATTTAAGGCATCGACTAAAACGTGATTAAACTCCGTCTCAATTAGGCTTAAGTTTATGCTTCCTCCATAATGACCCACCTTATCAAAATTTCTCAGTTCACCGACATATTCTTTACAGCACATGGTCGTTAAGAAGGCAGTTTTGGGATGAGAAGTATGTCATGCAAAAGCCTTGGCTTCTCAAGAGACAAAATGATCATGCATATTGGTATAACACGGATTTTTTCTTCTTCGAAGAACTACTCCTATGGGAGGTTATTTATTTCACTTCAGTCTCCTCCTGGTGATGCTCAACGCTGTGATATAAATGTGGAGGATATCTCTTCCAGGTTTAGCCCCAGGGGATGCCTAGTACCTTGTCATAACACCCCCAGCTGTCAGCTCGTCGTAATAGGCTCAACTCTGATCAATAACACACCCTGAACAGCCGCTAATCTGCGACCCTTGGGACCCTATGTACAGAGGCCATCGTCCTGGGTGAGACAGAGGAGGAGGGTGGGTTGAAAAGGAAGGCACAAGAAAAACAGACGTATCGCAAGTAACCTTCAGACTGAGATGCAGACCTATAAAACCCTCGAGGGGAGCCAGGAGTCCCAGAGGTGTAATTTCTCTCCTACCAGGAACTACAATGGGAATGTTGTGCGAAACGGCATCGAAGACGAGATACCATCAGTCTTGCCATGTCCAACGATTATTTACCTTTATTGTTCCAACAAAGGAAATAATACAGGTCCCTGGACGCACTGCATAAATGATGATTTCGCGTTAGGTATCTGCTTCCCTCCGAGCTGGAGTACAATAGGATATGGTAGTCGAAAAAAATTGATAAACATCTGCAGTGGCTTTCCCAACACACTGGACAATAGGGTGTCCATCTCTGGAGTGAAATGACAGGGTGGTCAGGTGTTTCAACATTTTAAAAACTGTGGGTCTTTTCAAACTTTCGTGCTGTTGTAAAAACGTCTGCCAAGTTGGGTCGGCAGAATAGTTTCCTTACTTTTGTAACATGGAAGTATAGAATCAGTCAGAGAACATTTTAGCGGAATTCGTATAATCCTAGGTATGCGGATGAGGGCAGTACACCCATAGTGCCCGAACATACCTATGACGATAAATTTCAATTTTGCGCATGTGCAGTAGCCATCACTCATCCAATTGTGGCGAAATTCATTGGTGATCGTCGTGGAGTCAACTACCCTCCGAATTTGAGAGAAAATCGATCCATTAGAAACTGATAATTCGCAGTTTCAGGAAATTTTCGTTAGCGCATGCACAAGCGCTACTAATGGTTCAATAACTATGTATTCAATAGGGAACTGTCTAGGGGCTATCCCGGACAATCTCTGAAAATTTCACCAAAATTGGTCGAGTAGTTCCGGAGTTATGGCTATGAAACTCATTTCAAAATTGCGCATAAGCAGTAGGTATTACTAATATAATCGTGTTGAAATTGAAAGGTAATTGTCAACTTCTAACTACCCTCCTAATTTGAGCGAAACAGGTATATTAGGAACAGAGAACTAGTGGTTCGATGGCGATGAAATTGATAAGGGGCCGTCACGGGCGTAACCCGCACAATCTCTGAAAGTTTCATCAAATCGGACCACAACTTCATATAGGTTTGCCTGGGACAAGGCAACCTCAGACCATCAGACAAACATGGGACCGAAATTATTTAGAAAGTTCTGAAACGTAAAAAGCAAGTGGAAATTTTGATTTTGGAGGACACCATTTTTTTTAAATTTCTTGCACGAATACATAGCTTCCTACCTTCGGTAGTGAGGAAGCAAAATATCTATGTTGGTATCGGGTTGCCTCACAGTTCCAACAATCCCTTGGCGCGTATACCTAAAAACCCAGAAATCCTACGACGCATTAGATCCGGAATCAGGACAAAAACAGGGACGCATCAGGATGTCAAAAACAGCAATATCCTTCCAATGAACATCAAAATAATTAGCCAGGAACTCGTGGAGATCCGTCACTTTTCTGTTTACACGCAGTCTGAGATGTTTCGAAAGGGCAAATTGCCGAGCTATTAATATATAAAGGAAATACATACAAAATATAATAAAGGAAATAAATATTGATAATAAAGGAAATTGAGAAATAACTGAAACAGCAAGAGAACTAAATTCAAAATTCGTTGATTTGTGCTTATTATTCTTCTAGCACTACCCAGCCAAAATTTATGAAATTCCAGATATTTTGAAAAGGTGTGATAGAAACAGTAGTAAGTTATGAAGAAATACGAGTTTATTTAATTAATTGGCGTTTTTTTCCTCGTTAAGTAGGTATTCATATGTCTTGCAGGACGTAGTAAAATAATAAAACATACATGAATATGATCAAACTTTGATGTTTACCAGGACACTAAAGAAATCTGGACATTCCTCCAGGACGGGTCAAAAAGAAGGATATAGGTAATCAAAAACCCACCTTAAAAACCCAAACATGTCCTGGGGAACCAGGACGGTACCTATTTGATTTGATTCAGTAGTATAGCCTTCACATGGTTTCTCCCAAGATCTTACCTGAAAGACCAACATGGGTTAAAAAGAGATAGGTATTGAGGTCGTAATAGAGATAATTATTTACTTTATTTTTGTTAATGGATACAAGATCCTAACAATTGGAAATACTGAACTAATAATATAGAACTTTGAAACTACCTATTTGTTCAATAATGCCGTTCAAAGGGAATCAAATGGAAGCAGTTAATAATTATATGGCTATTACGACTTCCATTAGGCCGTTCCCTTGGTTCGTAAACTAGTTATGACTGACTGACTAAAACGGTTATGACGACGATGGAGAAGGAAGGGGGGCCCAACATCTTGCCCTTCATCCACCAAACCACTAGGATCCATCAAGTTTAATGATCCACTTTATCTCCAACTTACCATCTGAGAAGTTTGGTGGGGAATTGATGTTGACTCTGCCTGGAGGCTTTGGGGTGGAAACAGGCGGCAGGGATATCTGCAGAGCGCGCGATCTGGTTTGCCTCATCCCAATGGCCCCACTGGGAATCTCCGTTCGACTAGAACGGAGTGAGAACCGTCCGAGGGTCTTTCGATGTTGGACAGAGGAAGATTTTGATGCCCTGACAATCCAAACGTAATGTTCAAACTTTATCATTGGATAAGAGAAACTGGAGGGAGTACTATTAAAGAAATACAAAACAGATATTTACACTGTTGACTCAGGTGCTCATGACCCTAAAAGGTATAGGAACTAGGAATAGATATGATACAGTTTAATCAATAATGAAAAATTAACATTGGGTAGTTTTAATGTGATGTGGTATTAAATGAAGAAATGGAGGCTTCGAATACGTCTTCGATTTTCCTTTTCCAGTTCTTTTATCTTTTCGGGTCATGCCCGAAAAGAGCTAGCGAGAATAATCTATATTCATGTTTTAAGATTTCCAAATACGCAACTTAAGAGGAAAATTGAATGCTTGATGCCAGTTTGGCCAGTTTTTGATACAGATTGATAGAGATATATCATTTGGGGGGGGGGGGGGGGGGGGGGGGTGTATTTTTAGTTTTTCTTTAAAATGCCGATCCACTGTTTCTGGGACACCCTGTAGACGGAGTTCAGAGCAATAACTCCCATAATATGTTATACCAACCTAACAGTTAGGTATCTATAAATTATTATTTAGCACCACTCAGACTGCCTCACTCATATTGAGACTGTGGATTTGTGGATATTCCTATCGGGAATGAAAACATCACAGTACTTTGGAAAGTAAATAAGTTATGGAGGGAGCGTACATAAGCGTCCTAAAGAAAACGCAAAATGTATTTTCAGGGTAAACATGAAGACACCTTCAAAACGGACTCCCTCCAAGTGAGAAGAAGGTGTCGCCAAGGAGCAGAATGGTATTTGAATTGCACTCTACCAATAGCGATCAATAGAATCAATATTGAGTGTGAAAACGAGCGGAGGAAGGAAAAAAGTCAAATGTCATTTTGTAAGTAGGACGCCCTCCCTAAGGTCCCTCGGAGGAGTTTTCCCTTTATCGAAATGGCAATGTACCTACCATTATTTAAAATAGGAATTCCACAAGTACCGATCTCGTCACACAGAGGGGTATATTATACTCCAAAAATACTGACAATAATATTCGAAGTCGAAAAATAGGACACAATTGAAGGACTCCTTATAATGGATTCCACCAGTACTGCGGTTAAGTTACCGAAAATCGTGAGAGGATACCAAGTTCAACGTAGGTACTGAAAAACAAACGCAAACGTTCTTGCGATGACCTGGGTACTAGTCGAGAAAAGTGATGAAATAATATTTCATGTATCTATTATAGGTATGTAACAAGATATACCGATATGAATGAATATTGTTATCTACGAATTTCTAATGATTCACTCACAACCAATCATTAGCTCAGTGATTCTCAACCTTTCTTCGGTCGTGCCCCCCTTGTACCATGACAATATTTTGAGCCCCTCTCTAGGGCGATCCCCTGTGAATGTCATCGTTCCACTGTGCCTACCTACCTACTAGTACCGTGTGCAAATTTTGAAGTTGGATCAAATGAATCAAAGGGTAGGAGAAGTACAGCGATTCTGATTCATGTTGCAATTACGCTTTCAACAGAAGTCAGTAACACGAAAGTAAAAACACTCAATTTTGGGAATATGATTAAAGACTTGGAAACTCGATTGGAAAAGAAGTTAAACATCATGGTACAGGGTACTATAGGGAGATTTGTTCTGCGCCATGCACCAGAATAGCTGGGTGGTGAAGTCACCTTGGTCTCGTGAAGCCTGTCTGTTAATATCTTCTGATCCTATGTTATTATTATTACTGTCTACTATTTACATAAAGTCTCGTGCACGCCCCCCATATTGATAACCGCTGCCTTAGCTATAAAAAGATGTAACTCTGACAGTTATATTTTATACCGTTTCAACTGAGATTTTCTTATTATTTGGGTGAACAAGGTGACCGAGTGTGAGCAGGAGCATGGACCATGTTAATCCTTCCATTCGTTGTATGTAAATGTGTGGGGAGTGGTATACGTGGGAAGGGGGTTCCAGGACGGTGCAGTAGAAACTATTTCTACAAGTGGGTATAGCCTTAGAAATTGTTAGGTATTTGAAATGTTCGAATACATTCATACATTTATTTTAAATAAAACTGATTTTTATCACATAGATTTTTCGTTTCATTAAAAACTTCTCATTATGCCGTTTATTAACTCTATAAATCACGCAGTGGGAGGCTATGAGGAAATGAGAAACAAAGGGATTGTTGGTAATCTCGTAAAAACAAAACCTCCCTTTCGGCAGCACTATTGTTTGAGGTTGAGGCTGCAAGTGAGTGGAAGTAAGTGAAAGACCGGCAGTCAATCTTTATATCCGGGCGTGGAGGATTGGTGGTGGTTGCCCCAATGTGATTAGCTCCTTCCTCACCCCTTCATTGGCTTGAAGACTCGGGCAATGATAAAGGGATGAAACGAAGAGGGGAACGAATAATGGAAAGAAGTATAATGAATGAAGAATAATGAAAAAAGGGAATGAGGAGTGAGGATGAGCGATAAGCTATAGTCATGAAGAGATAGGTTTAGGGATGTACACCATAGGACACATCGTGAACCTTCTCAAGGCCTATGAAAAATAATAACACTGGTACGAATTGCATTATTAGAGGAACACATAAGTATTTTTCAACGAACGTTTTAAGCACTTGTAACTCGGTTACTTCTATTTATCATAGGATGAGGAGGATGATACTTGGTGGCAACTTCACCGTGGTTCGCCAGTTGTTTCGACATTTTAATTATCTATCCCGATTAATGAAATCTGAACGCATCTCAAAAACCGTGCTAGCACACTGAATCGGATGGCTAATAAAAATAACATAATGATAAAATTACAGTGATAATTACGGTGAATAATAATAAATTAGTTTATAATGTATTGCTAACAACTAATTTACTTAACAAAAAATTTGTTATTTACTCTTATTATATAGAGATAGGCATGTTATTGATTCTAGTTCTAGTTTTTGTCATTTTACGTCTTTGCTTTGGCACATTAAACCTACATTTTACGATGACTTTCACGTACAACCAAGCCGTTGCTAACTTCTGTAGTTTTCATCGGACAAAAATCGTTCTCTATTCGATCGAAAGCTCTCGAATTATAACGCATTTCTTGCGTATTTGTTCTTGGTATTTATGTCAGACTTATATATATATATATATATATATTTATGTTATAAATATATATATTGAACACTGCCGCTTGTTTTTTAATCAATTGCTTGAGGTTGAGGTTACCTACATTTCTGTTTTCATTAAAATAATAGTACCTCCAAACAAATTTGGTCGTATAATAAACTGGGATTCGTTGTTTTGTTATTGTTAGTCTTGATTTAGCCATCAGCGTGAATGCTTGTGTGCTCCGAATCTTCCATAGATATTTTGATCCTTATGATCAAAAATAAATTTGTTACTGAACGGTTTATTAAGATTGGACATTAATAATATTGACATAAAATGTCCCAATGTGTTGCAGACTCGTATGCAAGCATTCTGATGTTTTCCCAGAGCAAAAAATGGGTTGTAGAGAATTTCACTTTAGGTTAACAAAGCTTGTCCAGGCTAACAGTAACACACCCCTAATAGTCCAGTCAATAAAGGGGTTGTAGACGACATTGGAAGGGGGAGATTTTTTTTTTTTTTAAATATTTAATAATAATTCTGTTAACAAAGGCTTAATAGCAATGAAGTAACGAAAGTTCGGCGTTTAGTTCTAGTTGTTTTCAAGGCTGTTTCAATGTTGTAAACGAGTTTGTAAATATCGAGTGGTTATCAACTACCTGGATTTGAACCGCGTATTCAACGATATTATTTGTCAAATACAGCCAAAAAAAATACCCTCTTTTATCTGTTTTTAAGAGACATAAGAAAATATTCTCTTTTGTGGGTATCAGAAGGTGAGGGTTGCAATCGATGAACCCCATCTCACTCAACGTTGCTCTCCTGTTACACTGAAAGATGGGGTGCGGAAACCCGCATCTACCCTATGGAGATCGGTATTGTCTGTTTCCACCGGCCGCCTCTTGATCTTTCGGAGGGTAAATAGGAAGTAATTGCTCGCACTTCCTGTCATCGTGCGGACTTGGGAGGCGTGTAATTTGCTTGAGACCGTGAACAGTCCTCGTCTGTAGTGGCTAATTAAGGTTTTGGAGGGAAAACGTGAGGGTTCGGTCTTGCGAAATCAAAGGCCATAAAAGACAATAGGGCTCATTTAAGGATTTACTAAGCTCCCGAATAAACTAAACTGCGTCGTCTAACCAGGTGAAGATCAAAAGGTGGCTCCCAAGGGGTGATGGCACATAGGAGGTAAATCCGGATTGCACCGTGATTTAAAAGGATCCAAGCAGTGTGTTATCATCTAAACGGATTTGATGGTCGAACAAATACTTTGCAGTAGGTATGTCAGACCACAAAAAGAAGTTCACGATCGTGTTGATAGTTTTCTGAACTTGGATGTCACTAGTGAAGGAAATGTCCAGATAATATAATATGTTCCCTGCCCATAGCTCCTTTTACTGACACATCAACAAGGTCAAGAATTTTTCCTCTTCAAGTCGATGACCAGAGTGTGATGGAATTCAAAGGATTCTAGAGGCCAGTGCCAACTTCCCTTCAAGTTTGAGAGAAATCAATCCATTGGGTCGCGAGGAATCGGCTGATAACTGTCGGATAACTGCGTGCTGCAAGAATTTGTGGGCACTGACAAAGACACTGTACCATAAATTTGTTAAACGTATAATGTTAATGGAAATTTTGATTTTGGATGGGAAACATTCCCACCTTTCGAAAGTGAAAACAAAGCTACATATATATGGTAGAAGACTCGGTGGCGAAAAAGCATCTTTGACACGCAGTAACAGGAATGCATAAATTTTCAATGCAATCAATTTTGTAAACTATTGTTCAAATGGGGAGAAATGACCCTGAATATTTTCTAAATAACCATAGAGTTCAAAAGTTGAGAAACATTGGTCCATATTATTGAGAGTTTCTGAGATGAATGGAAGTGACGATGTCCCAAACACAGGCACCATAAAATATACTGGGTATATAACTCATTGATGACTGATGAGATTGCTACCATTTGGGATACCTGCCACACTTGTGTGACAAAGAGATCAATCGAGTGAGTTGAGAAAGAAAATCCAATATATTTGCTGTTGACAACGATGCGTTCAAAGGCTATGAGCGTCAAAGCTTCCATTCCACAGGGTCACCAACTTCACGCGTCATGAGCACCACATAGAAGTTATGAAAGGTGCACTCATAAAAAAGAAGACACGGCGGGTCTTAAAAAATGGCTCTTCCTTTTCCACCGCCAATCCGGACGAACGGATCCAATTAGTGGTGGGTCCGATTCTCTCCCTCATCACTCACCTTTTATTCTGGACTCCATAAAACGGGACGACTGACAACGTGTAGGACTTCTATGCGTGACTGAGAGGCGTCCAATTACACTGTCAACCCAAAGAGTTTTTTCTCCCTTCGTTTTCTTTTCAAAAACCACCCCTCATCATTTTCTGCACAGTTCGCTTACCTAACGTCTCCTTTATCGTGCACTTCAATACTCCTCTCACCACCTTCCGTTTCAAGTGATGAATTGAATGAAGGTTCTGCCCGCACACGCACCTTCCGAAACGCATTACATCAGAGAGTTAGAATCTTTTCGTTCGATTATTTGTTTCTGTTTTTTTTTTTTTTTTTTTTTTTTTTTTTTTTTTTTTTTTTTTTTTTTTTTTTTTTTTTTTTTTTTTTTTTTTTAATGAAAGTTGTTCTTTCATTTGGGCGTACCACTGCTACACCCCTCTTTTAATGTTACCTCTCTAGTTATCTAATTCGGATGCAAACATTTTTGCACTTGAATCTTGTTTAGTAGCTACATTCAGTAGGAACTCGTAAAGGGGGTAAGCTCGATAGAGAACACACAGCACTATTCACAACATTACGAATGTGCCAATCACCTGTGGAATTCATTGCGTGAAATATGCTATTTATATTTTGCATAGCGCCAATTTTTAAACAACATGGGTACGTCCACAGGTCATTACTTTATGTTGGGTAGTACATTACCAACATCGTTGTTAGCTCATAGCTTGGAGCAGGTCATGTCCAACATATTAACGGCCTTCGTACTCACTCTTAGCTTCGAAATGAAGATGGAATAGATTCAAATGTTGCCATGTTTATGACGTATTCATCAGACATGAATGATTTATAATATTCATTTGATACCTATCGTGTATTTTGCTCACTTAAAGGGACGAATTATGTATTTTATTTGATACGAACCAAATCACTCGCGATGAAGTTTTGGAAACCTATTTAAATTTAAAAACACCTGAGTCAATAAAAAACGTTACCTATTTCCACGAAAATCATCATCTCCGTGGAAATAGACAACGTTTTTCATTAACTCCGGATTTTTTTTAATCATTAGAAACTCACTTCCAGACAAAACCATGCCAGAAGCCAGCGAGTGAAGAGTTACACAACGCGAGTTGAGTATATAGCTACTACCGTTGCACCCACTGACATCCAAACAAAGGACTGCGACATGGCCCCTGTAAAATAATTATCTGGCAGACACGTATGCGGACATAGCCAAATTACAGCCTCTGACGAAAAACGCACCAGGCGAGAAACTGCATCAGGAAATTGATGACGTAAAACTCCCCAGAACTTTCGAGGGAACGATCAACATGGGCTTTTACAGATCACACCAACACAGGCACACACCGTCGAATACAAACACAAGGACGCATAAACACGGACGCGAGGCGAATAACAGAGATTTCGACGTGTCCTCTAGCTCGCTGTAATCAAATCACAGGGCGCTTTTAATTCCGGTTTGCTGAACCGCTTCTCGGTACTCCTGATAGGCAGGATTGAGGAATTGAACCAATCAACCTAATGAGGAAGTATGCTCCAAAAACCTCGAGAAAAGGTCATTTAAACAAACTAACCATAAACATATTATTCTACTTATTAGGACGTCTCTCACTAGTGAGTGGCATCCTATTGTTTTCGATTTGGGTCGGAGGAGGACAAAACTCAACTGAGAAAAAAGAACCACGTACAAATTTGTTTCAGACCACTCCAAGTCCAAATCGGTGGAAAAAACCGTAGGTGAATGTCTGAGTGTGTGACTATAGATGTGAGTATGTTTGGCAAAATCTTGTGTGCGCTCCCCAGGACTTAGTTCTCAAGCGATTTTCGTGTTTTTTCGTTGTTTTTTTTCGTTAAACCTGTACAGCTGCTTAGAGGTGCTACCTCGCCGGATTTTCGAAATTCGCAATTGGAGGGGGGAAATCGGGGGTTGACGTCGGAAAATCCAATTTATTGGCAAAATCTTGAGTGCGCTACCCAGGGCCACTATGGTCAGGCGCCATGGTGCCTGACTCGCACCACAGGGTGGCACCACACGGATACACGTGTTGAGTATTGTTGATCATGGATTTTGGATTGCTGTTCAGTTTAGAGACAATTTTCCATCTAAAGGGACGTCCCTTGAAATGCATGCATTACTAACCTATATGCTTTCATAAACATTTTCCACCAAACGAAAGCACCAAAGCTCTATAAATCATCTACACATATCTCGCGCGAAAGCATAATAAGGATCATCTCATTCCACTCCCAACTGCCAAAATAACTAAAAAATGGAATACGTGTGTACCACGATTTTATTGAGTGTGTTAGTTTTGATGACGGCGCAGAAGGTTTACCTCGCCCTCAAGACCGCTCGGTCGTGCGGGTCGCTGCTTACTCTCAGCGCCGCTCATTATCAAATGCGGGAGCATGAGCTATGACAAATTCCAATGTGTGTTAAAATGCGGAATGACTCCTCAATTTGTGTGTGATGAAATCAGTCGTAAAATCATAATTAAAATGATAATGCACAAATGCCTAATTTCTCACAATTTCTTTTAAAATATTATTCGAATTTTTTGAATTGCCAAGATAGTCAGTTTCAGTTGGTAGTCAAAGTTGGTTTTTAGGTGGTTATATGAAGTTTTCCAAGTCTGAGTGGAGATGTGGTGCCATGACTTGAGGAGCAATGTAAACCTGATGGTGGCGTCACTGCTGAAATATTTATTGTGAATAGGAATAGCACGGAGTAGAACGAAAGTACCTACCGTTCCCCAAGAACCATATCAACATATCATACCTAATTGATAGATACAAAATTTTTCTCATAATCCCGAGGACAAACCCTCAACTTTATGCACCAGTGTTTTGACCCAGAAACTAGAGAGTTGTGAGATTCCAAATCACTTTTAATTAATTCCGACGAGAGATATTCAAGGAAGGAAACGAGGGAAGATAACCGAGGACTATTTATTCTACAACTCTTCCCTTATCTTCAACCTCTCTAAACTGCAGTTACCCGAACATTTGTTACAGTTGCCTCACCGGATGTTAGAGATGGTTTGGTCGTCCCAGAAAAGCTAGGACAACTTGAAAACCGACGCTCCGTTTTCTAAAAAGTTTGCCCGTTTTCTGACTAGAGGATAAACTGGGTCTGGAGGAGAGAACTTTTGTTATCGGACCTCTTTTACCGCAGTGTTTTGTATCGCTGACGCCTACTTTCGACAGTTCCGGCTGTAAAAGGTGAATGTCGAGCGATAGGAGGGCAGAAAGTGGTGTCAACCAGAAAATTAGCGTTTCTAGTCCACTTAATTTCCTCCACGTTGGGGTGTTGAGGTGTTCCTATACGTTGAAATGGGTCACAACTTTTCTCTTCAAATAACAAGTACCTACATCGTTTGCGTTCAAGCGATCAAAATTATTACCCACGTTTTTATTTAAAAATAAATACAAGAATTAGAAGGAAATCTAGTGCCTTTATACGAGTATTTGCCAGTGTACTAATGTGCCTTGTGACCATATACGGAAGGTGAATATTCTATGGTGGGTCTTTGGAAACTAGGCAACACGCAGGGAGGGCAGCTCGCTCTATAAAAACACTCTCTCGTACCAAAATCATAATTTGTACGGTACATTAGTCTGAAACAAATTAATGTGGTTCGGTGTCTGTTGGATTGTTGAAATTCTCAAGTATTGCGCAAGGTAATCCCTTAAATAGTCCTCTATCAATCTTAAAGCTTTTGGATGAATAGCAGCTCTCGCGAAACAGCGAAACGCTCCAAACATGATTGTATGTGGCACTACTCAATAGTTCGACTCAGCTACAATAACTACATATTTGGCTGACTTTATGAGAATTTCATCGAAATTGGATCTCTGGTGGCCACTGCATATTTGCACACGTTTCTTAACACGTGCAACTTCCTCAATTTATTTGTCTATCGCAATCTACATCTATGTTTCTAGTCTGGTTTTTAGTATGTGTCTACCGAGTCCATATATATTTTTATTGCATTGTTTTTTTTTTTACTTTAGGGTATCTGATATTTATCTTTATGTGTATACAATGTGTATAAATGTGTATACAAATTCTTGAAAATACGAGCCTGACAAAGCTCCTAAAATGACTTTAAGATCACTTGCAGGAGAATCCGTTATCCTATATAGAAACCCCTATTTTCCTTATGTATCATGTACGTAAGTAGGTACGTTAATTTGCATTCAATTTGCAGTCACGAATTGTGTTTCCTTGTCCTAACACACGCACGGGTTGTTTCAGCTGTGGCTGACATCCAGCATCAGCATTTCTGACAGGAACATGGGCTACTGCATGACGGGAAGTCTCGACCGCGGTAGTAAATCAGCCCACTCCTACCAGACAACCCACTTTGCCGTCATCCGCCAGCAGCAGCATCAACCCAATCGATATTGATTCAACGAACCTGAAAAATGTAAAATTTTTTGTAGAGTTACCTATTAATTGACTCAAACTTATGTTTTGCCAATTTTTACTTTACTCATTTTCAAGTTTGCCTGTGAAGTGCCAGGTAGGTGTGACTTCAGTTCCACGAAAAATATCATACCTGTGTTAAATTCTCCAGTATCAAACAATTGAATATTAATAGTCGGGGTATAGCCACCAATGATTCAACGATAGTATCCATATAAATATAAATTTAACCATACCTATATAACCCGACTATTAAAAGCAAACAATAATATACTAATTAGCGACTATGCTGACTCCAACGAACAACTGTGAGATCTAGTCAATACTACTAGTCCTAAACTATGTGCTGACGTAACCGTTACATGAGGTAGGTAGTTTCAGAATTCTGATTCGGACTGTTTCAGCTTTCCTCCTTTACGAATATTTTGAGGGCGCAATCGACCCAATGGAATTTGTTCTCAGGGTAATCTATTTTATGCTACAGACAGATTTGGTCATATAAGACAACCTGAAATTGAAATAACATGATAGTTTCTGAGGAACGTCCATCCCTACTGAGAAACCCATTCCTTTCTAAGAGTGTGTACCACATGTCTATCACGTATAACACATAGCTTAGGAAAATGTTACAAGGACTTTTTATCAAGTCCATGGAGGGATCACCACATAGCGGTACACCTTGGATAGGCTCAGAATAAGGCAACGCTGGAACCTTAAATTCAGAATTTAAAGTTGAAAGGACTACATTCCACCCGGTGGATCTTTTTGAGGTTGGTAGGTATAGTGAAAAGAGCTTAGCAGGATTAGAACGCTGCAAAAAAGAGGGGAAACCTATCTACCATCCGCGTCGCTTATTATTTTAAAAATTCGTGGTCCCTTCTTTCTTTTGTCCACCAACAATTACCAGGGCTATAAATTTACTGAAAACAAAGGAGATAGTATTACGAACCTTCCTGGATTTTGCCGAAAACATGAAAGTGTTTCACATTTTCTCCACTCTAACAGCTCCTCTTCGCAGTGATATTATATGGTGACCATCATTGTCAGAACTGGATTTAACAATAGGCCCACTAGGCCCGGGCCTAGGCGGTAGGGGCGCACAATGTCAAGGGGTGTATGAAAAAAATTAAATAAAATACAATAAAAAAAATAACATTAAATAAATACAAAGTAATGCAATTTTTCAGGATGTGTTGGGAAAAGTCTTATAATTCAATTTATTATAGTGTATGTAATATGGTTGCATATTTTTTTGCAATGAGTTAGGTACAGTTACTTTGAAGGTGCATGGTGCTACCTACTTATCAAACAACAGTGGGTAGTAATTTGTATTGTTTCACATGAATTTTTGATAGTTCGATTGATTCATTATCATGATATGATGCACTAATTTTACAAACTCTCTGATGATCACATTTGAAGGAAACCTAAAACAGTTTTATGTTATTGATGTCAATTCATGTTAATGTATTATGCATATTCATATGAATTGTACGAACATTAAAATGCATTGACATTTTATGTGTTGATTTTGATAGCTATCAAAGAGTAGGTATTTTCAAACAGCGGTCAAGAACGAAAAAAAACAGCTATCGAGATTACACTTATTCCCAGTACCTGAGTACGTATAACTTTTGAACAATTTGATGTACATATTATCTACTTGATACATACCTACACCCAAAATACAGATTTGATTCTAAAATAATTTGTATGGGTGATGTTATTACCTATGCGATAAAATAAAAATTATCAGATTTTTATTAAGACCTCCCTCCCTCTCCTGACACCATCTCCGATGGGGAACAGGGGGTGGCAAAAACTCTTGGGCCTTGGTACACCAAGATTTAAAATGCGGCTCTGATCATTCTATTCAAATATATTTATATTCTTGATAAATAAGAATAAAACATAAAGATTGGAATTACCCAATGAAGTTCTTAAGATGTAACCAGGAATAATGTTCATTTTTTTTATCGCCAAACTTAAGATCCGGGTAGTCTCATTTGAATCTAGAAATGAATCTATGTATATTATCATCATCAAGTTATTTGAAATCGCTAAAGGTTTACGAGCTAGGGCGATTATAAGATTTATTATTCTTCTCTAGAAGGGTGAATACAGATTCAATTTGTGGATATTATATAGGTAGGAGTAATATAATTGATGCTCTCATTGATTAAGCCAATATAGCTTGCTTATATAACTACCTATTTTTCACGTTCACGTTTTTGCATGAAATAAGATCACGGTTTAATAAAATTAATGAAATGCCTAGTTACGACACTCAACCGATTTAGCGAATTATTAATCAGTAAACAAAAAAATGGCCGGTACTTCTGAGAGGGGGAGTGACGTCAAAAGTTTAGCAACATATTAAAGATTTTTTGAAAGTTCTCTCGAAAACATTGTCTCGACGAGGCATCTTGAGATGGAGTATTGTGTGGCAAGATGAAACTTGAGCCTGGAGCAAAGACATTCTTTGAGCAAAACTGGGTCATCCTCTATAATGTCGGGGTTTCAAAAGAAAAATCAATGGGATATTTTCATATTCAAAGTGTAATGAGGAGTGTCATTCGTAATCAGGGAAATGAGAAAATACGTAAACGGGGCTTCTTTCACTTCATGGGAGAGAGCTCTTTTCTCATCATTTTACCACGTTTTCAAGCTCTCCACTAGCTTCTTTGTTTTCATGGGGCCGTATCTTACCCACAATGCTTTCAGAAAACCCAAGCCCAAGGAATTATTTGTCCCGTATTCAAGTATCGTAAATATGTAGGCAGGTACCTACTTAGGTACCTATATACCTGGATATTCTACACATGGCAAATGAGGCCAAAATAAGGATTTTAATCTTCAAAATAATTAATGAAATATAAGATAAATTATGTCGTGAATCAACCTGAAGAAAAAAACCAAAATTGAAACACATAGCTCTAGTAATCTAATATATAAAATTCTCGTGTCACAGTTTTCGTTGCCATACTCCTCCGAAACGGCTTGACCGATTTTGATGAAATTTTTTGTGCTTATCCGGTATCTATGAGAATCGGCCAACATCTATTTTTCATCCCCCTAAATGTTAGGGGTAATCCACCCCTAAATTTTTTTTATTTTTTAAACAAAATTTTTAATTTTTATTTTTTATGATACAACATACAAAAATACATAGAATCCTCAATTTTCACCCTTCTACGATCAACCCTTATTTTTTAATAAGGGCTCTGTCCCCTGTCACGCGAGCGAAGCGAGCGTTTGGGATCTGGACAACCAACCGTCTAGAAATCCGGCCGTCTAGAAGTAACCGGCTAGAGATCATTTATATATATGGCAAAACAACGTTTGCCGGGTCAGCTAGTAAAATTATATGTTTATCGTTTGCTAATACATTTACCTATACTTCAATGAGGTATTCTGGTGTTCCGGAATTCGAAATTTTTTACTTCGAATTCCCGATTACAAATTTTCAGCTCAAATTGCTATTAGTTTGCCTGTAAAACGAGTGAGAAGATTTCGTATGATGATGAGCGCGGCGATCGGAGGGTAACCTCAAAGGTAGGCGGGGGATGGGTACGTCATGGGTCTTCCTTGACCTGGAAATTACAGCACTCGTTTCCAATTACTTCCTGTTATCGGATACTCTTCGAGTTAAACGAATAAAATGAAATAACCAGAATTATCCATTCAAAATTCGTTTATAACATGGAATGTTGGAACAGTTCTTGTAGGTATGTATTAAATTCTTTCTAATCCAAATAAGTTGACCGTGCTACCGCCAACAAATTAGCTGTCGTACAATAAATCTCTCAGTACGTGATTATGTTTTCCAGAATGCACACGGTTATCACCCTTGCAAGTGTGCCAGAGATTATCTAGGTACAATCCTTACTTCCGCTTGTCCAAGGGTACGAATGGTGGAATGATTAAGGATGCAAGGTACCCCCCAGAGAGTGTGGAAGATTGACCTAGTTAGTTCAATAATTAGCGGAAAGGGGCCGCGGGACTACCAGATCTGAGGGGTGGGGTACTTGACAGCGTATTGATCCCGTAGTGAGCAACAGGTAGGATCCTTTCTCACGCCGGAACCACTCGCTGAAGCGTCATATTCAAATTAGGAACCCAGTCCTCACGCTCATCACTTCCCTTCATCCACCCTGTGACTGAAGCTATAATATAGGTAAGTATTGCTTCTCAATCTTCGGCACTCACCAGTCCGACAGTAGATAATCAGCAGTAGTTTTTGTGATCCTCGGTGTTGGTTACTTATCCTAAGTTCAAATTCTGCAGCTAAAGAAACATCTTGATAAGAAGTACTTGGGTACCTAACAACGGCTGAAAGAGGATTCTCACTAGAAGTCATACGGCAGATAACCTTCACGATGAACAAAACCATCCCTTCGATTCCATTTTATCGTACCTACCTACTCGATCCTATCAAGATTCATTACCTTCATCCCAATCCTTAGAACACCAGCTTTGATGAAGTAGGTACCTATGGACCTACTCCTAGTAAGTAGAGTACTCAACTACCTGAAAGATAGGTAGGTTCAATAATCTGGTATCCTAGCCCGAGAACCAGGACATTTCAAGAGGAGAGTATGTATCTCTGTAGAAGTTATTATAGTGTTAAATGTTTTTTGGTACATACTCAACGTTAATCCGAGGTTTCATTCCCGTTACGTAGCCACCTACCTACCTTCTTTACATAGGAATTGATGTTTTCAAACCTCGGGATTCGTGATCGGCACACCATGAAACATGAAAATCTCTCTTTTCGTCTTCCTCTTGAAAAATAATGTCATGACCTCCTATAAAACGCCCTTTACGAAAGCTGAAACATCATCTGTTCAAAATTCTGTTAAATCTAAAGTAGGTGCTCAATACCTACCAAACTGATTTTTTTGCTTCCTACCTCCAACCGTCTGAAAAATGTGTTCCTAAAATTTCTAGCTACTTAATATAGCAGGTAATTTTCCTACTTATTATGGATTAGGCGATTACAGTATTTTCCGTGTTCCTATAATAAAGAGCGAAATATGAATACCATAATACACCTAACTAGATGCCATTGACTACACAATGAGCGGACTTGCTCATAGACAGCGGGGCAAAGCAAAACACCTTGTCCAAAAGCCCCAAGCCCTCCAGAGATGAAAGCGAAATTCAAGCTTCACAGATATGATACAAGAGCAACGGAGGAAATACCTGTTGAGTTGATAGATTTAAAAATCGTAGAAAGAGTGCAATATAATGTTAAGAACGCTTGATTTAAAAGTTAAATACTTGAAAGGGTCAAATTAGAACTTTGATGTCAATTGAAAAGTCTCAATTCAAAGAAATATTTTTAATCTCAAAGTTCAACATGGCAAAACATGTATCAATTTTCAAATGAGCTACCAATATTGTGAAATGGAGTCTCGACATTCCCGATTTGAAATTTGAACTTTATTGTAACCATTGTTTCCAAAGGTACCATTCCATCCTATAGTGATTTAAGGTATAATCCTACGTGTATTATATATTTCTAAAAAAAGAGAATGTTGTCCGATTAATAGATTGTTTCAATGTCTTAGTCTCTAAAATCATAGTTTTAGTTGTAGGGATTTGCATTAGTAAACCTATTTTATTTTGTGCTATCCGTCCAACCTTGTGACACCTTCAATGTTCCGTTTCAATGAGAACTCTTCTTAGAATGAATGGAAAATTAAAATCAAGGTTGTGAACCTATTAAGAGCGATTTTCCAATGAGATTGGTCAAACGATTTTTTAAACATCTAAATTTGGTAAAGTTAGGGCTTTTTGATGTTACTAGTCAGTAGATGCTAGGGTGTTGTTGAGTTTTGAAAAAATTCTGTTTTCACTTTATTAGGCATTCGAGGTAGGTACTGATTGTAAAATGATTAAAGAATGACACACAGATTATAGTTTTCAAGTACCGTGCTGTTCTACGTAGGTATCCGGAGCATGTACGATCGACAGAATTGGGTAGCAAACAACCTTCATCTACCTACAATCAATTTTTAGTTGGATCGTAAGTTATTTACTCAAACCCTGTATCCACCAAAACATGTTTTAAAGCACCCATCATCTTATTCAGAATCTTGAAAACAATTAAACTGTGGTTCCAGCGACCGATTGTTTTCAATTTCTTCGTAAATATCTTGTAAAAGCCTAGGCGTCTTCTTGGTAACAAACATTATGTTTTTTTTTACAGACCAAAACAGAAAAGAATGAAAATTAACCCGTCGTTGACTCCCAAACATCGAACAGACTCCCCGCAACCACCGATCCTTAGTTATCTATACAGAGAAACCACGTAGGTAGAACCAGCGTAACACAGCAATTTATTTCCTGTTAGGTACCTAACAATTTTGTGATTTATTATCGTGGTGTTCAAGTATAGAGAAATAGGCTCTCATCACCGAGAACTGGAGTTTCGTCTTCACCTATCCCGCTGCCACGCACTTAATCACCATTCAATAATTTAGAATTTCATTTCATTTTGAACACAACACAAGAACCCACCAACGTCTACCTATTGACCAGAAATCGGAAAAATGGGAAATCTGTTCGAACTCAAGTTCGCTTGAACTAACATTAATAAAAAACGTTCAATTAATCTTCCCTGACCAAATAAACAATTAACTCTAAAAATGATTCTCGATACTAAAATTACTTTTACTTATGTAGGTACCTACCTTTCTGTTGGATGTAAATGAACGTTTCATTGGATTTTACATACGTATAATATATTTACGAATATAATTGTCAATATTGGTGTTACAAAAACTATTCTCAATTCGACACACAAAGCGAAGGCTGTGATGTTATTTCTGTTGAAAATGTGCTCACTTCAATGTGTTCTGCTAATCATTTTTATTCCTATACCCTGTTTTCTCATGAGTTGCAACTTTGAATTCTTTTGTATCATTCAGGAGCCCAGTATTTTCAGTATGATATGATTTCGAGTGTCTAAATTTTTCATGTATATGTATGTATTACTGGATGGAGTGTTGTTCTAAAACCGATATTTGTACCTACATAATAAAAAAAACTATAAGCTGGAAAATGTGTACCTACATGATATATTATAATTAGCTACTTTTTATTTTAGAACGTCTCAATAAAATTAAAATGCAATGTGCTTTTTTGATGAACCCTAATCACCTAAAAAACACAAGAAAATTAAGGATGAATAAATACGAAATTCAACGTGTAATTACCGAAGTTAGAAGGTAGGTAGGTATCTACTATATTACTACCTATGTCTTACTAGCTGATCATTTTTCAACCAATCGAGAAAAACACCTGTGGGTGGTTTTTACGAAAATTCTCAACAATAATGTTGTGTGGTACAAAGGCGAATTTGTGAAAAAGCTGTCCACAGAATCCCATGTTGGGGTATTCCGTATTGAAATCCGAAGTATTTATCATCTGTGAATTAGATCAGTAGTCAGAACCCGACACTAAAAAAACTTCGTTCTTTGAAAATTGGCTCAAAAGTCAAACGACACTCTGACGAAAAATTTGACATGTAGATGTGATATTGTTCCAAGTTTAGCTAGATTTTGGTTTCGAGGTAGGCACATAGTACATACCTTTCTCAATGGCGAGAACATCTTCAAACATTCATTTAAAATGCCTATCAATGTGGGAAATATTGCAATAGCTTAATTTGCAAAACAACGTCAGCCAGGTGGACATCCAACACTTTGATTCTTTCTCAATTGAGAATTATGCCCTCATCACTTTGATGTTTTCCACGTTGAACCGCAGGGTAGTGAGAAATCTGTGTTCGCGAAAATCCGCACTTAAGTGCTTTCATAGACTCTACCATCAGTGCGAAAATATTTATAAATGATATGATATTTGATATTGATATATGATACGATGTTTATAAAATACCATCCGCGGGGACTAACCCACACTATCTAAGAAAATGTCATAGACATCGAATGAAAATTGTGGAAGTTATGTGTGTGTGGCAAGGATGACACACAGACCGACGGACACAGCACTTTTGTTTGAGAGGGAAAATTTGCATGTTGAAGGAGAAAAACGCTGCAAATTATTACACAACGGTTTATTATTTTCTGTATAGATCGCCCATCTACAAAGATCCTATTGGCATAAAATACCCACCTACCGCGAGGTTCACAATCATCTCTTGGCGACAATGAGTAGGTACCTTCTTGTAATTATTATTATCCGAGAGTTGTTCATTCCTAATGAAATTCAGTAACTAAGGAAGCTTCTGAAAGTAAACAACAAACTTGGTTCGGTGGAATCGAAAGAATTGTGATTCACACTCGTGTTTCTGCTCTTTTTTTCGTTCAACTCTTCAAGGTCTCATCCGACGCTAAAAATTGTGTTCTATTTTAAACCGATGGAAAAATATACCTTCCTATTTTAAAATTTTCGAGCTAGGGCGTTTTGAAAATGTCATCCCCTATTTTCTAACCCTTAGAGAAGACTGACGGTAACGCCAAGCTTCGCGGCACAACTAGACCCCGGATGGGGCCGGTATACCAAATTTCATTCATTTTGGACCATGGAAAGTCAGTTTGGACTAAGGAAAGTGCCGCGTACAGCGGACGGACGGATTTTTTTAAATTCTATTTTTGAATTCTACGTATGTTGAAACGTAAAACCTCAAATCTTGAGTGGGGGTTAAAAAATTTTATTTCGTGCTCGATTCCAAAGGTTTATTATTGAAAATAATATACCAAAAATTGTCAGCTTCTAAAAGTGGTAGGTAAAGATACTAGAATAACTTCTTCAGTCTTTAGTGGTGGGTAACAGAGCAGAGTGGTAAAAAGTGAAGCAGTTTCAGATTCCATAATTTTGAATCATCACTCCCCACAAAACGATTAATTAACGAGTTAGAAGTAATTAATATTAATTTAGAAGTTCCTTCTAAATCACATTACAACTACAATGGTGGATTACAACCAGGTAACCAAGCGGAATGAAATTTTCGACCAAAAAACGAAGGAAAGGAAACTCGAGAAACCTCGACGGTGGTAGAAATGTAATTTAGGTATAAGTATTAAAATGTAGTAGGTAAGGTCGAATTAGTTACGCTCGATTTGACATCTATTATCCATTATTATCTATACCTATGCACTCTGGTGGGCAAATGTTCAACTTCGAACTACTACCACATTTTCGATTTGGTGAATGTACACTAATTTGACAAGTGTTTTCTGGTTGGATGGCGGTACGCAGCGACGTCTTAAGCAACATGCCCTATTGAACATTTTCACGAAAATTAGGTTTGGACTGATTCGTATTCGACTTCTCACGTTGCATCGACTGGTTAGCTCAAAATTGCTTCAACTATACCTACTATTCAACTATACATAACTATTCAAACCTACCTACGTGAAAGAAGGCGCCTTACCAACAACACTATATCACGTCAAGAATAAATAAAATCAATCAATAATAATTTGAGTTGATGAGACGGGAGAGAAGTTGGGAGGCCATTCAAGAGAAGGAGCCTAGTTCATAACTTATTAGTAGTTGACCTAGTAACCACAGCTAGGGAGGTGCTCAGCCCACCCTTTTTCCCCGGACGCCCACCCTCGAACCAAATGAGCCCTGAAGGGCCCCAGCAGTACACCTCCCTCCACCTCGTTTCCTCTTTCGTCACTCTAATGTCAGTGGGACTGTCTCCCTCGTACTGTGTGCCAAGTGCCACGTTTTCCTTTTTAGGACAAGGGGGATCGATAAGATCGCACTGTCACCAACTCCCCTCCATCAATCTCCCGGTCACCAATCAAGGGCTCATTGTTCCAATCTTTAAGAAGTCGCAGTACCTACTCTTGGTAGGTGCCTGCCCTAAAGGCTGCTAATGACGCTTGTCAACTCCAACCACAATCTTCTTAAGCCCATATC
>JAEMON010000002.1:17144197-17158207 GCA_030264115.1 Lygus lineolaris | reverse complement strand
CAAGTAGCCCATTATATAAGTGAGTATTATTAGGCATTGATGTATTATTACTTATGAAATGGATGGAAATTGTTCTGTTCACAATATCCCATATTTTATATTTATTTCTTACAGCTGAGAATACATAATAATAATATCGACAAGATGAATCGCTACCATTCACTTGGACGATTAGGCTGATCAGAAACAGCAAACCATAAATAACTAACGAAAGGACCTAACAGTTTTTGGTTTGGTACTTAATATATTCTTTTTCTGAGCATGACGTGTGTCGTGTGCCCATAAGTATTTGGATTTGATATTTTGCGTCGCGTGAGGATCATGCAAAGGAGGAAAAAATGTTTTTTGCTGCGTTTTTAGGAATGTGTTAAGGTTTTGCTGTGTGAGGACTAGGGAAGATTGGCCTGGAGAGGGATTTTGATTTAATATGGCGATCAATACCTGCCTTGTGTGATAGCACTCGGTGAGCTTACTCGTTGGCAGACTTCAAATGGGTGTTATGTTGTTGTTAGCTATGACCTTATGCATACCTATCTATATTATCAGCTTTGGTTATCAAGTGGATGGGAGAAATGGCGTGAAAGGTTTTTGAACGACGGAAATTTGTATCATCTTGCATGTAACATCCTATGCAGTAGTTTCTACATCACGAGAACTCTGATGTCAATTGTTCACAATACCTAGTTTTCACTGTATTACCCCGCCTGACCCTTGATACCTATAATTACTCTGCCTTTAACCTACCTGATCTTTTGGTCGATGCCTGTGAAAATAATTATCTTGTGTCGCTGTCATCAATTCATAAGCATTCATAGCTTCTTCGCTTAGCCTCAAAGACAGGACCATGTCTAGGTACATTTTCATATCGAATGAAGTTCCCTTGCTTCCTTGAAAATGAAAGGTTTGATTTGAAGATCGTTGAAATAGGGGTGTGCTGGCCCAGATAATTTGTTGCAACAGTCCCAACGGTTACAGTGACAAGGATGTAACTACGAGTATTCTAATTTAACGGTACAGGTCCCTTTCCAGTACACCCTTGCAAGAACTTTCTACTTCCACCTGGACTTGCTACTGTTACCAAAAAAAAAACTTTTCAAACGTGGAACTTCGTAGATTCGTGGCCTTATCTGGTGAAATGAACCGGTTTCCGTGACATCATCAAAGTGCTATCAGTGACGTAATCTGTACTAGGTGACCGCATGCGTGGCTGGAACCACACATCTCAATATTTTGGTGTTGGGCAGTCGGCGATCCCCTCTGACGTCAAGGAGGTGACGCAATGAGCAGTCATGTGAGAAATCATCTGAAGTAATTCTGATCCCCCTTTTGGAGGACAGCTGACGACGTCCATGATGCCTGAATAACTTGAAAAGATTGTTTATTTTACTTTACCTACTACTACTGTATCAGTATAGGTAGATAATATCCCTATGCTATCAAAAATTGGTAGAAATGAAAAAAAAAAAAATTGTGGAGTTGGCAACACTGGTACCATTATCAGAGATTATGGAAGTAGGGATAGCTATTTCAATTTCCATGTCAGTGACCAAATGATTGCAGTTCCAAGGGAACCATAGTGCCATACCTGCTCGAGGACTGAACATGGTTCCATGCTTCCCAGTCAGGTTACTCTTCCCATTTAGGTACTGGTATCATATCGTACTCAGAGGCAGATCAACTTCCCAATTCAGTTACCCACTGACTGGTACCACAGTCTACAATTACATCATTACTTCCCACTCTGTCGCGAGTCACCAGACTACCTTTTCCCAGTCCACTTACTGATAAGGGGCAGGGCAATGTTTTTCTGTTTGGAACCGTTACAATACGAGACTAGGTACTCAGCCATAGAAAATAGATAAGAGATTGAATTTATAGTACAATTTATTTGATTTATTTATCGAGTTGAGATATACCCCTGTAGGTAATATTCACCGGCTCAGTGTAACAACCAAATCAGAATATTTATCTACATTTTCTGTAAAATGAGTTTTTGAAATTTCCAGGCTTTTGAGGAATTTGTTGCAACGTTCCAAGAAGCTCCAGCAAAAACCAGCAAGGTTTGGGTGAAAGCCGGAACCTATGATGCAGGCAAAAGACGTTAGTAACAGTTCATTTTTTTTAAATAGTTTTTCATGTTGGTAATTCGGATGTGCTTATAATTTTTGTTTTCTCCCTTACAGAGGAAGATACGAGGGATAGAGGAAAACTCTACAAACCCCAGTCTCGCGTTGAGTTACATTCAGAGAAGAGCTCATCTGACAAAGCTCAAGAATACGCCAAGCTGTTGGGCGACAGAGTCAAACCTGATCGATCTGGGAAGAAGAGGGATAAAGAAAAGAAGAAGAGTAATTTGGAACTTTTCAAAGAAGAACTGCGCATGTGAGTTATCGTCTTCATCACTCTCTGTTGAATTATTGCACTTTTTCAGCAACCCGGTGGGATAAGGCATGTCAGGCTAGAAATAACTTAATTCCTCGCTCGTCAATCGATTATGCCCTATAATTTACTATTGAACTCTGAGATGGAAAGTTCGTGAATCGAAGATTACCCGATCACCTTATATTTGTATGGTCAGTATTCTCCTGATTCGATGGCTCCGCATGCCATTCATTATTATCAAAGGGTGGTCACTACTAATTGAGTTTTTTGAATTTTATCCCAAAAATAATCTTTGAAAAGAGGATCTATTGTTTGAGAACTTGAGTTGTTTACTGTTTGTTTTTCAGGATTCAACAAGAAAGAGAAGAAAGACAGAAGTACAAAGGAATGGTCCCGAAAGTGATGCCGTCATTAGATTCTGATTTGTCTAAATCAGGTAGATGTTTTGACTTTGTTTTCATGGAAACAATCATGAATGAGACGTATCTGAGGAGCTTCAAAATTTTTGCAATTCTATAATATGTCTCGGTTACAGGACTGTTGGTTGATGATAAGGGTTCTTACGACTGTGGTGATCCCAACACCACCAACATCTATCTGGGAAACATAAGTCCGAAGGTATCTATCTTGAAATGCGTACCTACCGTAACCCTTGAAAGAAAAATATTGTAGTGTACAATCGTTCTGACAGAATCCTTACATTTTAGATCACAGAGCAGCAGTTGATGGAAGTATTTGGAAAGTACGGTCCGTTAGCAAGCATAAAAATCATGTGGCCTCGGTCGGATGAAGAAAAGTCACGGGGAAGGAACTGTGGGTTCGTTGCTTTCATGAGCAGAAAAGACGGAGACCGAGCTATGAAGGCCCTCAATGGTATGTTCTTCCTTATTACATTCTAGTAAATTTCTTTCTTACGAGTATCTAGTAACTTAATATTGCATTCTTCTGTCATACTTGAATATATATCTCCAATGGCGGATGTATAATTGTGGGGGCCCGGGTACAAGCCTGATTCGAGGCCACTTCACCACCTCAAGAATAAAGCGTCTGCCAAGTTGGGTGGGCAGTATAGCTTCCTCACTTTTGTAACACGGACGTATAGAATCAGTTAGTGAACAGCAAAATTGGTAGAATAGTTTCAGAGTTATGTTTATGACAATAAATTTCAAGTTGGCGCATGCGCAGTAGCCATCCGATTCTGGCGATATTCTTAGGTAATTGTCTTGGAGTCAGCCCTCAACTACATTCCAAATTTGAGCGGAATCGGTCCATAAGAAATGGACTGCAATTCACGTTTGCGCATGCGCACACGCTACTAGCGACCCGATGGCTATGATATTAGTAGGGGACTGTCTAGGGCTACCCCGAACAATCTCTGAAAATTTCACCGAAATTGGTCGAGTAATTCCGGAGTTATGGCTATGAAACTCATTTCGAAATTGCGCATACGCAGTAGGTATTACTGATACAAACTTGTCAACATTCGAAGGCAATTGTCATCCTTCAATAACGTTCCGAATTTGAACGAAATAGGTCAATTTGGGACTGAGAAATCGTAGTTTCAGGAAATTCACGTTTGCGCATGCACACACGATACTAGTGGTCCGATTGCTATGAAATTTATGAGGGACTGTCACGGGGCTAACCCGCACAATCTTTGAAAATGTCATCCAATCCGGACCACAACTTCATGTAGTTTTTGCCTGGGACAAGGAAAGGGATTGACCACAGACAGACAGAACCAAAATGGTTCAGAAAGCTCTGAAACGTGAAAAGCAAGTGGAAATTTCGATTTTGGAGGACAACAATTGGTATCATTTCTTGCACGAATACATAGCTTCCTACCTTCTGTAGTGAGGAAGCAAAAATAGTTGGGGGCTGACTCTAAGGCAATTAGTTACCCATTAATTTTGTCACGAGTGGATCAGTATAGACACAGCTCAACGACGACTGCGTATGCGCTAACTCCAAATGTGTTTTGACAGCCATAACTCCGGAACTATTTCGGTGAAGTTTTCAGGGATGGTACAGGTTTTCTATTTTCAGGGGAGGGGGCTTTTGAAACGCACCGGAAAAGGTCAGGGAAAAATCACTTTTGTGTTCTGGCAAACCTGGAAACGTCAGGGAATTTCGGGATTCTGTTTCCGTAGCAACCCTGTGAAGCTAAGATTATATTTTTTTCGAGCTAGTCCCGCCATGAGTTCTTCACACTTTTCGCGGAGTTCCTCTTCATTTTCAATGAATTTAATTATACAAACTACTCAATTTCTCGAGCTCCTTCTTAATAATCGGTCGTAAGAAATCGTGGTATTTGGTTGATGGTTGGAAGTTTATGCATACAATTTATAGAAAAATATCTTTCTTGAGGATGTTGTTATATTCAATTCACAATTTTCTTTTCAGGTAAGGAAATCCTCAGCTATGAGATGAAGTTGGGTTGGGGTAAAGGCGTACCCATTCCACATTTCCCGATTTACGTGCCTCCTTCTCTACTTGCACTAACACAACCACCTCCGCCTTCCGGTCTTCCGTTCAATGCTCAACCCCATCCGAGGGACCGTAACAAAGTAAGTTTCTACAGTTTGCTCAATATCAATGTGTTTTGTTGAATTCATTCCCGCGTATTTTTTCTCACTTTTTCTTTGGTTTTTATTCTTCGTCACTATAAACGTGGAGATTATATAATGTATCGATCCTGAAGAGACTTGGTACCTACTCGATAGTACCTACCTAATTGATTAAACTTATTGGAGATGGCTAACTTGAAAAAGCACATGAACGATTTCGAGAAAAAACCTTTGTAAGTGCCTTCGGATAACAACAATTATACGCTCAATTATTTAATTTCAGGTCCCGAGAATGAAACAGAACGAACCCTACCCCGTCAACCCTGACGACATGCCCAAAGTGGAGAAGGTAATTCTTAGGGTGGATCAACTGATTTTCTTCTTTCCTTCTGTAGTTCTATTTTGTTTGCTTATTTTCGTTAGATGTTAGGGTCAGTTGATAAAAATTGTATTACCCGCTTGAACTCTGGAGGTAAGTTACCTACATCAATAACAGTTTCTGCGCCACTGGAAATGTACGGTTAAACGCACTATGACTCGTCCTCTGGTGAGTCGAATATTCGGACGCTCCCTTTCTCCTACTAGCTATTGGAATTGGGTTGATGTTTAATTCCGTAAAATTTTTGTCAGAAGCATTTATTTTACCCACTAAGATTGATGCTTCGGGGATGTTGTGAACTTAGACGAAATAGGAGAAGCTTGTCTGTGTTCGCAGTGACTGAAGTCACTCAATTGTGTATCATCGTTATCGAACTCATTCTACTAGTTACTCCTTGCATCATTCTGATTGTTCCTATTAGGCATTTTGAATTAATTGATTATTTCGCGAACTTTTACATTCATCCAACCTTTTCCATGATATATTATATCTTTTGGGCCTGGTGGTTCCTTCCTCATCTAGGGCCATCTAGGAAACTTTTACATTCATCAAAGGTTATCGAACCTTTTCCTTATACCTATCTAGACCGGTGGTCAATTTTTTAATCTCAGGCCCCTTTTATATTACCTGTATTTTACTGTGAATGTATTAAGAACCTCAAAGCGTTTGACATCTATTCTGAGAACCACTTGATTAGGGAACGGAATAATTCTAAAAGATACAATTTGTGACATTGAATCCATTTTATTGTAGTACAGGGTGAGTTAACACACATCTTATCGAGCTTGTATGTTGCTGGCAAACTCTCGAGGTGGGAGATGGAACCATCGCACTCGCAGGATAGGGTTGTTTGAACGATAAATCGGCTTGATGCCAACTAGGTTTAGTTCACATAGTGTTATTCACGATTCTGTTCTTTTTGTTTGAACGTTTCCTCCAAGTTCTGGATCCTGAAAATCTCACTAACTACAAACTCAATAAAATATTAGAGAGTTCTACGAGCGATACGAAGATTCGCATCTAATTTTCGTATCGTATTGGCCGAGCAAACATTGCATCGGACGAGCAAAGTGGAAGCAAACCTTGTCAAAGTTCGTATCCCAATATTTTCCCATGTCGTGAAATTGGTGTCGTATCTTTACGAACTTTACAAAGTTTCTGTAAGAGATTCGAAATTGTGTAACTGGTTGAGCATTCGCAGATGCTGCTGCGATACAATACGAATTTTCGCATCGTGGACTGTCGTATTGTATTGCAGCAGCATCTGCGCATGTTACAAAATTTCATATCTAGATACGACGTCATAACTCTTACAGAAAGTTCGTAAAGATACGACACTTCAGATACCTCAGAAAGTTCGTATCAGTGGCGTCGTATCACAGAATTACCTTGCACAGCGATAACAAGGCACATTTCTTTCAAGCTGATGCTCAGCATACACTTGAAAAATATGTTGACGTCTTCGGCAGATAATAAACCGAGATTGAATGAATTCAAGTACTGGTGCATGATGAAAACTGTCACGATACGACACTAGTTTCATGATACGGAAAAATATGGGGATACGAACTTTGACAAGGTTAGCTTCCACTTTGCTCATCCGAGCCAATACTATACGAAAATTAGATGCGAACCTTCGTATCGCTCGTGGGATCTCTTAGGAACTCTCTATTCCTTTAGGGTTCCTCGCGTTCTATTCCGACCCGTTCTAGCTCTTCTATTGATGGTACAAAAGGTTTCATGATTCTCACCTCTATACCTTCCGAATTATCGAATTCGTGTCAGGATTCACCTACTGCAACCAAATAAATAATTGTTATTATCAACCTCCCATATGAAAATGGTCAATCTTGGCCTAAGTAGGGCGGATGAGTAAGATGCCAACCTCTTGCAAAGCCATCTCCGTTGAACTTGGTAAAATGTTTTTAAATGTTCACTCACCCTGTAGGTACCTATGTGTAGTGTATAGGTTGTGTTAAATTTGTTCCATAGGCTATGTTCCATATTCGGGTTGATTTGGCATTCCATAAAGTTTCATCAGTTTCGCAAATACATTATGATAATTCCGGACGATAATATTCATGGTTAAAGTTAGTATTTCCTGTAAGGCAGTCGTAAAGCTTCCGTGATGATCAAAAGATCCATTTGGATTGGGTTTCTCTGCATGCCATTTGTAAACAATATAGTAGGTAGAACATCACGTGTGAATGGTTGATTATTGTGTGAATGTACTTGCAAGGCTCTTGACGAGTTCCGCCGTGTAATGCCTTCTGCTGCTTTTGTCACAGATTTTACCCCAGGCACTCGTCAAAGTGGTTATGCCGACCGACAGGTAAGATCACTTCCCGACGAATATAAAAAACAAAAAAAGAGTAGAAAGGTAAGGGTTTGAGTTCCAGGTTTATAGGTGATTCGTGAGGAACAATTTCGAGAAAGGAGGACCCGACAGTGGAGAAGGCTGATTGAAGAGGTTTTCCGAAGACTAAGGATGGGTTCAAACCATTTTCAATACCTGGACTAAAATTATTTAAGAACTTACCTAACGATTTTATATTATTTTGTTTACAATTATTTTCTTTTGCGATTGGACATCGTGATAATATTTACGTTGAAGTTTTCATGGTTGCTACTCACCATTCTTTGAATTCGTTTATAATAGAAGATATTTACTTTCGACATTAGCATGACATTTTTGTGATTTTTAAGAGTATCAACTAGAATATCTCAACGTCTCCAGTAATGCATGCTTCACCATGACTTCGTTATGTATGCGGAATTAGTGTAGATTTAATATAATAATTGATTATTATGTGACACAACCTTCACGTTCCGAAATTTGGCAGCAAAACTCTGAATAGCGTCAAGTTATTCCTTCCCCTTTTATGTATCCACGGCTGGTACTATATATGATCCTTGTTCCGTTTTATCTTGAGAAAAGGACTGTGCTTTTAGCATGTGTCAATTTTATTGCTTAGCGGTCAGTATGCATGTACTACGCTTAAAAGTTGTCTTCAGTATAACAGTAGTCCATGAGTCGTATGTGAACCAGTGAGTTTCTGAATATCGGAATATTCAAATTCCCCTATCATATTGAATTGCTGACCATCTTTAATGCTGATATACTGCTCTATTGTTTGTTCTTATGTGATTGCACATTAAAATGAGTATTTACAACTTCTGCTTAGTATTTTTTTAAGTTAATGTATGTCCAATCGCAAACTTTTATTTCAGATATCACTTTCCCCCATTCTAAAATGTCTTTAAAACCTCTCGATTTTGAGATCTCAGTTTCATCACATTCGTTTTTTTATTCGTTCGGCTGAGAAACGTTGACCTTTGATGAAATCGAAATTGAATAACTTCTCTAGAGTTCAAGTCCTCCAAATAATGAAACTTCGCTTTTTAATTATCACTTTCATGAAGTATTTAAGGGGACAATAAGTGGGGACAAGTGGTAGAATATGTTGTTATGTATTGGCAGGAATCTGGTCATGTTGATCCACCATATGGTCGAATATGTCATTCGCGAAGGACCGATGTTCGAGGCTATGATAATGAACAAGGAAATCAACAACCCTTTATTCAGGTAAGCTTACAGATGATGATAATTGAGTGGTAGGCCGGAATTACGTTGTAGAAAACATTTTTGTGGGAGTGGATGTGTGGGGCTGGAATAATACCGTCAGGATTAGGAGACAGAATAGTCTGGCCAGTGAGAAGGTAGGTAAAGCCCGTTGGTCGCTCTGAGAGCTTTTCCAAATATGCGTTTTTAGAATTTGGTTTTGTTTGTTACAACGTTATTCCTGCCATCCATTCAATTTTTAGGGGTTATATTTATTTTGTAAGTATCTATCACAATATTTCGATGGTTTTTTTGGCTCGGTCGATGTTCAATAATTCAGGATGATTGACCTCTCCAGTCGGTTCGATATCTTCGTTTAATCAGTAATATTTCGGTGCCATTGATGGTCACCCTCTTCAGGCATGGATATCACCTGTGTACAACGAGATCACAACATCTTCCTAACTACCTAGGACTACCTAAAATTGACCACAGTGAGCATGAAATCACAGTGCAATGTATATGTAAATATATATATTAAAAAACAACAAAACAAGACATGTAACTTGGTACTTACAGTAGTGACTGTATTTGCGTATTGTGGTTATGTCAATTTTAGGTAGTCCTAGGTAAGTTAGTAAGTTGTTGTGATCTCGTTGTACACCAATGATATCCATGCCTGAAGAGGGTGACCATTAATTTCACCGAAATATTGCTGATTAAACGAAGATATCAAACCGACAGGTGAGGTCAATCATCCTGAATTATCTATCACAATATTAATAACCTTGTTTTAAATGGTAAAAAGATAGAGATGTGATTGATTTTGTGATAGATTGTGATGTGATTCGTAATGCTAACTGGCTTAGATTATAGTTGGGTGTTATGTATTCATAAATGATAGTAGTAATAAATTAAATTTGGTTCAAATATCATTTTTATTCCATTCATTTTCTCGTTCTTCTTGTATACCATAGGTTATAATAAATTACATTTTTCGTGTTTGTTATCCGCTCATTATTAAAATCAGTCTTATTCCACTGTCAGTATGTATTATAGAATTTTTCATCAACCTTTCAATAAGTTTATAATCACCTGTGAAATATACGAAGCAAACTTTTTCTCTTAAGATTTATTTCAATTACTTACCTATATTATTCTTGTCATTTTTATACTCCCCTGTTTTTTCGTTTTAGATTCCTGTTTGATAATCAGTCGCCTGCTCACACTTACTATCGTTGGAAGCTGTTCTCTTTACTTCAGGGTGACTCACAGAAAGAATGGAGACAGAAGGAATTTCGGATGTTCAAAGGTGAATAATAATGTATTAGACGATGTAGAAAATGTATTCGCTTCATGTTAGATGAATAATTTGAACTGATTGACCAACTTTATGGGTTCTACTCCTTTGGTAAGTCTGTCCGCGAAGAGTCAGCCGAGCTGAGCTGTCCCCATCCTACTACTCTTAAGGGCCGAACTCCAGCCGGTTCCCTCTCCCTACTTGCTGCTCGGCAGACTCATCCTGGACAGACGGTATCTTTGGTCCCTCTCATGAATTCCATGTAGGCTTCCTGCAAGGAATGGAGTTACCTATATGGTATCATAATTGTATGAGGGTTTCTAGTTAGGTACCTATGGTAGAAGTAGAGAAAAAATGTTCAACACATATTTATTTTTTAAATGGACAGGTGGCAGTATATGGCGGCCGCCCCCACCCAGTATATACACGCAAGGGATGCCAGAAGAGCTCATAGAGAAAGATGACGATCGGAAAGGTGGCCTCTCTCCAGCCCAGCGCGACAGACTTGAACAACTTATTCGACATATGACGCCAGAGAGGCTCAAAATCGCTGACGCGATGGTTTTCTGCATAGAGCACGCTGAAGCTGCTGATGAGATTTGTGATTGTATATTGGAATCTTTGAGTAACCCAGACACAGTTCTCAATAAAAAGGTATGTGTTTCTAGAATGATAATTTTTGTGATTTGTTGTATAGTCGTCGTTTTTTTCTCGAAGAACAGTTACATTTATTAGAGAGTTACAACGACTTACCAAAATGTTATTGCGTCCAGCTGCTAGGGCGAGCATCGAGTGGATGCTAACTTCCACCTTGTGACTCCCAGAATTTGACGTATCATGTTCGGGATTGGCTTTACTTGAGGTTACGTTACTTGGACGAGGGAATAGACTAAAAAGTGGATAAAGCTGAACAGATAACTATTTATATTTATTTTGACGCAATCCCAAACGAACAACGAACGAAAAACAGAGGCCAAAACAGAATAAGGTTACGCTGAGTAATATTATACGGAACTCTGCTCCTTGCCAGTCATCCCGCTTGTTGCTGTAACTCTCTACTAATGTTCACGTACCTTACTGAACAATCCGTCGTAACAAGCAAGTCGAGTACAAGTGGCGAGCGCTTTCGATGTAAGGACATCATCATTAGGTTGTCGAGTGAGTAGTGGTGTCAGTCCGTCAGTGTGTGCCACCTGCACTCAACCTGCTAGCAACGACGGATTTTCCCATAAGGTACTTGAACCATCGTATTCTTATCACTTGCGGAACTAACCCTCTAGATTTAACATTTATTATTGTTTGTTTGATGTCTTTGCAGGTAGCGCGTCTTTATCTAGTGTCTGACATACTTCATAACTGTAGTATCAAGATGACGAATGCTTCAAACTATCGACGGTGGTGAGTTCATATCTCTCAATGGGGAATATTTTATCGTTCGGGTGTGGAGAAAACTTGGAATAAAATCTCAGCTGTTTGAATAACAGGCGGGACGAAGGCTCTCGAGAAATCATTTCCTACATCACACTAAAAGAACTGAACCAAAAAAGAATGCGCTGAGATTGCATTGAGAGCAGTTAAAATAGGAATAATTAAAATGCGCTGAGTTTGCATTGAGAGCAGTTACAATAGGAATAATAGAAATAATTATTTTATTTATTAATTCAATCAATTTATTAATTATGTAAATTCTATTCATATTCATAATTGATTAATTCAATCAATTTATTAATTATGTAAATTCTATTTTCACTAATCAGGAGCCCAAACAGCTATGGTCTTTCTTTTAGTTTTTTTGGCTGGCATCTTGGACCTAATTGGCCCATGACAGACGACACCCTTTCAACGTCACTTTCCCACCAAATTACAATAATAATATTTCAATACATTTTCTAAAATTACAGATACACTATTTTTGCAATACGTCATCATTATAGTTTATTGTTAGTCATTAACATGGAGAAAAAAATTGATGATAATTCCCCATTCATCAGATTACTCTTTTATTCATTTCAAATTAATAGTGGTATAGTATAATATATTGTGTTTGCTTTTTTCAAATCTTATTGTACTGATTAATTAGCGAATGTTCGAAGAAAATGAAGCTATTGTGCAATGATTATGCAAAGGATGAGTTCGTCTCCAGAATTTTTGGACTACTCCAAGGGGTCGAATTTTGAAAAATAAGGGTCGGAAAAAGGTGTTTTTGAGGTTGTTTGTGTAAATTACCATCTCAAACATAGGAACATGTGGTATATTCGGAATCACCTTCGAGATTTCCCACAAGAATCACCCCCAAAATCTGTTGAAATAATTCTTTGAAAATTCGCTCATCAACTCATGCTGCATGAATGCAACTTATTTTTCAAGCTCCTAAATTTTTGTATAATATAAAATTCATTCCTGTTAGCGAATTTTCGATGAGAATGTAGCTATTGCAGTGGCTTCAAAATTTTAATAACGCATAATTTTAAAACTTTTTCCCATGGAAATCCGTTTCAGATCATTCTAAAATGATTCCTGAAGTTGAACACTTTTGCATAAATTGTGTTATGATTTATATGTGTCACTCCAGACGATATCTGACCCCTCCAAGAGGTCAAATTTTAAAAATTAATGCTCAAAAAACGTGTTTTTTTAGGTTTTTGTTATAAATTAGGTACCATCTTGAACATATTAACATAAATATGGTATATTCGGAATCAGCGCCAAATTTCCTATGAGAATCGCCCACAAAATCGGTTAAAATGATTCTTTGAAAATTTGCTCATCAACTCATTCTGCATGAATGGAACTTTTTCTAAACCCCCTGATTTCTTTTAAATAGCTTGGAAGCGCGGCTAATGGAAATGATGAATCAAGCTCACCTTACCATGACGAATCTTGAATCTCGTCTAAAAGCTGAAGGTTATAAACAGAGGGTTCTCAAAATCTTCAAAGCTTGGGAAGATTGGGCTGTGTACCCCAGAGATTTCCTATTGAAGTTGAGAGCTGCTTTCCTTGGCACTCCTGTAAGTTTCTGGTTTGTAATTGTTTTCGTCTTGCCCAAGAGGAATACTTCCCAACCTTCAATATCTAACTGAGTATAAACAACAGCCTGACAGCCACGATGCAAAAGCCTGTAAGAACAATTTTTTCCGAAAATAAGGTTTTGAGCTTTATTAGTTAATCTGGGCCTTGCTCACAACATGCTAGTAAGAACAGAATCGAACTACAACGCTATTTCTTCTCCATGCCAGTGTGTAATAACCTGTAAGTTTGAAACCTCTCCATCAAAGAGCGAAACCCTAGAAATTGCTGCGACACAAATGAGAAGGGCTATAAAACCGTTGATAACATACAGGATTTTACACCCACATGGCGTTATCGATTTTTCTTCTTTCAACTTACAGGATTTTGCCTCCCCTTTCTTTTCCGTCTCATGGAAACTTTCAGGTTCTGAACTTACAGGCTTTTGCAATGCAGCTGTCGCTAGACCTACATGGCTTGCCAAGAGGCTGTGCATGTCATCGTAGGGTTTGTCACGAATGTTCTCTTGAATTCAGGAGGCCGAGATCGAGTCTACTCCGGAGAGAGACGACGACGGAGATATCGACGGGCTGCCTTGCGATGCTGACGACACCGACGATTTGGATGGTGTTCCACTGGATGGAGCAGCGCTGCTCAGAGGCGCCATAAAACAACAAGTGATACGACCACCCCCTGACGACATCGATGGAATACCCAGTAAGTCCTTCTTTCTACTCTCTTACGGTAAAATCATCAATGCATTAAGGAAAAAATCGGTACTTGCCTCCTCCAAGGGTAGACAAGGACGGGGGGG
>JAEMON010000002.1:17106005-17141815 GCA_030264115.1 Lygus lineolaris | reverse complement strand
TTGCAGCGTTTTTTAATGTATGCTTACTTTCCTTAGTTGCTTGATTTTTCGACAATAATTGAACTGTTCCAAATTTTAGGGAAACGTTACGCTGGTTCCAAATGTACGCCACGTTCTGAAACCTAGAATTATAGCTAATTAGCAACCAAAATTTTCTCATTATATATCTAGGAGTCCAACGACTAGGTACCCTCAACATTAAAGTCAAAAAGTCAATGAATAGCATCTTGTAGGGTGTTACAAAAGACCAGACACACGTTCAAAGTACATCGCGAATCAAAGTAGGAGCCTCACTTATTTTCGGCAATCAATTTTAGATCTAGAGAATGGTGTAGCTGAAGGTAGCGTAGCATCCATAGGAAAACCTTCTTGATGTTGAATATGATTCATCGACAAGTGCACCAGCTTCTATGTATTGATTCTGCCAACGATGATGGGAAAATCAACATCAATAGCGCTTAATGCACTCTCTACTAACATTTAAACAAAATCATTATCACATAATATTATGATACAACAGACATGCAATTGTTGCACATAACAACAATAATAAGTAACATTCATTTCGTTATCTGTGAAATTTGTTCACTTTAAAAACGGTTGTAGCGGTCACTGCTTGGGGATGCAATTGAAAAATAGTTTACTCTCATGACAAATCGTAGGAATTAATCTATGCAAATGTGTTCTCTGGCTCAGGTTGTCTTCATTCCATTTAAATCTTACTTCCCAAGCAGGCTCCAGCGGGATGGTAGTTAATCCATCTTGCATGCGCTTTGTGGGTGAACTCCGCTCTCATATAAATTACTAGTAATTATACTATGTAATGATTAGGTACTTGATATTAATAATAATTAATAATGCAGAAACCATCCCTGGAACTTCCTTCCACATCACTACAAAACAGCTCCCTCCAAAAATGGTTCAGCGGTTCGCCTGCCTATACGACACACAGACTTTGACTTTTTCACAAAATGTATATTGTATATAGATTCTAGGAGGGGTCAGAAAAATGTCAACTCAACATTCGGTTCCCCTTGGTCCTATAACCGACAATTTCCCATAACAGTTACCAAACAGCAAACAATACTATTGCTCTGTGAAAACAGTAGTTTAGCGTTTTTAGCTGAACATTCTGATAGCTTGGGTCATTTGTAGCTCAATAATTTATTGAAATAATAAATATAAACCTAATTTTGAGTTGTGACACTCTTTTTTGTCCTCCCAGATGTATAATGTACGTGTCTCCCATCCCTCTTGTCGGATACACCTGGTCTATTGTGCTTTTGGATGTATGATGCGGAGTGATATTCAGGAAACAAATAATGGTTCCATTTTTTAGAGTAGGTTCATATTTTTCATATAGATACTAATTGTCCCTGTTTTGGATTTTTCGCAGTCTGAAAAAGGCTCTAAATCGGGGAAAGACAAGCAGCAATTAGACAAAGTCCGAACACCAGCTCGAAGAAGTCCATCGCCCGATGATATGGAATCCAGGTAGGTTTAATTTTGGTTTGAAATGTTCAAAGTCTTTCCTAATAGACATAGCGTACCACGTTGGAATGTTCGTTGTTCAAGTTTCGTAACCTCCTATTGTCGTATTTCAGAGTATATAAACGTTCCAAACGATCTAAGAGTAGTACCCCTAGTCCACCACCCTCCAAAAGATCCGGCTACAGGTGAGAGATTTGCTTACATCCATATTTCCTTAACAGTTGTGTTGATTCATCCCGTCCAAACTCGTTCTTGCGTTCTTGAGTGCGTCCAGCCAGTGTGTCGTCCCTTGTGTGCATGGGATTAATCTTATCTTATCTTGAGATCTTAAGCTGTTGGGGACGACGAGGGCGTGAATGATGAAAAGGATTTGAATTGATAATAAATTGGGGTTGGGTTTGGCCCCATAACAATAGGTACTACCATCTGCATAGATCAGTGACGTGATTGCTGCGCGAGAGCATCTTCTAGAAAGGGAAATAATACATACTCCATCAGTCCATTAGTGAACGCAGCAGATCGCACAAAAACGGATCACAAAACTGTTTTAATGAAGAATGAAAATAGTAGGAACGAAATAGTTCCTATAAACATGAAAAAATATAGTAGGAACTACAATTTGAATTATTTCTTTAGCAGGCAACAAATTTCATGTAGCTGTAAACACGAACTTTCCGTTTTGTAGGCCAGAATCATGGTGACTACACCAATGCGGTACCGATGGAAAAGGATGTTGTAGTTTGAATATTTAGACTATGCACATAATATGGTCCTGGCAAGATTCTAAAGAGTTTTTACACACGTAACTAGTTCCAAACTTCGTGTACAGAAGGCTCATGAAACCCAATCACGCACCCTCCCCTGTATACTAGGCCAGTTTTAAACTTAATTCCACTACTCTTGGTGCAAACCAAACCAAAGTAGTGGTGAAACACGTTGAAGAGGCACAAATCTCAGCTCGCGGTCCCAGGAGTTCCGTAATTGTTCAGAACCATCAGTAAAAAAGAGGGTTTCTCCGAACTTTTGGTTGCGCCTCTTTTAACGTGTTTCACATCTACCTAATCCCACAAACTACTACTCAGATTGCACACTAGAGAAAAAGAACCAATTCTTCAAATTAATAAATTATTTCTTTTATTTCTTGCAGGTCTAGGAGTAGAAGCCCATTCGGTTCAGAAACTTCTCGGCGAAGGAAGCGGTCACGGTCTCCGACGTCACGTAGAGCCTCACCTCCATCCCGGAAAACTTCGCCTCCTAGAAGACGTTCGAGCCCCAAGAGAAGTCGAAGAGGTAATAACTGTACTTGGGCCACTGTATCATCATTGATTATCATAAGGGATATTCACGGTTGAGCTTGCCGAGTTAAACGTGCTAAGTTGTTAACTTCGTCCTCAAAAAATCATGAGGCACCCTACACTTGCCCTTGCTAACGTGTTAACGTATTATCACGGATCTACGGGTGAAAACTTACCTCAAATCTATCCTGAAACTGGACTACCAACTGGACGAATTGATCTGTTTCCACCATCGTCCAATTGGAACGAGGGTTGATGCCCTTCCTCCTCTTTCCTCCTGACTCCACTTCCATCCGTCAAACGGGTCACAACGAAATGAAAACTTTAAAACACTTCAAACTACTAAAAAACTACTACAAAAACGTCAAACTCGGCGTTTTTCAAGAATACAGCTGGGCGTACGCCGCCATTTTGATTCTTCGTAAGAAACCTGATAACACAGATAACATGGTTTACTGTCGACGTTTACTACACCTCGAACTCAGTTAACTTAGGGCAGGATTTATAGACGGTCCTCGAGTTTCAAGGAGACCTTGAGATGGTTTCCTCGAAATTTGGAATGCGGATTCTGCTTATGGAATCCTCGAAGACCATCTCAAGGTCTCCTTGAAACTGGAAGGCCGTTTATAAATCCCGCCCTTAAGACAGTTGATAACGCACTTTGATAACATGTTTGCGACCGATTTTCTCCAAGTTTAACACATTGAACTCATTAACACGTCGAAAACGGCCCGACCGTGAAGACTCCTATTTCAGCTAACGAATAAGATCTTTCAGATGGTCAACTTGTCATTTACAAAATTGCAACTCGATAAAACTATAATGGTCTCTGTGCCTGGTTGTTGTTTTACTCTTTCAATTAAATAGCTCAGTGAGAGCTTTCCAAGAAGGGACAACATGAGGTGTATCTTATGAGCAAAAGCGGGTCTTGTATTTAGGACTTGCTACGTGGTATTTCGAGCTGAAAATTGGTGTTCAGGTTTATTTAGGGTGCTAAATCCGAATTTGAGGTCATGAGTGGAACATTCCTACCCATGTGGAGACCCCATCATGATTCGAAGTACGCATGTAGGGTTGGTTCGAAGTGTTCCAACACCGCCAGTTTCATAATATTTATAGCTAGCGAACATCGGCTCCTGCGAGCGGCCACATACAGATGGCCGGTCGTAGTGTAGGTTCCGTACGATATTTGAATGGGGTAGTTTTTGCTCCTTATTCATCTTGGGGTGCATCCCATCAAAACAATATGAACTACATTATTTAGGGAGTCCATAATGATTGTGAGCTTCCTCGGGCCGGAGTGGATTTAATCTGAATAAATCAGAACCGTGGAGAGTGGTGCTCGTTGGTCCTAATGGGATGTTCATGTAGTTACAATAAACTGTCGATCAATCAAGAACAGATATCTACGCAGAAATAATAAACAGTTGAGTAAAAAAACTTTGTTGCAAACTGTGTCTGGATAAGGGTGTTGTGTGACGGAAAGCTACTTATTAAACCACCCATCTTGTAATGATTTTGACGGTTTTAACGGTTCGAAATTATCCTCATATCACCCTTATGTAATAAAATCTATTAATCATTTCCTGATACTCTTACTAGTTTTTATTTCGGGTTCATTTGTTCTGTAGGTTCATCACCAGAGCTGACACCCCGACGGCGGGGTAGGGGTTCTTCGGGGGAGGACACTCCTACCCACTCGTCCCACAAGAAACACTCCTCTCGCCACAAACACAAACATCGTCATTAGCAGTTGTAAAATCGTATTTGCAATTCATGTGTTTTCTCCTTGAAACAATTTCAATGTGTAAATATTTCTCATCGCTCGCCCTTCGTGTATCATTAAATAATAAATTGTTATATAGTTTGATATATAATTGTACGTTTTCTACCCCTCAAACTCGTTTTGGGTGAAACCCGCTGGTAGGTTTTGATAGAAATGGGAAAGTACTGGCGGGTACAGATGTAAAAAAAACCACGGGGCGCCATTGTCGTGGTTTTAAAAATTAAGCTGCTCGCGTTGGGGATCTATCTCCAACCCACTGTTATCTTTTAAAAATAAGAAAAAAAGTTTCATGCAGCATGAGTTGATGAGCAAATTGTCAAAAAATAATTTTAACCGATTTGTTGGGTGGTTCTGTCAGGAAATTTAACGCTGATTCCGAATATATCATGTGTTCCTATGTTTAAGATGGTAATTTACTCCAAAAAAACAGGGGTTTTAAAGCGATTTTTGTCTCAAAATTTTCAAAATTCGACCCCTTGGATAACTCATAAAATGTTGACCAACGAACTCACCCTTTTGATATTGACATTTTAAAATGTTTTTGATTTTTTCATCTCGATTCCTCAGTCAGATATCGTCTGGAGTGACACACATATATCGACGCTCAAGTTTGAATGCGAAAAAACATAATTTTAATCACCTTATTTTTTGTACTGAAATTCAGTAAAACGACCTCAGACGTACAACGAGGATTTTATTTGGCCCTGAAATCCTTGGAATTATTAATGTGAATCATATCACTAAAACGGCGGCCACAAAAAATTGAGAATCCTTTTGTTAATTTTCTGTACTCGTATTTTTGTATTTGCCTACGGTTTTTCCTCATTCAAACTAAGTTTGTCTTCGTTCAAGTCTTGAATTTCTTAATGAATTCGATGAGGAATCGCAAAGTTAACCATACCATTAGAAAGCTGATTAAATAAATTTGCAAGTTTTCCTGAGATTTGACAGCTTCCAGCACATGTTTTGGAAATGCAGTTAACGGACAAGTATTTTCAGAAACTTAATTTTTTGTTAATTGTCAATGTTTGAACTGCAATTGCGGTTCTTAAGACTTCGTTTTTGATAATGAATGTTCATAAGGTATCATAAGGTGTATGGAAAATTTAACGCTGAATCCGAAAATGTGGTCAAAAGTGGAAAGAAATCGTTTGAAAGTGAAGAAACGTGGGTTTTTATGGCAAAATCGTGGTTTTCTGGAAAAAACTTTAAAAAAATCATATCTAGGGAACGGATTGAGATAAAAAGGTGCGGTTGGTGGCATTCTACCCCATTTCGGGTCTAGTTTCACCCAAATTTTTTTTTTTTCGCTTCCGTCCTGAATCACCCTGTATAGGTGACATATGAAAAAGTGTTAGATTTCAGGAGTCGTTCTAGAATGGTCTGAAACGGATTTCCATGAAGAAAATTTTCAAAAATGTCCATTACTATTTTGTAGTCATTGCAATAGCTTCATTTTCTTTGAAAATTCGCTAATGCTAAGGCCCGTTGTATTAATGACAAAGTACTTGCCTGGTAGATCATGATACACAGTGGTCATTAGGTATCAGGTATTCCAAGCTTAGGGTTCTATTAAATTTACCGCTGTTGTCGAAAGGTACACTATCAAGATGTGTGTCGCTTAAGGATTATTGAAAGAAAAAAATGGTATAAAAAAAACACATCGCTTTTATTAAATAAACAAACATCTTCCATCAACTTTTCAATAAATAGCATTTTGAGCATTAGAGTAAGTTGTGTTCAATATTTATACTACTTTTATAGCCCTGTTACAACTAGGAAATCATTTAATTATTAAAGTATGCTTCTCTAGTAATAATTCGTACGTAATTTGTTACAAAAGACAACCACACAGAAAATAATGTATACAAGCATTATCACAATGAATCTGACTAGCAGTTACAGCAACACCGAAGCCAGCTTAGCGAATTCATTTCGCCAGGGGAATGTAAATTTCATTTGGTAGGTACTAAGTATTTATCCAAGACGAGTCAGATCTTTCACCTTAGTTCTGGATGCCTACCTCATTGTTTTCCGATAGGTGATTTAAAAATAATTTTTATTGTAGGTACCTACCTAGGTACTAAACATCATAATTATGAAACAGCATAATATCTTACCTATAGTTAGTTTCGTGAGATGAATATTCTTCGTTTGAAAATGGTTGTGAAGAAAAAAGTCTCATCTGCCGTTTTCGATTATCTATGTTGACAAATAATAGGTAATGTGGATAAAAATCTCACATAATATATTTGAATAGATAGGTAGATGTCCCAAGAAATACTTAAGAATGAATATTTATGATCTACCTTCTTTATTCCAGAACATATATAATCTCCATATTTGTACATATGTACAAATATGGAGATTATGGACAGCAATGCAATGCAAAGCGCGCGTTGATGTTTTGGTGGCAGAAAGCTCACAATTGTAGTTTCGGACCCATCTTTTAGTTTTCCCGTAGATCTGTTCCAACTATCGGCGGTGCAGGTCCAATTCGAGCACTTTTTACGATTTCTTCTGCGCAGTTAAAACAGTCGAGTTGAACCTGAACAGTTGGAACAGACCTATCTACCTACCTCCCTACAGGTGTGAATAGAAGGTACCTACGTCATGGTTGGGCACATTCGAATAAAAGGGTTATCCAAAATAACGAGTAGTTATAGTTGCGATCAACGAATAAATCCGAAACTATTCGTTATTTGAAGATGACGAATAATAAATTATTCGTTATTCATAATCTTCGAATAACGAATAATTTTGGATTTATTCATTATTCAAAGCTTCGAATAATGAATAAATTATTCGAATTTTTCATTCGTTATTCGTAAATAGATTTTTCCCAACACTTGTAAGTACCTATCTACCTACCTACATGATGAGGAATGGACGTCCTTTTTTTTCAAAAACTTTAAAATTGAAAGTCTAATTGAGAGCTTTCCAAAAAGGTGATATATGGTGGGTCGGAAATGAACGGAACAGGGCTAAAAGGGAAAGGAAAAAGCGTGTGACGTAATTTGGTATGTATTGCCTTCTCGCTCCCTCACGTGGGAACCACGTGAAAGGGAGATACATTCCGAATGACGTTGCGCGTTTTTCCTTTTGCTCATTCCAGCCAAACTACTCGAATTTTGGGGCTAACAATTGGGATCCAAGGGTATTGGAGGGTGCTAAATCCGAATCTGAGTCCAAAAATATAAAATTCGGATCCATGTCCATTCCTCATTGTATCGATTTTACTTTCCTCACGCCAGTAAGATTCCTGATGACATGGGCACTTATCGTTACTGTACCTATGCTGGATTTTTTTAAATAAATTAGGTAGGTACCTTCACCCAAAATTGTTTCCATCCCATCGATTCTGAGCTTCACTTCATCGTCAAGCAAGGTGCGGTTAATGACTTCTTCACGATGGGCAAGCTGTAGTTGGCGTCGCTCTCCAAATCAGTCTTCTTCTCCTCAATTGAGTAGCTCTGAACCTCTTCATCTTTCCTCCGTCCCCTCTTCCTCTCGATTTTTAGACGTGACTCGTGAAATATTTCGATGTCTTCGATCCTGGGGATTTTAGGACTCCCATTCATCAACTTTTTCTCGGCTGGTGGACTGTTAGTAAGAGGGTTGGGAAGTTCTTTCTGCCTTACCACCAGTGGAGAGTGGCATTTCCTCATTGGAACCTACAAAACATGTAGATTTTCACTTGTTATTTATATACTGATATTAAAAGTGAACCTATTTATTTATTTATACTTGAGGGACCTTTTCCGTTGTAGACCCTCTAACCATCTACCATCTGCCATCTGCCGCCCATCCCGCCATTAGAGTCCCACCAACTTGGAAAGTATATAAGTCTCCAGTTGGTTACCTAGTTTCGTTATATTCAAATACACATGTCAATGAACGAGTGATTCACTGTTCACCAACAACCTCTAAAGGTGAATATTCTTTCAACAAACTGATTTAATATTCTACAAGATGGGTATCCAACATCCTCCTCCTCTTGGAGGACTACTCCTCTTGCTCTTCCCAACCTTTAAATTGCATCCCATTACAATCAGCCTATTCACCTACACCCAGTACCTATTCCAATTCTTTTCTTTTTTCTATATTTTTCTCGTCTATCCTTTGAACTCACAATCTAGTCACCATCATTCTTCATCAGTCACAAAACATCTACTCACATCGTCCTCAAAAATTGTGTGGGGAGATTGAAAACAAGATTAGATAAAAGATGAGAGATGAACACCTATCGCGGCCGAGATGGCTGGTGGCCTATAAGGTCCTACCTAAGTGCCTGCTAGTTAGTTTGATATAATAATTAGAGGTAGGAACTAATCATTGTACACGAGGAATAATTATTGTGAACCCCGTGGTACGATTTTGGTAGGTCGGTAGTACTTACTATATACCTACCTGTAGGACCTTGGCAGATGAGTGATATATGAAGAAATATTATAGACTATTGTGTAATAATTTGCAGCGGACTCTTGAATGGCTGTATCTCGTCATCGAGTTGGTCTACAGAAACCGTTTTGGTCTCAAACTGCAGGAGATATTCTCTTCTTTAAAAGTGTATAGAGCGGTCATGGGATATCCCGTGGAGTTCAAAACATACCTATTCATCTTTTTTCATGGGATGCTTCCACAACAAACGAAGTAGAGACCTACCCATTCACTTAGCAGTGCCTTGAAAAAATTTAACAATATTAGCCTTACTCAAGACCAAATAGGTACTCTAAAAACTAATTTTTACCATTTATGTATGTTAGTAGTTTTCATTCTGGGATTATTTGTTTTTAAATTAAAAAAAAAAGTAGTTAGTAGTTTTCCTGATTAGAAGCCTTGCCTGGTGCGCCCGAATGGCAATGAGGTTTCAATTTCTAAGTGAGAAAATTTTACTTGTTCTTAATCCATTTTAGACCTATTATAAAATAGAAACCTCGAAGTTTAAAATTTTTTGTGTGTCCCTCCAGACCCTCGGCCCCCTCTCCTCCCTTTTTAACGAATTTTCGAAGAACTTGCAATAATTTATTGTAGAAATTGAAAACTACTAGTGAAAATCCAGTTTAGAAAAAAATCAGCTGATGGAATAAAATGGAATCCTGCTGATAGAGTCTATAATACTGCGGTGTGAAGGTAAAAGACCTGAACTCCAAAATGTTCGAAATCGGTGTTTTTTTTTTTTTTTTTTTTGCTTATCCCCCTAATTTGGAACTGCACTTTCTATTGGTGAAGTCAATAGTTACGAAATCCGACTGAAAAACGTTGAAATTTGAACCTCACATTTTGAATTTCCATGCGATTCGGAGGTAAAAGACAGTAAAGGCCCAATTTATTGGAAAAACACCTGATCCCCGTGGCCAGCCACATCCGTGTGAAGGTAAAACTCCTGATCTCGGAAAAAAATCTCGTACGTTGTTTTACCTCTAAATCGGAGACCTCAAAATTGGACTTCAGGTGTTATGTCTGAAGATAAATCACCTGAAGCTCCACATCATTAGTGTTCTTCCTCCAAAAAGGTGGTTGGATTATGAGGTTGGCTGGCAGGAAAACACCTGCACTACAGTTTTTCATCCCCAATTGTGTTTCTGGGGAAGCATTTCCCCCCAAGGGTTGGAAATAGTCCACAAGAGACGTAGAACCAGTAACGAACCTAGCGACCCAATGGACGGTCATAACCCGTCGGAGAAGTTCCAAAACTTTGAAGTTATTTCCTGAAAATTTAAGATTTTCGACTCCACCTGTTTTACCTTCACAAGGCAGAATAATAGAGCTATCTATTTAGGTACTAGAGGGTTATCCGTGATTTGCACGGTCCCACACGTGTAGGTACTCACTTAGCTCGTGAGCCTATTGCAATCGCTTCAAAATTTAAATAATGTTGTTGAACATTTTCTTCATGGAAATCCGTTTCAGAACATTCTAAAACGATTCCTAAAATTTAACACTTTTTTATATGTATATTTATCTATTTATAATATGCGTCACTCCAGATGATATCTGACCGAGAAATCGAAATTAAAAATCCAAAAAAATTTCAAAATGTCAAAAGAAAGGATGAGTTTGTTGGCAATAATTTTTGGAGCACTCCAAGTGTTCAAATTGTGAAAATTTAGAGTCAAAAACTGCCAAAAAACGCGTTTTTTTTTTTTAGGTTTTTGGTGTGAATTACCATCTTAAACATAGGAACAATGGTACATTCGGAATCAGCTTGAAATTTCCTATAAGAATCAGACCCCAAATCAATTCAAATCATTCTTCGCAAAATCTCTCATCAACTTATGCTGCATGAATGGAACTTTTTTTCTACTGCTCCACAGATACCCACTTTACTTCTTGGGTAGGTAGGTGATTGAAGTTTGGCAATTCTTCTTACGTGTAAGAAGTCTTTCTGGTTGTGACAGATGTAGTCCAGTGAGACTGTAGCACTTTTCCTCTTGAAAGATACGACAAGAGGACGACGATGGAGGTCAAACTGAAAAAATATTACACAAAATAACCAGCTTGTACCTACTACGTAGTAAGCTGTCGACATAGAGAGCTGTTTTCCCGGAAACATTGATTTACAATACCAAAATAAAACATCAATCTCCCGATTATTGGAAACGAGTGTGACTACCTGACTTTTGTTTCTCTGAATATTACTTCATTCAACTAGGTAATATGATTAGGCTAAGGGAAACCGAACAAAACTGATAAATAAGGCTTAAATATGGCAAAACATGGCTTGATATGGTAACACCTCCTATGGAGTGAGGACATAGAACATGCTTTTGCACGCGAAATGCAGTTTTGATTTCTGACATTTAGGTAAGTAAACACAAAGGCGATAAATTCAAACTATCGTTGCAAAGCTTGCTTTCTTCTATTGCATCTACTATGAGTCATTTCATGATCCTCTTGTACGTACCTGATCTATATAAGAGTTTCCAGAAGAGAAGGAGTTGTTATTGTTATTACTGTTGTTACTGTTTCGGGCTGATCTATGAGAGAGGACTGAGTAGTTGAACCGAGGAACTACGCCTCCTCCGCTGCTCCCAACCACTTCTGACCGCAAATCTCTGCTCAAGCACCTCGTGAGGGTACTCTGAAAAGTTATTTGATCCATTAATATTGGATATAAATGAATTTATTGGAGAAATTATTGATTCACGTGTTTCTGACAATTGGTCAGAATAAATCATGACCATGAATCACTTTCAGTCTTCTTAAACTGTAATATAAACTATAATAAAGAATAAATTATGATCATGAATCACTTACAGTTTTCCAATTTGAATTTATTATAGGTACCTAGGTAGGTAGGTACCTACTGAGAAAAGGCGATTGACTACCGTGTTTTTGACTAATTCGAGTCAAGTGATTAGATCATGAATGTGAATCGCTTTCAATTTGCCAATAATAATATTATTATTAATAATAATATAACTTCGAAATTAGGCGATTCAATATCGTGTTTCTTATAATTTTTGGTTTTTCAATACATAATGATATAGATAAGTAAGTGAATGAACTGAATCGCCCGTTTCGCATCCCAGGGTGTTCCAGAAAGAATGTACTCATTGTATTTTTGCACACGTGCACAACGCGCACTGTCTTTATTTTAGTGAATTTTCGAGGGAAATGAAGCTATTGCAATGGGGTTCTCAATATTTGAAAAAGTTCTATTCATGCAGCAAGAGTTGATGAGAAAATTTTCAAAGAATCATTTTGACCGATTTTGTGAGTGATTCTTATAGGAAACTTATGCACTTATATATTATATATATAAAATCATATACATATGTAGGTATGTATATGAAAATAAAAAAATTCCGACTTAGGTGCCGGAATTTCTCATTGTTTAGTGAAAGAAGGCACTAAATGTGTTAACAACTTGAACAAAAGTTTTGTATGAAACCATAGGTACCTACCTACCTAGTATGATACATGATTTTGGGGTATTTTATCACATTGAATCACCGCATGCAAAGTTCATTTCTGTTTAAATTCTTTGTGGAACATTCTGCGCTGTGAAGAACGCGATGTCACTATTGTCTTTTAGGCTGGTTTCTGGCACGTGATCAGAACATGATCTAGAATCACTTTCAATTTTCCAATATCGTCACCTAAGTCCAGTGGTTTGGGTGGGGCCCCACAGAATAATGTACCTACTAATCTATTAGGCACGACGTGCTAATAATGTACTACTGGCGACCTCTTTGAGATAGACAAGCGTGCGCGCTATCCCTATCCTCCATCCCGATTTATATATATCTATCTGTTATTATGACACTTTAATTATTTTTATTATTTGAATGAATTTCCTGAAATTTCTGAGGCAGTATCATTGAAATTGCTAGTTCCATTCTCAATTTCATACTTGTCTGAGCTCAGTTTTCTACAATGGTCACCTTGAAAACCAAGTATCGAAATGGGCTGGATCTCAAAACTGATTTCATTGTCTGCGTCGCAAATACCTACCTATGGAGACGATGCTTGAAAAACTGTTGGGTTCACTTTGAAAATTTTCAATTCAAGATGTTTTTTATGCATTTTTACGGTACCCAGTACCGACCTACCTTCACTATATACTTTTTTAATGTTTTGCTTCTGCATTTTTAATTAGTTTCTGGATTGTTATTACGAGTATATCTAGGTCTTACTCACCCAACGATTTTGTCACTATCTTCAATGGTACCTATATTCTGACAGTTACTCTTCTTTTCTCTCTTCTATAATATTTTTTGCTGCTGTTTGACAATTATTTTAGAGAGCCCCTTTCAGGTGTTCGGGGCCCTCAGGTTGCGAATCACTGTCTTGTGGCCCACTTGTGATTGTAAAAGAGGACCCGCTGATTTGCCAGAAAACTCATTTGAAAGTTCACCACCTAGGTAGGTACATATTGAGTTTAGGCAGAGCCGTGCGGCGTAGGTACTATACCTAGGTAGTATACTCTGTTGGAATAATTACAACTATACATCAGGTTCGACCTTGGGTGCGCTCAGGATTGGTAGGTTCCTGATAGTCAATAGCCAAAGATTAGATGGTCCTGTATAAGTTCCCTAAGGTTCTTCAAAGCAAGAGCCTATGGGTCAACATTGACACCTTCAGAAACAAGTGTGTTGGTGGTTCGCGGCTTGTCAAACAAGCAAAAAAGATTAGGGGTTTGGGGTTATATAATCTTATAGTGAGTATTATATCAATTAGGGACCTACGGGGTTAATATTATGCTGAGTAGGTATACCTATTATTATATCAATGAGTTACGTATATATTAGGTAGGTACCTTCCTATTTATTTAGTTTTCGGTAGCTACTTCATCATTGAAGAGAAATAAGAACCCCACTCCTCTCGTTGGTCACTCTTATACGTGGCTGACATCACACTAGTGCATCTCATAACTTGCTTACCCCATCACTTACATAGTTAAACACGAAAATAAGTAGATACATATAAGTGAATTATAAGTGGCATTTTAGACAACGTTGAAGTAGGTATACACACTTACCTTGAAAGCTTCCCTGAATTTGAGGGACATGATGTTGTATAAGAAGGGATTGATGGTTGTCGACAGGTAGTAAAACAGACCGGACATGTACGTGAGTGCTTTATACAAAAGGATCATCTTTGGCGAATCGTTAGCCCCATGTAGTGCGAACAACCTCTGTGCCTGGAATGGGGCCCAGCAAATAAAGAATGCCACCACAACGACCACTGAAAAAAATGAGGTTATAAAGTTGCAGTACTATCTCTCTTTACAGTCTAGTCATTTGGTGGTTCTCCCAAGAAAACATCTGGTCTAGAGTAGGTACCTAATCCTTAGATTACATGGCTCGGACTGCATGTGCATCCTGATCCCAGTCTTTATCGATTGGCTCCTGACCAGTAGAAAATAGTACGAATGCCTCCCGAGCCCACGACTAGGTACATAATTACGATTGCCTCCTGAGAGGTCGGGGCCTAAATTACGACAGCCACCAGAGAACAGAAGAATAAGGGAGTTTAGAAGATGACCTGTGCGAATGGAAGAAGCATGCATGTATTTCGTCAAAAAAAAAAAAAAACGTCGTCGTGAGATCCAATATAATACTAAAAAATAATAATGAATAACAAATAAAATAGTGATGATACGGATAATAGTCATGGGAAGAATCAATTTATTATTGTTTGTTGCAGTCGAAAATGTTTGGAAATTTTGCAGATACCAATCTCACAAACTTGTAGAGAGTGACCTCTGGACGGTTCATAATTTTGGTAATCCACTGCAATCGTTTCCGCGTTTTCGAGCTTGGCGTATGAACTGCATCAAGGAGTTGAGTTTTCGTAAACCTCGCGTTTTCCTACGTAATTGCTGTACAAATACTCAGCATGTCCGTTCGTGCGTGCGTCGTCATGAGTTCTGTCGAGTACCCATTCGCTGAAAACGTTTTTAATGCGGGCATCAAAAACTGACGATCAGGTTATTTTCTAAACTCCCTTATTCTTTGGGTGGCTATCGTAAATCAGGCCCCGACCTCTCAGGAGGCAATCGTAATTATGTAGTCGTGGGCTCGGGAGGCAATCGATAAATATTTCCTTCACTTTCTCTTATCTGGGAGGCAATTGATGGTCACCCCCTGATCCGAATCCTACGAAATTCAATACGGGAGGGCCTTACCGGGAACTACCATCAACATTCCAGATTTTTTCATAAAATAAATAAGCGTTCGCATGCGCACATCACTCAAGTACCTACCAAGGTACCTGAAGGAGCTACAATGCAGAATTAATTTCGACGGACTCGTGTTCTGGGTGGTCGAAAATGAGGAAATTGGTCGTTTTTACATAAGTACCTACAGTGAAGTTTGACTAATAAGTGCGAAAATGGAAACATAAAGCCTCGGCCCCCCGCGAGCTTAAAAGTTGATGAAGTATAGGTTTCTCACCGATTCGGTTTTAGGCCTTGGCCGTTAGAGAGTTGGCAGAAGGTCTGATGTTTTCGGGTTTGCTTAATTATACAACTTTCACAGTCGGCACCTATTCGAAATGCCTAAAAATGTGAAATTAACTCCTTCAAGTACCTAACTTGGATGCGTGTGTTCGTGCTTGCGTGCGTACGCATATACGTAAACCGCCATTACTACACAAACAAACTGTCCGAAAAATCTGCAATTTAGATGGTAGTTCAGGGTAAGGCCGTACTTGGTCCCTTATGAATTTCGTAGCATTCAGAGCAGTATAATAGAGACTGTGCCTACGCAAAAGTGAAAAACGTCGAGCCATACAATCCAAGGGTTACTCAAGACCAGATGTTTTTCCGTGGTACGCTCCTACTAAATCTGAATATGAAGTACGCTAATACCGAGAGGACTGGAATAAAGTGTTAATTACGAAAAACCGCAACATTTTCGAACAGTATGAGAATTATTGGCAAATTTAAGTTGAAGTAGCTTCCTGACAAAAAAAAAAAAAAAAATACTTTGCCAAGCTGGAATGGCAAATAGCTTCCTCGCGTCCAAGAAAATTGGAAATAGAAAAATTGAATCAAAACTTGTGTAAGTTTAAAACTCTGGATCGTGTTGATGTTTGTCATAGTTAAGACAAAATGTCAACACAGTCGTGAACAAGATTTACGTTACAACCTGAGTGCACACAATTATTTAAATAACCATGCTCGTAACTCAGCTTGTTGGCCAGGCACTTCGCAGTAGTTAACATAATATGGTAGGATAAATCGAGAGCTTTCCAACGAATGGTCAACGAATTATGTAGGATGAAAACCGACGAAGTACAATTTCCCTAGCAACGACTCGGTTGTAAGCGGAATAAGGTGTGACGTTTTGGGACACGATTATGGGATAAACGATTTATGGGATCTTGGGATAAAATCATGGGACAAAAAATTGATTAGGGTGAGGCTAAGAATATTACGTTCGTAATTAATAAAATCATGTTATGGATACGAGGAAGCTATGTGCCACGCCCAACTTGGCAGAGGTTTTTTTCTTAGAATGAGTATTAATTATAGCCGTAATTCCCCTCGAAACATTACAAAAACTTAAATTTTCAACTTTTTGGAAGAATTGCTAATTTTTGGAAGCCAATAATTGGGTTCTATCTGACCTAAAAAAACTACGGTTGGTCTCAAATTGTAGCAAATTCTATCTTCTTTAAAAAATGTAGTTCGTAATAAGGTTCCTTCTGGGGGTTTTCGGCCAAAAACTGAAACTAGTCATACAATTTCGAGGTTTTCCGAAGTTATCCCGCAACTTTCGAAGCTGCAAACTTGGTTTTATACTATTCAAAGACGTCCTAACAACATGCAAAAGTCAAAGCCAAAGTCGGATTTATTGCAACCTTAGATGTTTAAATTCACTGGCCTAATATGGAACTTTGGGTCCTCGAATCATTTTCTTTTAACCTGTCATTATTTTTAATTAGGTATTTGATATCATCTACTTAACTAACCATTATTTAAATCTTTTGCTAAATTTTATCTCATAGATTAGGTAGGTAAGGTACCTATTATACATTATATTGATTTTTATAATAAAGTACATGATGAAGAAGTATCTTCTGAGTATGTTGTCAATACTGGGGTGTCACTCGTCCGCTCATTTGGGGATTATTGTCAACACCCGGGAAATGTCTGGGAAGTTAGTTGGATGAAAAACCGTGACTCGTGTCTTAATTGAGGAGCACCCCATACTATAATAATAAGTGCGAGTTCATGGTCATGGGAGATGGGTCGATGTTTGGGGTTGTTGAGCTGGTATGGTCAAATCATGAAAGATTTCCATGTTTCATTATCGATAATATTCATATAATATTAGTTTCATTCATTTTTCATAATATAATACATTTATCTTCGCTAATATGGTGACATTCATGGGCCTGGGTGACATCGATCATTGCCTATAATGTAAAAGGCTGTGTAATCCGGGAGGGAGACCCCAAATATCCAATAGTTATTAGAACTGATCGATAAACATGGCTCAATATAATTTTTGGGCAGTTTCCTCTCGGAATCGCAACATGGTGGATCCCGCAATCACATCACTTTAACCGAATGAGGCGCATCATGGCTCGGTATCAGTCTCCGAGTAGAAATACGGGTGCAGAATTGGGTCACCGCTGATTACTTGAGCGTATAGTTCCCGTACGACCCACAAGTTCCCACATGGAACTTAATCCCAAATCTTACAGTGACGGTGGAAGAGAGAAACCTCACCGAATATAACTCCATCCCCCTACTGAAAGGGATCACTCCCAGAGTTTCCTCATGATCCTCCATCCTTTTAATCTTACTGCTCGAACTAGTACCACTTACGTGAGACCCATAATACAGATCCCGAATGAAACTGCAAAGAGTACGAGGCTTACAGCGCATCTAGGTACACAAGTTGACATTAGTTGATTGTAAATGTTACACATGACTCCATGTATGTGATTGTGCATAGAGATACTCGCAGAAGTAAATGAGGAGCTCAAATGCAAATCCTCCTTTATATGTTAAATCCAATTGTTTATAAATCGCAAAAAACTGTTCTATGAACATGTTCCCCGTTGAATAGGATTCCAATTTTTGCTTTACCCAGCTCACGCGTAGGGTGAAAATACGAGTAATAGCGTTGCAATCGACCGAAAACCGATTTCCACAAGCACCTCCTTATATGGGCTGGTTCAATCTTCATCCGATTGTCCACAGACCAGCCCTGAAATATCAAGAGCTTTTGAGCTTCGGTGTTTTCTTGATTATTTCACCAACGAACACACTCCTATCTTTCTTATTTTACTTATTATAACATAAGTTGGTAATCTCTTTAGTTGGAAAACTAGATATCGTGAGACCAAAGTTGGATACTAATACAGTTAAATCCGTTGAATGGTTACCCATCTAACTATCTTCTTCATTTATCGCTTCACCCTTCGGGAGGGTCAAAAAGAGGTGGTGGTAGTGGGGGGGGGGGGGGATGAGATAAGGATCGATATTATTTAATCGCGAATTGTCAAAAGCAGTTTCCTACCCAGACGGTGAATAAATATCCTATTTTCCTCGTATTTAGAAGTGAAGAAATTCCTTTTCCTCCTTTCTGAAATTCGGATTTCTCTCATAAATAAATTACCAAGACGATTACGTTGTACGTTGTACCTGAGGTATTTCGTCAACTTCCAACAGAAAACCCATTATACGACAGCAGTTCACCTCTGAATTTTGTAATTGATATCAGATTTCTAAGGAAAATTATTATAAATCACATTATATTTCTGAATCGATTTTGTGCTGGCTACATCTAAAATCTAAAATTTACGGAGTAAATGGAGGCCAGTTTAGGCTATATTGTAGAATGCACTAACCGATGCTCGCACGGTACCTATTCCACCTTCTTGTGGATGGTGTATAAAAGTGGCCTAATTGGTTTTTATTTTAATGGTTCAAAAGGGTGCTGATTCCCAAAATAATAACCATTGGTTCGAGTAAAGCTTTTTCTGTTCTGGTGAGTTTTTCATTGTATGAAAAACTTGTGTTTTTTGCATTTTACTGGTTATTTTCATTGTACAGGTTTTATACGTACATTTTTACTTGAAAATTTATCCCCAGAATGGTTTAGCTCCATGAAAAAATAAACGGCAAATCCTAATATGATTTGGTACATTTTACTAAATCTATTTGAATTCCCAAAATTCAAAAATTGGTAGGAAAACTTGCGTTTTTCAACCTTTTGCTTCCTCACTTCCGAAGCTATGTATTCGTGCAAAAAATACAACAAGTTGTCTCCTCCAAAATCAAAATTTCTACTAACTTGCTTTTCACGCATTACTGTCTGAATTCGATGACATTTTCAGAGATTGTGTGGGTTAGCCCTGGAATATTAGTAGCGTGAGCGCGTGCTCAAACGTGAATTTCCTGAAACCCCGGTAACTCAGTTCCTAATTGACCGAATTCGCTCAAATTTGGTGTGTAGTTAAGGGATGACAATTACCTTCTAATATCGACATGATTGTATTAGTAATACCTACTGCGCATGCGCAATTCTGAAATGTGTTTCATGGCAATTATTCCGGAACTATTCGACTAATTTCGGTGAAATTGTCAGAGATTGTACGGGGTGGCCCCTGGATAGACCCCTATTTTTATTGCATAGCAATCGGACCACTACTAGCGTGTGTGCATGCACAAACGAGCATTTTCTGAAAATACGATATCTCAGTTCCCAATGGATCGATTTCGCTTAAACTCGGAGGGTAGTTGGGGGCTGACTCAAGACCTAGGTATGCATTTCATCAAGGTTAGACCAGTAATAGCTGCTCCGCAAGCCCAAACTTTGAGTTGGTTGTCATAGGAATAGTTCCGGATTTTGATGAAAAAAGTGAAAAATGTTCACTAACTGATATTAGGTATACGTCCATGATTTAAAAGTGCTGAGGAAGCCATACCTACTGCCCACCCAACTTGGCAGACGTTTTTTGACTAGCTACGTTTTCATTATAATCTTGCATGGGATTGGACGATTACGCGTTGCATGCGTCCAACAGTGTCTCCAAAAATTTAAAAAATAGGTAAGCTACCTAGATTAATAAAAAAAAAGTCTGCCAAGTTGGGTGTGGCGCATAGCTTCCTCGTCTCCATAATATGATTTTATATATATCATGTGTATTAAAAAATCATCAAATGGATTACTAACTGCACAATCCCTGAAAATTCCATCGAAATCGGATGAAAATCGTCGAAGTTATGAGAGCTTCACGTTTGCGCATGCGCAGTTTGTACAACTGATCCGATCTTGATTAAACTCGTAGGGTGCTATCAAACCTTCGATCTTCAACTAGCCTCCAAATTTTAGCGAAATCGGACCATTAGGGTGCGAGAAATTGATGTTTCAAGGATTTAAGTTTACGCATGCGCAGAAGCTACCGTTGGTCGGATGGTAATGCATTTCATAGGGGATCATCTAGGGTCTAACCCGCGTAATTCCTGAAAATTTCATCAAAATCGGATGGAAATTGTGGAAGTTATGCGTGTTGCAAGGATTCTGGGACACACAGACCCACAGACAGACAGACAGACACGAAACCAAAATTGTTCAGGAAGGTCTAAAACGTGAGTTGAAATTTTGATTTTGGAGGTAAAAAAATTTTCAAATCCCAAAAGTGAAAACAATGCTTCCGCTACCTTGGTAGACTCGGAAGGTAGGGAACTTACTTAGGGGACTTAGGTACTGAGGGAAATACGGATAAGGAATATTACAACTCGCAGTCATCGGTCTCTGAATCATCTCCTGCTTCTTCTGAACGTCCATTTAACTTGTACCTACCTTCACCAGGCAGTTGTTAGATGTACCTATTTTAATCACGAGGTAAACCTGCCATTTTTCTACAATACATTTCTAACTTTGACCATTTTTCTTGTTTTCTTGTTTCCCAGGGTTGATGGTACGAGTATTTTTGGATATGGAGTTCAACGCTAAAAGTAACCCAAACTCAGGTTATATTTTTTTAATTTGATGAATTCTGGAAAATTAAACATGAATCAGTATACTTACAACATCAAAAAATGTAATAAAGTATTTATTTGAATCAACCGAAAACCCCAGCTACTGTTCCCGGCTTCAGCATCCTTGAAACCCCTGGGGTCCTGGGATAGACTTAAAAACTCTAGAACTCGCAGGACACTTATTTTTTCAAACTAAGCTGTTTCTTAAAATATATCTTCTTCTACGAGTACCCCCTCCCCCCACCACCACCACTACCACCACCTCCTGCCTTGAGTATGTTGTTTATACGTACCGAGCATTTTCACCACTCTTGTTGTCCCGTAGCCAGAACATCTCCGACTGTCCCTCAGCCTTTGGCCAGCCTTTCGGCTGGCTGACCTGTGGAGTTTAATCCCGATGAGAATGTATAGCACCGTTATGACGGACATGGGTGCGAAGAAAAAGATGACCATCGACGTCTCGAAGGAGTAGGGATAACGCTTCTTCATACCGCAGATTTTGTACTCTTCGGACACCTTGTTGCCACGCTTGTTGACTGCATACACTAAACCAATCTGTGCTGCCTGAAAATTCGGAGGTTTGCCAGTGAGAAGTACCAGGGAAAATGAATTTTTTCATACACCCTAGAATAATAGTAAAGATAGGTGTTTTGGTCCACTTTCATGTATCTACTAAGGGTAGATGAGTATTTTGGTATCTACGTATTATAATCAGATAGCCTTCCACGAAGAGAATTTGAGTGCACCTATAAGGTCATCTGCTGCTTGATAAGATTGGCTTTCCTTGTCGATTGATTATACTTTTTAATTTGCTAATAGAACTCTAATTTATATCTTTTTCCCGGGGAATCTCCTTACATTTTTTCATCAACTCCAGCCCCCTCCTCATTCCTCCCCCAAGAAAAATCAATGAATCAAACTTCTTTGGTAGCTTTAGGTTAGCGATTCATTGTGCAAAAAAATATTCGATATGATCTAGCAAAGAATATATCGATTCTTGGCTTTTCTAAAGTCTGCCAAGTTGGTGTGGCACAGAGCTTCCTCGAATGACTTGGAAATATAGTCTATGATCGGAAAAATGAATCTAAGTATCTGACATTTTTGCTGTAGCTTCATTTTATTTATAATAGAAATCAAGTTTGGAAATCGGAATTTTTTCGTCTCGTAAATCGAGGTCGAAATTTATTGTGACCTCATGCTATTATAGACATAAACTCAAACACACATACAAACATAAACACACAGAAATAGTATACGATCCACAAACAATCTGAAATGTAAGGTTGAGATTTTTGTTTGATTAGGAACCCACTCCTTGAATGAGTTCGAGAATTTTTAGTTTAGGACGATTGCAATACTTTCCCCTTACTGTTGGGCTCAAGCAAGGAAAGTTAAAAGAGGCGGGTACACAAAGTATGTTATACACAAGTATACCAGAAACCCATGAGCATACCAGAACTGTAGTTTCACTTCAGCAATGACTTACCTGGGGGACTGCACAGACGAGAGCCAAGACCCAAATGGCAATGACGAATTTTATGGCTCTTGACAACTTGGAAAACGTATGAGTGAGGAAGGGGTGGCATATGGCCACGTATCTCTCGACTGTGAAGGCTGTGATTGTGAGAACTGTGGCGTTGGACGAAGTTTCTGAAGCGAAACCTGACAGGATGCAAAACGTCTCTCCAAACACGTAGGGGTAACTTGAAAAAATTATATCGGAGCATTAATGATACCACCCATAACTTTTCCCAAACTCTAATTAATACTTTTTCCTGACAAAGTGGATAGATAATTATGGAATACAATGGATTAAATTTTTATGAAACTAGAACTCTCGCAGGTTATGCGAGGAACTTAATCCAAGGGGCCAACATGGGCTTACCGACGAAAGCAGGTGTGGATAATGATAATGAATAATCCACTATCCGAAAATGTGTTAAATTGAGAAGTCGGAACAGATGTGTTGTTACGTTGGAAATTAAAAAAAAAATGAAACGACCCAGGAAGACCCTTAATTTCTGCCAAGGTGGGTGAGCAGTATCTTCACAGTTCATATAATAAAATGAACACATTGACGTTTGGTATATGTGCAAACCACCCAACAAAACCTGCAATTTTTTTTCAAATCAATTGTAAATTGTGGGGGTGTGAATGGTACAATGAGTCCTGCTAGTATTTCACGCTACTACAATAATTATTGTTGAGTTGAAAATTATAAAGGTTTCATCCATATTTCAGTTCCCTGCCACCCTCCAAATTCCAACGAAATCCGAACATGTTAGGCTAAGTGAAATTGTTTTTCTCCATTTTGCTTTCTTTTCTGTGTTTTTATTTTTTAATTTATTGTAGTATCGCTGTTTGGAGGGATTCACATTTGATTTTATTTATGACAAAAAAAAAAAAAAAAATTGACGCAGTTATCATAGGAAATTGATTTGATTACAGACGATCATAGAGCCTAAAACAGAAACGTGCTCAAACTGCTAAATGAGAGTAAGCTACAGTACAGCTATGGTCAGGATAAAACCTTCCTGGAAACTCCTGGAGCAAATCTGAGTTCTTGCAAAATAGTGGAGCAAGAGGCTTTCAACAAGTGATGGAAGGCCAGTGAAAGTGCAAAGGAACGGGTTCAGGAAAGAGCAAAAGGTAGCACTTTATCTTCTTTGACGTCCACGACCGAAGAAGGTCTATCGATCCTTTTCCAGGGTATGATAACGATTTCGGTGGCTTCACCGTCCGTCGTTAACCAACAGACCCGTAAGGATCTCAACACCTTCTGTTGGTTCAAGATAGAATACACCGACTCTAGCTGGCACAACTGCAGGATCTGCGTCCTCAATTTTTTTTTGGTTTCGTCATTACCGTAGTCGAAATAAGAACTGAAATGTTTTCTTTCGGGACAGAAAGAATTTTAGAATAATCTGAAACGGATTCCCATGGAAAAAATTCTCAAAAAAATTGCAAAATTAAAATTTTGTTCGACAATTCGCTAAAAAGGAAATTATATAGAGAAATTTGTTAATGCAATAATTCATTTTCTCAGTGCCTTTTCATCATTGTATTGTTACTCTTGTGACGTTCATTAGGGGATAGCAACATAACAGAGTAGTAGAGAGCTTGATGCTAAACTTGACTCGGAAGGTTCATGATTGAAAATATAAGAATCCAAAATGAAGAAACAAAAAATAATTTCTCAAATAATTCTACCTCTTGACTAGAGACACTATAGTGATAGAATTACCCAATTCTAGTGTGTTCATTCGGTCATTTCCCCCCTAGCTCCATCATGCGAATGTTTTGAGCCTCCCTCTAGGATCCAGGCGATCCCTTGTGGATATCATCGTCTACCTACCCATCGTGCCTAAATTTTGAAGTTGGATCTTTAACAAATGAATCAATGGGTCAGAGAAGTACAGCGATTCTGTTTCATGTTGCAATTACGCTTTCAACAGAATTCTGTTACACGAAAGTGAAAACACTCAAGTTTGGGAACATGATCAAAGGTTCATTATTTAGGCTAAGGCATCAGCAGGGAAATTTGTTAATAATGTGACATGCACCAGAATAGCTGGATATTGGACTCAGCTGTCACCTTGCTCTCGTGACGCCGGTCTGTTCCTGTCTGTTAATAACTTCTGATCGTACTTATGTTATTATTACTATCACCTATTTTCAGACACCCCCCCCCCCCCCACCCCCCAGGATGAGAACCACTGTACAAATTCTTGATCAATGTATAATGTATAGTTCAAAAGTATATACGTACCTTTCTTGTTTGGTGGTTTGTTGGAGTTTGTACTCGTACCTACATATTTTCCATCCATTTTTGTACCACCTGATTGAAATTCCTATGTTTTTGGGAGCATTTCGTCCACCCTCAAGCCTACCGACTACCTACAGATTTCAACACTTCAAATCACCACTTCAATCAGTGAGCCCAGTTGGGGAATCTCGTTTATGGAAGTTTCAGTCCAGCTTTCTCAACGATTGAATTAGATCTTATTGTGATGAACAAATTGGTAATGAACAGGCTGATAGAGAGCCTTAGTATGTGATTGAAGACATTTAGCACTCACTTGGACCACAAAGTGTACATTTCTGTGGGTAGGCCGGATACGAGGAGAAGAAGATCTGATATGGCGAGAGAGAAGAGGTAATAGTTGGTGGCCGTGTGCATATGACGGTTCCTGGCGATGACGATGCAAGTGCTGACATTGCCGATAACACCCGTCAGGAAAATCAGCGAGTAGACGACAGTTAGTGGCACAACTATGTACAGCGGGTCACGTTTGGGTCCCCACAGGTCCAATCTAAAATAGAAACAGAAGGTGTTCTAAAAGGATGTGTATTTCAAAGGATTCCAATATTTTTGGTACCTATGTAAATTTCGGGACATTTTTCTAAGGAAATCCGTTTCAAATCATTCTAACACGATTCCTAAAGTTCAACACTTTTTCATAATATGTTTCAAAGAAAAATGGACTAGGTATTGCAAAGGATTCAACATTTTTGGTAGGTATGCAAATTTTGGGGAAATTCCTCCAAGGAAATCCGTTTCAAATCATTCTAAAACGATTCCTGAAGTTTATCACTTCTGTTTGACGTCCGTTGAGAGCAAAATCTCCATCTCACCACTCCAATTCCTCTCTCTATTCGGTACAAGTTGCTTCCCGGAACACTTGGAAGTTGTCAGCTCTTCGAGTTCACTTCTACCGTCTTTTATTTAAACTCAGTCACACATACCTAACTACTTGATATACTGAGTCCTCCCCTTTGAACGTATGACTCCTTTAGGTTGCCTTGACCCAATTCCGTCTGGAAGTATCATCTGCTTGCATGTACCTACTATGCGAAGTTCTAAAATATTAATTATACTGTTGGAGTAGTTGTACAGTAACATTATCTTCTATTTACAAATGTCTTTTAGGAGTTCAAGGGCAAATAGTCAACATAATATTACGTTTCAGTCAGAATTGTGAGCCTCAACACCCGATTTTTTTTGCCCAATGCACGATACCCAAAATTAAGATATACTTCACGGAACCCAAGATGGTAATGTGTGATCTGATGGGGTAGGACTATAACACGGTAAGCAATAGTGAGGTAGACGAGTTGTCACTCTCTTACAGAGTTGGTGGGATAGGGATGCTGAACCCCACGTGGCTACAGTGCTAAAAAAGGAGGGAATTATAAGACGAGGAACGTTGAATTTGGCATTTAAGCCTAAGCAGCAGTGGATTTTGAATCGAGTCATGGGTGCATCTCAATGGCTCTCTCCGTTGATAAATTCAAAGAAGCACTTTACACAAGCTCTCCATTTTGAGCACGCGCCAAAAAAATTCAACCGACCTCTATGACGGTTGTGCCGCACGTAAGGTTCGTTCTTACAAGATTTTTGGAGCTTTCATATAGCTGTCCAGACTTGGAAACAGTCGCCACGGGGTACTCCCAAGATTACGCTTCTCAAAATCTTGTTGGAATACGCCTATAGCTCGAAAACTTTCAATAGGAAGGCATAATTTTTCCATCGATTTCCAATAAATCACGATTTCTAGCATCGAATGAGACCACGCGGAGTCTTAGGACCGACCATTCGCTCCCTATACTTGAGGGTTGAACGGAAAAAGAGAGACACGAGTGTGAATAGAAAATCTTTACAAGTAGGCCAAATTCCCATTAAAGACCAGCTTATCAAATGCAATCATCTTCTGTTTTCACCGAACCGAGTGAATCGAGTGATTGTGAACCTCGTATAGTTAAGGTAAGTACGCACTTATTACTATAAAAATATTACACTATAAATCCATTAATCTCAATGGGATCTTTTCAGATGGGTGAAAAGATTATGTAAGGAAGAATAATAAACCGATATGTTAATTTGCTATATAGGTAGGAACGTTTTCGATACTTGGTTAAAATACAATTGAGTTTCTATAGAAAAATGAAATACAATAAATAACAATTACAAAAACGTATAAATGACGTAACTACGTGCGTCATTGAATTTATTACATTATTAAACATTATAAGTAACCTGAATTACCTTATTCTATTCCCACCTTAGTACCTTACCCGCTTCTTATTAGTTTATGATTTTTATTAAATGATATAAAAAAGACTCCGTAAGATTGGTCCTTACTTGTACAGCTAGAAGAAATGAACAACAGCAGTGCCTAATCCCCTTCTCTGCAAAGTACGTGGCGTCGTTACTTGTAGATGTTAAAGGGAAAACTCCATCTGGTTGAAGAACTCGTAACATTCAGTAGGGATCAGGGACTTAACGGAATACCTTTAGTGCACATTGGAGGAAATCTTAGTAAAACGCATAACGAGACCCTGATACCCTGCTTAACAGTATCTTCTTCCTTACTATCCAAGACTCCAGAAGACGTCCGAAGGAACTTTACGACGTTATTTTCTTAGTCTTCCAACGTCGTTTTGAAACGGGGGGGTTTGGATAATTCCATCATAATTTCGCAGTTGCTGAGAGAAAGACCAATCATTAACCGTAGGTAGGTACTTGCATGCTAAGGGTTACTGAAGCTATATGCTTGCCTCATCGCAATTCTTGTTTACCACTCGGTGTTAACCGCCAAATTGAGCTATAAGAGAAAATTGGAGAGGGAAGAGTGGTACCTTAAATATCTCTCGTGGTCGTCTAGCTTCTCGTAGTAGAAGCTGTATCAAATTTAATATCACTGGTTACTCTACATTTTATATCATGCGTACAAGTCTCCGTAATATATAGTAGCATAAATTTGGAACTCATCGTTGGTCCCTATTGTAGATAACATAAAAAATTTGTCGTTACCAAGTGGGCGGTAGAGTTTCTAATAGCAGTGTCTTTCAGCCCTAGAAGATATTAAAGACAGATTTTCTGATGCCTTACGTAATCTCGGTGGATATAGGATTTTACATGAAGTTATGCTGAACTGAACTCCTGTTGAAAGCTCCGTTTGCCACTCTAGGGAAATCAAATTGTGGATTTCCTACTCCTCTACAATAACCAACTGTCTACTTCATTTCACTACTCGTGTAGGACACAACTTTAATCGCACTTCTTCCCCATCATAAAAGTTTATTAGCCTTCTCAATGCCGATTCAAGGTCGGAGAGGGATTGATGGAACCCTATAACTAACTTACAACGGTTATTTTTATGGCCGGAAAATGTATAAAGCGAATTAATTAATAATTTTCTCGTTTCCCACTCACGGTCGGACCTTCTAGAGGGGAAGGAGATCGTGGATTCATCGGTTTCAACTCGATCATAACCATGTCCCTTCCAGAAAATAAATATTCCTAGCAACTATCTATGATATCCCAAAGTAGGTACATAGATATCCTCCTCCGCAAGAAAAGCTCAAAATGTATATGAACTTCGGTCTTACGAAAAGTAACTAAAATGTAACCGTAAGCCCAAGACCTATACTTCTGGTAATAAAAGAGTCAGTCCAAGAAATCGTAGCTGTTGTAAACGAAAAAGTTCCATTCATGCAGCATGAGTCGGTGAGCGAATTTTCAAAGAATAATTTTAACCGATGTTGTGGGTGATTCTCATAGGAAATTTCAGGCTGATTCCGAATATACCATATGTTCCTATGTTTAGGATGGTATTTCACACCAAAAACCGCAAAAAACAAGTTTTTTAAAGCGACTTTTGAAACTAAATTTTCAAAATTTGACCCTTTGGAGTACTCCAAAAATTCTGGCCAACGAACTCATCCTTACTATTGATATTATTGATATTTTGAAATTTTTTCGGATTTTTTATCTAGATCCCACGGGCAGATATCGTCTGGAGTGACACATGTATAAATATATACATATATAAATACATAAATATACATATAAATATATATACATATGAAAAAGTGTTAAATTCCAGGAATTGTTTTAGAATGGTCTGAAACGGATTTCCATGAAGGAAATTGTCAAAAATTTGCATTACAAAAATTTTGAAGCCATTGCAATAGCTTCATTTTCTTCAAAAGTAGATTAGGTAAAAACGCTGCTAATTATTGCACAACGGTATAGTATATTATTAATATCATTCTATAATGATCGGTTGATCACCCATCTGCAAAGGTCACAGTTTATCCATTGGTCCGTATCTATGCAGTATACCGTCGTCGTCATGGTAATTACCTATTTAGTAGGTATTTATCTATTATAGGTAGGTACCCTAACATGCTTTCCCGTTATTGATAAGTATGAAAAAAGTTTGTCTTAAGCTCGATTCCAAAGGTTCAATATTGGAAATAATGAATAAAAAAAGAAGGATATTCTTGCTACTCCAGGTCAAACCACTCTCCTTTGATTGAAATAGGTGCCCAACTCTCTAATCTTATCGACTGAGTTTTGGAGAGGCGTGCTTGATAAAACCCACATGCCTTAATACAAACAACTTGATAGCAAGATTGAAATTTCACCTGATTGAAATTTGTTATTATTAAATGGAGTGTAGAAGGGCTGAAGAATAAAGTATTTGTTTTCTAATGTAATTCCGACTGAGTCATGAACGACTTATGATACCCACAATACAAACCTAATTAGAGCTATTTTAATTAAGTATGCAGTTATCTTGAGATGCTTGCTTGTGGCCACTGGTGAACTGCACTAGTAGGCTGCATCGATCTCTATGCGATTTTTTGAAAAAGTTCTAGGGTTTTACTGATCTCTTTGAGTACAAACCTAAGGGCGTAAATGTACCGACAGGTAGACATAGCTGGGTAATGGTATTGAAGAACCGCAGCATCAAAGCCGTTTCAACCAAAACTTAACAATATATCATTCGTGCCAAAAGGAGGAAAACCGATTCCTTGAATCGGCATGATTGGAGGGAAAAAATACGAAGGTGTGGCCAGAGATTCCAACTAACGGTACCTACTTTGAAAACATGCCCTTTCTGGCTGTACCGAAATTTGCACCCGGACGGCCGAAAAATTGAAAATTTGCGTATTATGTATATATGTATGTATCTACCTGGTAGGTAATAATGGAGAAAATAATAAATATAATTGTTTGTCCGCTTCAGTGCATATGTTTTATTACTTTTCTAAATTTGTGTCTGGCCATATGATTTGTAAAACCTTTGTTTCTTATGTTGATGTTTCATACGAGTATGTTTATATTTCGGCTAATGATTTTGAAAAGTTCTGAAATCACAGATTAAAATCTGTTATGTTAATTGCGTACCGGAAAAGTCTAATATTTTCTGCGTAGTGCTAGTTGTGTTGCAGACTCGTATGCAAGCATTTCTTCTCCTTTCTTCTCTCCTTACAATTGCTGTGAACGAAGAGGTTAGAAAAAAGGTTAACCCTTTAAGGTCAAAAGGAAGGAAGGAACTTCCATGTAGAGGTTATGTGGTTCCAATTTAGGAGGCATTTATCTTAAACTGTATTTTTCTGATTATTTCCATTAGGCAATGTTGCGTAATTATTTTTTTTTTTCGTGCTCGATTCCAAAGGTTCATTATTGGAAATAATAAACTAAAATTTTTTTTAATTCGATTTTTGGATTCTACATTTCTTGAAACGTAAAACCTCAAATTTTGAGGGGGGGTTAAAAAAAATTTTTTTTTTGTGCTCGATTCCAGAGGTGCGCCAAAATCCGTCCGTACGCCGTACGCGGCACTTTCCTTAGTTACCATGGACCAAAATTAATGAAATTTGGTATACCGGCCCCATTTGGGGACTAGTTGTGCCGCGAAGATTGGCGTTACCTTCAGTCTTCTCAAGGGGCAGAAAATAGGGGGTTAAATTTTCAAAACGCCCTAGTTCGAAAATTTCAAATAGGAAGGTACATTTTTTCATCGGTTTAAAATAGAACACAATTTTTAGCGTCGAATGAGACCTTGCGGAGCGTTTTAGGACCAACCGTTCGCTCCCTGTAAGGACTTAAGGGTTGAACGAAAAAAAGAGCAGAAACACGAGTGTGAATCGCAATTCTTCCCGAGTAGGCAAAATATCCGTTCAAATATCAGCTGTTCAAATGCAACTTTCTTTCGATTCCACCGAACCAAGTTTGTTGTTTACTTTCAAAAGCTTCCTTAGTGAATTTCATTAAGAATGAATGATACAACTCTCCGATAATAATAATTACAAGAAGGTGCCTACTCATTGTCGCCAAGAGATGACTGTGAACCTCGCGGTAGGTGGGTATTTTATGTCAATAGGATCTTTGTAGATGGGCGATCTATACAGAAAATAATAAACCGTTGTGTAATAATTTGCAGCGTTTTGTAGTTGTCTCTAGTGGTTCGCGTAGAATCCCATAGTAGTGAGCATAACAACGTTGTTGAAAAATATGAAATGACGTACTAAATAGTTAAAATTAAAAGAAGTGTATCATGCAGTTCAGTATCTACTTTCTAATAATGTTATAACCGCAAGTTGTAAATATAGGGCACAGCCTTCATAAAATCGTATAACGGCATAGGCATTCGATTCCGCATTCAAAGTTACAAGGAAAAATTATATCTAACTCCTCAAGCCATGGTCAACTCGAGGCTAGACGTTTGAAACCCATACTCAAGATTTCCTAGAAAAAAACGACGTTTATTTGCATTCAACCTTGATTTTCCCCTCATAAGTAAAAAAAAAGAAAGTAGTAAAATAAATAATAACCACCCCGTTGAAATGGTGAGATTCTTGGAATGTTTATCCCATAACGCTTCCGGTTTTGAAAAAAGTTGCAGAAATAGTTGTAGAGGTAACCTCCTCCATCCTCTGAGACTTCATCCCGTGGTATTAGAAAAACAATATAAATCCTGGTCTCTAGTGACGAACGTATCCAAACGGGTGTCTGTTACGAAGGATCATCGATTCTATAAAGGTACCTGGGAGAGCAGGATGAGAATATCCTCTTACACTCTCCTTGGTAGGAGAAACTTCCTAGAAACTTTGCCGTAGGTTAGAATGAAACCTAATGGACTTATGAATAGACGTCCGATCATGATTGAACAAACATTGAACTAACACACTGGCTCTCATTTGACGATGTATTCCTCTCATATTGTTTTCAAGTGTGGGACTGTTTGTCTACAGCACCAATTTCGTTCAGGGCTTTTCGCGAAATATCTGATGTCAAAAACCCTCCTTCTTCGTGAAATCGGTCGCATACACTTGTTACGTGCAGGCCCGTTTTAATCGTCCCGTGGGTAATCAGCTAGTATATTATTATAAGACGAATAGATTATTATAATAAACAAACAACTATTACAAGTTGATACTACTTATTCCATGTTCATAAGCATGCAAATATACAGTACTACCTGGGCGCAGTTGAGTCGTTAGGATAAGATGAACTCGTGGCCAGCACCACAAGAGTCCTGAAACAAAATACAGGATTGATTTTTATTCAGTTAATATATAAAGCATACAATGTATTATTATACTATTATTGCTCGACCACATTGGGTAAATATTATTACATTAAATGTATAGTATAATGATACAACACCTATAATAATTTGATTATTGAAGTGTTGTGAAACATGCTTTTGTTCGGGGGTAATCGATAGTAACCTACCTTGTTCATTCTCATTGCTGTTCACCCATTGTTGATATTTCTTACCAAACCCCCACCCTCCGAATCTTCTGAACCGAAATAAATTATGGGTAATAGAAGAGAAATAGAAGTGACAAAAACATGAGTTTCTTGTACTGATGAACCTAAATCTCCTAAACACGAAAGCTCTTAATAAACGGAGCTCTCTACAAATATCGGAAGATCCTACTAGAAGATCCCACCTACTTCGAAACTATGAATGTTGGAGTGAAATCACTAATCAGATTCGACTGTGCACGCGAGAGTACCCACTGATTGGCACTGCAGCGGGATCACTGTAGGTACGAATCGAATCTAAGAGCACAAGCTACTTCGTAAATCATATTTTATGGACTCCTTTCAATTCCCAATAGAACCCTGATATGAACTTTGTGTGGGTGAGGTGGGGGACTCCATCAGAAAATTTATTGGTTCAACGATTGAGAGAAATTCAAAAAAATTGAACAGTAGAGCAATATTATCTGTACAGTACAATTACGGGAAAAATTTATATAGATTGTTAGTACCCCTTTCTTTGTTATCTAACCTTGCCAATGCAATTCCCCACAATTATAATCGTAGGTATGTTCACGCCAAATTAATTAGCTTAACTCAAAATTAACCTTCAGTGTTGATCCAATTGGACCAATCTTCTTCAAATCTGGATTTTTCTTTATTATATTGGATAATTCTTGATCCTCGGTTTAATATTTCGAGTTTGCGCCCGAGAAATCCGTCCATGTGAAACTGACAAAGTTTTTATTGTTCCTGTTATAATGCGCTGGCAACTTTGAGAGGATAAAGTATCCACGAGACGAGATTACATTCTGGTTGAACGAACTTGTTAGGACCGCAAAGCAAAGGAGAGAAAACAATCCCGTTTCTATACGTTGAGTGGGGGGATATTGAATGATGTTGAGCTTTAGAGTGAGGTTGATTTCATAACAGCATCCCTCTCCCAAACACCGAGTCGCATTCAATATACAAGGGCAAGAAAATAGTACCTTAGGAAACTTGTTTGTTAGCACTTGCAAAACCGGGATTACAATCCTAATGGATTGTATTCGTAGTAGCCTGCTCTGTTTATCTACTTGGTGTGAGGATTTCATAGCAAGAAATTGAATGGTGAAGTCATTTTGCGTAGTTATGTGGATATAGGTTATTCCTTTGCAATAGATTGTCAAAGGTGAGCGTTTTGTTGCATCTATTGTTACTAGGTCCACTGCATTGTATTGAATTCTGCCTTTGAGTTTCCTTCTACGTAATTTCCAAAACGGTGTATCATTGTAATGCCTGCCAAGAATGTTATTAGCATCGGGTCTGTGCAACCATAAATCCCAACAAAAAAATAATTATAATAATTATCATTAAATCTCTTCGAATTCAGAAGTGTAGTTAAAGGCGGACACCCCATCAAAATGAAAAGTTCTAAATCCTTGATTTTCGTAGTCGCACGATTCATTTGATTTCACGGAAAAACGCTGAAAATTATTACACCACGGTTTATTATTTCCTGTACAGATCACCCATCTGCAAAGATCCCATTGATAATTCCTCGTAATAAACTTCTAGCTCAATACACTTCCCGGAAATTGTGATCAATGATTTTATACAATCAATGAATTGAAGATGGGGGAAACTTCCCACTTCGAATGAAACACTCGAGTAATTTGGAAGGCAAACGGAATATTAAATCAAACAGAAATTCCACCTTTCTCTTGATCTAATACTATTGCAAATTTTGTGAATGCTCCATCGAATATTTGGGTATTTAGTTGATTGATCGCAACTCCGTAGCAAGTTGACTTTAGAAGTAAACGTCGGAAAAACACAAATAAACACCATCATGTAAACATTTGTCCTTCTCCTATAACAAGAACACTAGGCTTGTTTAAGCCCGATTTCAAAGGCATGTAATTTACGAGATGGGGCCACCGTTTCGGCTTGCAGCATCCAATTTCCGTCGTGAGAACTCACCGTCTTTATGCTCCTGACCTACCTCGTAACTTGAGGTAGGGAGCGTGCCAACCCGTCGTAGCCCCACCTTTACTTTGCGTAGCTCGCTATGACCAGGCTTTGCTGTTGACATCTTCCACCTTTTTCCGTGAGAGGGGAAAAATTGCCATCATCCTAACTGGAACCACTAAAAGAGAAAAAAAATTTGCAACACACACCATTGATCCTGTTGCGGTTTGGAAAGGAGTGCTGTTGGGATTTTCGTTATAATTATATTCCTACTGAGGTAGTACCTACAAGTTAATCCTATGGAAGAACATACTTTTCAAAACCTTAAAGAAGCCTACCACATTCTTGCTTCCTCACTACCTACTGAACAAGAGTTACCAAAAGTTTAGTCAAATATTTAAAAAAAAAAAAAATTCCTCAAAATGCTTTTTGCATTCTACCTAACTCTTTCTGAACAATTTTGGTTCCGTGTGTGTCTACCTGTCTCTCTGTGGTCAATTCCTTGTCCCATGGGAACTATATAGACCTACCAACTTACAGTTCGCATTTGATGACACTTTCAGGGATTGTTCGGGTTGTCCCTAGAAGTCCCGTCCCTTATGACATTCATCTCCATTTGACCAATGGTTGAGGGAGTGCGTGAATTTGAATTTTCTTGAACACCGATTCTCTTGATATGTTATATATGAGGAAGCTCACCCAATTCAGTAGAAGTTTCTAGAACTTCGTTTCTTGAGAAACTCAAAATACAGACGTTGGAATATAATAATAAGGACATAAGGGCATTTTTCAAAAATTGAGTTGACATGAAGGCCTCTAGATTGTGGGACGCTTTGTGGTTCCGTTTCCGATGCTACGAAATGATATTGGAAATAGTCTTTGAATATCTCATCTTGTCATTCGCTGGTAAGATTCTTTGAGCCCTCAAAATTATAAAGAAAGAAATTTCGCACCGCTATTGTCAAATTGCCTTAATCTTGCCAGTATGGTAGTTAAGTACCGAATAAAAGAGCGGCATCTCACGGAATTACGAGTTGGTTATCATTGATCACAGATTTTGCAATGCTGGTTAGTTTTGATTCACAAAGAATTCCGTGTAAGATAATACACAATCAGGCCAGCAATGCGTTGCGTTCGCGTAAATAAGTGATTGTGATCGTTATATCGTTATTAGTTATTTAAGACTTACAAGGTTCGCTACGGGTTGGAAGCAGGGTTGGAAAAAAAAACAGTTTTTGCTTCCGAGTCTACCAAGGTAGCGGAAGCATT
>JAEMON010000002.1:17083144-17103374 GCA_030264115.1 Lygus lineolaris | reverse complement strand
TTGCAATAGCTTCATTTTCTTCGAAAACTCGCTAAAAAATGACAAAATTTCGCACTGCGCAATAGTGCAATTGACATACACTTTTTTTTTCAAACGGGGACCCCATTTTTTTTTATTGTAGGTTCGGATTCTGCAAGAAAATCTATGATAATTTAACACTTCATTTGAATGAACCCGCAAAATTGCGCACGCCATTGAACAAAAAGTAGAATAAAGTGGACCCCAAGTGTGGCACATGAAGTTTCAATGTTTTTCGATGCTGATTCACGTGGAGTAATCTGCTCCTTGATTTGACTCGATTGTACTGGGATTACAGCTGAAAGAAGGGGCATTTTCAAGTAATTTCTTAAGCTTCTTGATGAGCCATGATGAGCCAATTTTGAGGTAAACCCCTTCAAAAATAATCTGAAGTTTGGTCCCTTTCTTCAGGTATCTTTTAGCTGCATGGAACGGTGCTGTTAAGGAAAGAACACTTAAATTTGAATTCGATTCGATTTCGAATAGGTATACCATAATAATATGTTCCTATGTTTAAGAGGGTAATAAGGAATTATCGTGTATGAGAAAATCAAATTTTTCCTGATTTTGGATTGTTATTTGTGATAAAATAACACTGTTAATACAAAGAAAAAAAATAATTTATCGTTCTGGTGTGGAGATCGTTTATCGATCTCAGCTGTTTGAATAACAGGCGGCATTCCGAAGGCCCTTGAGAAACCTTTTGATACGTTATACTAAAAGAACAACCGGAAAAGAATGTGATGAGATAGCATCGGGAGCAGTGGAACAAGAATAATTTGAATGATTGAATAATAATACTAAATAAATTATCATTCAAAAATCATTTAATTAAGTTGATTTTATTCTCACTAATCAGGAGCTCAAAAAGTGTTGTTTTTGGAGAGTTGTTGTTTTTTGTTGTGTTTGGTTGGCATCTTTTACGGGTTTGGCCAATGACAGTTGATACCCTTTTCAGTGGCACTTTTTCACCATAGGACAATAATGGAAATTTCAAAAATTTTCTAAAATGACTTTATTATTTTTGTCATACGACTCAAATATTGTTTCTCTCAAGCCATTACCTTTCGGGGAAAAAAATTGAGGATAATTCCCTAATTACCTTTCGGAAAAAAAATTGAGGATAATTCCCAATTTACACCAACATCCTCTAAAATCACTTCCCTTTTGAACGTTAATTTTCAAAATTTGGCACCTTACAGTGAAAACCCACGTTCTTTCCTTGCAGGTCAATATCATGGGTTCAGAAGCGAACGGGTGTCTGAAAGAAAAGTAGATGTCTGGGGGATCCTTGAAATGTGAACTTTGGGATGAGTTTTGAGCCTTGAAAATCAAATGTTGAAGATAAATAAGATCAACTGACGTGTTGAATTGATTCTCGTAGTTTGTCCTAGCTTACCTGTTGACATGTTACTGTTGTATGTTACGCGGAAAAATCCATTTAGGGTATGATCCACCACCAACCAACACCACCACCATCCACCATTAAGCTTGAAAACTGATGGAGAATGGATATTGAAAGGTAGCTAAATTTGGATGTATTCATCTCCTAGGTCCCTACCTAGGTGCCTGAATAGAAATGATTCTTTCTGTAGATATTTACTATGAAGAACCAAAATCTATTAAAAAAAAGTATGGACCTAGGTCCTAGGACCTAGAATAGGTAGTGCAACTTAGTGTCTCATTTCTCTCCAAAAATTAAAAATTTTCTTGAATCATCTTTGGGAAAACTTGCAGACGTCATGCATAGGTCTATGGCTAAGAGAGTAATTAGAATAATGAGTCGTCTGGCCTGGAATGATTCGTGCAGAGGTTCCTTCTCCCGACATCGGATCCTTACAGTCCCAAGTTTGTATGTGCTGGCAGTCCTGAAGCATGTCAAGTCTGGAGTCATGACTCTAGGAAGTGCATCGGATCACCACGACTATCCTACAAGAAGTCGAAACAAGTTGTACCCGCCGTTCACTCGCCTCAGCGTATCGCTTAAATCATGTCCAGTCCAGATGGGGTCAAGATTGTTTAATGCACTGCCACCTCATATGCGTGACCTGGAGGTAAATGCATTCTCCAGAGTGGTCAAGGAGTCTCTTCTCCGCGCAGAATTATACTCACTGGATGAGTTTTGGGAGGTCAAGTGGTTGGTTTAAACAGTTCTAGTCGTCATAGTGTGAATTGTCCGCAGTCATGCGATGTTTTTAGTGACTCATTTTAACTTTATATGTATGTTTAATGTAGTAATGTTATAAAAATAATGTAATAATGTAATGTATAATACCTGACGTTTGTATTGCCTTTTCATCAGGCTTCTACAAATAAAAATTGATTGATTGATTGATTGATTGATGGCTACATCTAAAAGCAAAACTATCGGTATTTTCTTCCGAAAATGTCAAAAAGTGTGGCAACAAGACATAACTACTAGGATTATGACAGTATTGCACGGATAATGTTTTGTTGGGAGTAGGTAATGCCGCCAACCTGAAAACACTGAAACGTGACATTATACTGCCCCAGCGTATATACGGCTCCCTTCACTCTCATTCGGGCGTATAGTCATTGGAGCACGAATTTAATTTCTGATGATGGTAAACAAGGGAATGCCATGAATTCCACGCTGGAGAATCTGATTTTATTGCCAGGGAAATCGGCAACATGGAGGGTTCTGTGCTATACAAAAGCCCCCCCTTCCTGGTTTTTATGATAAGGGATTCCATTCCTTTCTGAGAGCTCGTATATATTTTATGATTTCCTTTTCCCTTTCGGTTATGCAGTATTTATTCTAAATTAATCTACCATACTTGTGAATGTATACGCCTGAGGAGGAATATTGAGTTAGTTCGTCGGAAACTTGTTATTATGCGTTTTTTACATTTTCATGTCTTTGCTTTGGCACATCAACTCAACATTTGGATTGGCGGAAAAAATCGAAAATCGTAATGAAAACCCGTGATAGAAAAATCCCGTCACGCAACCGATAAACATAGCAGTTGTTAGTAAGATACCCCGCGATGTAAGTAACTAAGGGAACTAGATTATGTATTTTGAGGAGGAGATAAGGCGTATTATTGAGAGGGAGAGGTAAGCTGAGGGAGGCACCTGAGGAGAGAGATGAAGATGTCTCACTGAGTTGTGGATTTTTATGCATTCAGTTTTAACATGGTTAACTTTTTATTAGTTTCCTATATTATGTTCAGTAGATACATCTGACCCAGATAATGCAAATTATAAGTTCGATAAAACATTGTTCCTCAAAGTCTCATCTTTCATATATTTATGAAAAAAGAGCATCAGCAGAGTGAAAAGGGTACCTACAGCAATCATGAGGATAAAATATAATGAGGAATGGTCGTCCTTTTTGTATTCTTTAACGGGGAGGTTTCCAAAAAAAGGTACAATATGATGGGTTGGAAATGAACTGAAGAGGGCGAAAAAGGGGAAGGAAAAAGCTTGGGACGTCAACGGGTATATGTATCGCCTTATCCCTCCCTCAACTGGAACCGCGTGGAACATACCAGATGCCGTCAAGCGATTTTCCTTCGGCTTATTCCAGCCAAACTACTCGAATTTCGAAAATTAGGATACAGGGGCTTTCGAGGGTGTTGAATCCGGCGCTGAAACCGGTTTTGAGGTCAAACATAGAAAATCCCGAACGATGTCCATTCCTGATTGGTAATTTAGAAAAATATAGAAAAAATATCCAACAATTGAAAATTTCATTCGGGAGTAAGAATATGCTTTATTCTTATTGACAGCATGGTAGTTAAGTAAATAACCATTTCAATTCTTTCCCGCCCCCTGTTCTCAAAACTTAGTTGACCGAAACTAGACTCTTCCGGTTATAAACTTGAAGTGAATCTGAAAGAGCTAGACTCCAAACAAAGAGAAGAAACCTGAGTAACATTAACTTAGGAACTCAACATGAATAAATTCAAACTCCGGCTGATGTCTGAACTTCAGAATTGACTTTCTTAATGTCTTGTTTTCCAGGTTATCACAGCCTTGCGCTAGTATTCCGCCATTAAAAATAGGAGCCCAAGGATGGTATGAAAAAAGCAATAATTTCCATTTATCAAATTATATTAACACGTGCCAACAATTGAACGGCGAAACTCATAAAAACTATCAGCGTCAAAGTTAAAATACCGGGAATATTGCGAACTCACGTGAATGGAACCCCGTTAAAACTGGTTCGGAAGCTAAGCGTAAGAGAGAATCGGAAATGAAACCTTACTCAAACCTATGAACGGAGTTGTTGGCAGTAAGGCGATATCGAACAATATAAATGGACGCGCTACGGTTCGAGGGTTGGAACTCGCTGATATTTCTGTAATGTGGCGACGGGGTCTTTCAGAATTGATATTGACAACCAAGCCAAGGGGCGATAAAATCCAGCGCAATCCTCTTCGGGAACTACCTATGATTTCATTTCATCAATAACAAAAATATATTTTCATAAGAGTCAGGGAGTTTTAAAATGAGACTTGTGAGATAATTGCGCATATCAGATGATCTTCACAACTTAGGAGTTGAGGGTATCGTGGTGGTCCATCATCTCTTGCCTATTCTCTCAAAAGTAGTGAAGCCGCTCCGACTTTCAAGCATATAGGCTGCGAGTCACTTTCCTCGTCTCGTTGTTTCTCTTAGCCGTAGGTTTACTGCTCGAATCATCGAAATGTGGGTCCTTACCCTCACCCCTGTCGTTATTTTTCGAAATGGGCCGAGACCACTTATCTGCAAGTAGGACAACCGCCATTATCTTCAAAAAGCGATCCACCACATATCACGGTTTTGAGAGATCCTCTTAGATCTTCAGCAGCGCGATTGTACTTCGTTTACTTGGACTGTGCTGCATTATGGGAGATAGCTGGCCATTCTTGGAATAGGTAAGAGACGGCGTCAGCGTTTCCTATGGGAATGTCAACAAACGCCGGGCTCACTATTCCATGCACCGTGAATCTTTATGTCGGCTATAATCCAATAGATAGAGAAAGGAATAACTGGAACGTCTCTGAACGAGAGGTGACATTCGTTTCTATTATATTATGATTTATAATAACTTTCAGATTGTTATAAGGTTGTGCTTCCAACATTTTCTAAAAAATAAGATTCAGTCCTAAGAATACTGAAACTAACGTTCAGCCGTACTTTCACTTTCGGTTTTAATGTCAATAATGAACCTTTGGAATCGAGCTCGAAATCCCCTCCCCTCATACTAAATGCGTCAACGTACGTAGGATTCAGAAATCGAATATATCAAAATCCGTCCGTCCGCGTCCACCGTTCGTCATCCGCCAAATCAGACCTCGCGGAGCATTTTAGGACCAACATTTCCCTCCCTGTAAGGATTTTCAAGAGTTGAACGAAAAAAAGAGCAGACACACGAGTAAGCAATTGAGCAAATCTTCCCTGTTGACCAAATGCCCGTTCAAAGATCAGGTGATCAAATGCAAATTTTGGTTAATTATTTCCAATAATTAACCTTTGAAACCGAACACTGAAAAAACCTGGGGTGGACCCCCAGACCCCCCTTTTCTGTCACCTTGAACCTAGCGTATAAACATTGGAGGAATGTGGAACATGCTTTTCCCTCTGGTGTCTTCTTGCTGATTCTCTGGATGTTGGTTATTTGAGTCCCTCTTTCAAGTCTCCAAGCACCTCTCCAACATTTTCCTGCCCTTGCCGCTTGTATGCTACATTTTTTGCTTTTAATAGGCAACTAAATCTGAACCAAACGCCGGCGTTTTTTTTTTTTTTTTTTAACAACATACCAATGCTTGTCAGGACTGTATGGAGGAGGAAATTAGTAGCTTGAGATGTGTCGATTGTACAGATTATTTTCAGATTAATCAAGAGCTTTCCAATGCGGGGTGAACAATTTTTTTACGATGAAAAATGGCGAAGATAAATTTCCGTAACAACGGTTTGGTTGCAATAGGAAATCATTGTGAAATGAATCATTATAGCTGTGGCTCTACGCATCAATCGCCGGGACTTCCGATGCCTTCCTAGAGGATGGATCCGGCCTTCAGAAGTGGGATGGCTGAACGCTTGGGTTAACCCAAATTGGACCATTTTGCTACGAATTCCCGAATATGTACCCACAAATCTTACCTAAATAAAAATTTAAGTATATTATGAGTAGGTATAAAAAAAAGGAAATGAATTTGGTTTCGGTTTTTTGGGTCGTTTTTTGCCTGATAGGTCCCGGTAAAAGCGTGTTCCACTCTAAAACTAACCCACTAATATTTGACAATTCAGGTTTCAAGGTGATGGATGCAATTTTAAAAATGACCTAGCTCGAAAACTTCAAATACGAAGGTAAGTATATTTTTTCCATCGATTTAAAATAGATCACAATTTTTAGCGTCGAATGATACCACTCCCAGTAATAATTCGCATCGCTTTTCGGTACAACTCTCGGATGATATTAATATATTAGAAATAGATAGGCACTCAAGAGATAGCTATTGCGAACCTCGAGATATAATTATTGAGGTAGGTGCTTAACTACTGGAATTACTCGAATGGAGATCATATATCTCAATAACCGGGAAGTGTATTGGGCTAATAGTTTGTCACGAGGAATTAATTAACCAATTGGATACTTACAGATGGATGATCTATGCAGACAAATGTTAAACCGTTATTTAATAACTAGCACCGTTTAGAGATCGATTCCGTGACTCAGCTAAAAACTCAGAACGATAGAGAAAAAATAAAAGGCGCTCTGATTATGCAAAACCCGCATGACTGAGCGGCGTTGAAGGAGAGGTAAACCTCGTACGCCGTTGACACATCGATGCCCAAGACACACTTTATACCCCTTGAGAAATAACTTGAGACGGCTCAAGTCGCCAAAGCCGCCGAAAAATGATAGTCCTGCACCTCTGCGAAGGATGATAGTCGGATGGTGGTGAGAGAGAGAGAGGTGGGGGGGGGGGGTGTACCTCACTACCTGTCTGTCCAGCGCTACCCCTTCATCAATGTGAATCTACTCCAGGTTTACCAAGGGGTTGTTCAATTAGGTTGGTAGTCCTATCGCGTACCAGCTCCTGCATGGCTTCCAAGGCCCCCATGCAAGGTAGCAAAAATTGTTAGGTATTCATTTCCATTTTACGTTTTAGGCCGTATTCACAGTTTTCATCAGTTGTTGATGATATTTTCAAGGATTAAGCGGGTTCAAGTCCTAGATGGTATTTACCCTATGCATTTTGAATGGATGGGTACCCCATGATTATAGCCTATTGAATTCCACCTCAATGGTAGCACGAGCGCATACGTGAATGAATGTGAATCGTCTGAACGTCAATTTTCAAGTATACAACGTTAAAAAACAAAATTCCATAATCACTCAGGGTTTTCGGAAACGAGAAGAACAAAAACTCTCTAGCACTGATCCGATTGTGGAAATTCATAGGTGATTGTCATGTTGTCATCCACCAAGAACCCTCCAAATTTGAGAGAAATAGGTAAATTAGGAACTGAGATACCCGGGGTTTCAGGAAATTCTCGAGTGCGCATTCGCCCACGCTACTAGTGGTCCGATGGCGACGAAGTTGATTGAAACTGATTGACCCTCACGTTGCTAACCCGCACAATCCCGGAAAATGTCATCAAAATTCGACCATAACTTCAAAATAGTTTTGCCTGGGGTCAAGGAATCGGCTACAGACAGATCGACAGACACGGAACCAAAATTGTTCAGAAAGCTCTGGAACGTGAAGAAAAACTTGGAAATTTTGATTCTGGAGGACAATTTTTTCTTAATTTCATGCAGGAATACATAGCTTTCTACCTTCGATGTGACGAAGCTAAATTATTACGAAGTAGGTACTTTTCGGGATAATTGATCCCATCTTCGGGCACCGACTTAACAAAACACAAATTAATATTTTTTATCAAAATTGTTTTTATGATAATCTGAAGGTGATATTCGGAGAAAAATCTACATATTCAAGTCCTCTATCCTTCGTGATTCAATTCACTCCATTCTTCACTTCATTTGCGATAATGTTTTTATTTCTTTAACCCACTCTCACTGTTATCCGTAATGTAGTGATACTTGAGCCTGAAAGGGAATCCGTAGGATAGTCTCAGTATTTAAATTGGTTTTTTCTCGGTTCCGCAGCACCACATGAAGCCCTCTTCTCTTTCATCCAAGAATTTCCATTGACAGCTTCGACGCCCTTCAATATCCTGCCGAAGAAATCGGTTTCGGTAAAAAGGCTATTGCTCCCGCTGGCCTTGAAGTTCAACTTAGTTAGGGAAGAGATTCAAGTGTCACCTGGCGCTGACTTGAATGAGCGATCGCTCACACCTCACCTCCTTAATTGCCCCGTCTGTTTTTGATTCGCATGTCAAGAAAGTTAGTTGGTAACCACTCAGTTTTTGTTGCCATTCGAACACGTGTGCCAATTTAGCAGTTCACGACGACTCTTGTTGGGACTGTAATTGTGTTTACACATGGAACTTTTGTCCGCCAAATTCTCTCGTCATGAAAAAATGAACAAAGTCCACCCAGTAACAAAGCCCAATAGCCGTATGAAGGCATGAAACAATGTGAGGTTGCACCTGTGGTATAAAACAAAACAAAACAACAAAAAGCAGAAAAAACATTGCGAAGTACTTCGAGACAAATAAATAAAAACCTGTGCACAAATGAATTTTTCAAAAGCCCCATTCCGTTAAAAATTGAATGGTAGTTGGGGGTTGGTCTACAGATAGCTCCCTATGAATTCCACCCCAATCGTAAGTTCGGTAGCCCATGGCGCTTTTAAAAAGTTAAGAAAACTTCAACTTAATGAGGGAAATTTCTTGGTCATGTTGATGTTACTAATCAGTTCAGAAAAATATCACTCACGATTGTAAACTTCTTGTTCAAGTAATTAATTCAAGGAACTTACATACTACAACAACTCGGCAGGCTTTTGCTTCCTCACTACCGAAGGTAGGAAACTACAGTATTTTCGTTCATTATTTTCATTGATGAAACTTCGGATTTGAGCACGAAAATTTCGTTTTTTGGATACTCAACCTACCGGTAGAGTGAGGAAGCATTTCAATTTTTTGAACTAGTTTCATTTTGGGGCATTTCAGAATGGAGTTGTCACCGTTTTTATCGGAATCCCCGATAATCGAGTTTCTGAGAGCTCTATTGCATTCACACCGTAAAATTACTCCTACGTTGCCTGACATCTAAATTTTTTAAAACATCTCAGCTATATGCTTGATTCGTTCTGGTCTAAAACGAAGATCCCTAAAAAAAACATCTTCTGCAAGTCTCACGTTCCGTTTTCGCCCATCTTGGCTACAATTTACATTTGAAGTTACATAGAACGACAAGAAGAGCGCTAGAGTCGGAAAGCCCCAAAACCGCAGGGATTTAGATTTTATAAATAAATAAAAGTCTGAAATTTTGCACTTCTGGAGGCCCAACAAGACCATTATACGAAATCGGATTTTATCAAAATGTTCGAAAAAAAATTCAGCTGTACTTACTGCAATACAGTTTTGAGCAATACAGTGCGCTATTTTGCGTGCGGACTGATAATGTTGCGCGCAGCTGAAAAAATCGTATGAAAGGTCAAATTATCATCGATATTCTTGTAGAATCCGAATCTGTAATAAATAAATGGGGTCCCCATTTGAAATACAAAGTTAATTCCAATGGCGCGGTATTTTTCGTTCCATAATTAGAGATGTAAGCTGTTTTTCCACTTTTCGGGCCTTTTAGCCCATTTTTAGCGTCACTTTCCTCAGTTACCATGGACCAAAATAATGAAATTTGATGTATCAGCCCCACCGTCATTATTCTGCAAGGGTAGAAAATAGGGGATGACATTTCCAAAACGCCCTCTCGAAAACTTCAAATAGGAAAGTATATTTTTCCCATCGACTTCGAATAGAACACAATTTTTAGCATCGGATGGGAAATTTTGTGGCATTTTAGGACCAACCGTTCACTTCCTGCAAGGACTTAAGGGTTGAACGACAAAAAAAAAAAAAGTGTGTATCGCATTTCTTCCCGAGTAGGCTATATCCTCGTTCAAAGATCAGCTAATCAGATGCAACTTTTTAATGATTTCACCGAGGCAGTGAAGTTTCAAGTTTACTTTGAGAAGGTTCCTTACAAGCTTACTTAGTATCAGTATTCTATGCTTCCTTAGTTACTGAATTTCGTTATGAATGAATGACATATTATCTCTCGGATAATAATAATAATCTACTCGGATACAAACAAACAGTTGTGAACCTTGAGATATATTCAAGGTAGGTAGGTATTTGCTATATACCAGGAGGATCTTTGTAAATGGACGATCCATACAAAAAAGGGTGTATCGTGAGCACATGAAACAGAGAAATATAACAAGGAAAGTGAAGAGGTGAAACGGAAATAATAAGGTCGAGAGAGTTGTGATGTAAAACATGCTTTATTCAGGAAATGCACCGGCTTATATACTGTTTGGCCAGGAGTGGGGAAGACCTCCCACCCTGGCTCAAACTAGGTGGAACCGGTGTTCTCCTGCAAGGGGATACCCGGTCCCCACAGGGTGATCTATAATAAAGAAAATAAAAAACCTTTGTGTAATAATTTGCAGCGTTTTTGCACTGTTCTCTGTTCTTGGTAGGTAAATACTGTCACTTCAAGATGAATCATCACAATGTGGGACCATGTAAAGGTTTCCCAGTCACTGAAATTTGTTTCACGTCGTTAATTAATAATCAATATTCCTTTCTCGTACATGCCGAAAGAACCTTCCTCTAGATAAAAACGCTATATTTGTTGGGTCATATCCTATTCGCCTTTCCTCTCCTTTTCTTTCGACAAGAACTGTGGCAAATACTCGTATTTCAAGGAATATCAGTGAATAATTTGATTTTCGCCTACATCCTAAAACCTTCCTCGTTGTACATTTAAATTTGATTTGACATTATGTCTCTTGGTTTGTAAATAATTTCGATTCAATTCAATTTTGATATGGTATGGATGGACCATTTCCTTTTGGGATTCATTTGGGGTTTGGGGGTTTCGAGTCGGTTGTTGTAATATTTATTACTTCTTGGTGGTACAGTTTCGCTGATACATCGTCAGCTTCTTCAACCAGTCAGTATGATGCACATTCTTCCATATAATATTTACTCCTTGCATATAGGTAGATGGATAGTATACCACTTGATCTTCTACTTTCGAGTACTGATAGGTTATCTATGTGGTAGGTATGATCTCTCTTCATTTCTTCTACTGGATTTGAGTCCATATCTGTTATTCTGTAGACCAATTGACCTTGTGTTTCCTTTTTGGAGACCTAATCAAGGGTGTGATGTGAGTGGTTTTTGTGAGTACCAATCTCACTTATTCAAGAAACATTTAATATAATGTGAAATTATCACAAAATAGGAGAATTTTGCCAAATTAGAACAAAGAAAAAACGGCAACTAGCATGAATCTGAGTCGTGGTGTTAACTACTCAAACGTACGAGTACAATATCTTGTCAAAAGTACAAGCAGAATATCCAATAACTGGGTTTACTGTATATTGTTGAACTACGACTATTACACGTGTGTAATAAAGGCGAAAAATGCATTTAAATGCATTTTGGCATTCATTTTTTGAATCATGAGCCCTTTAGAAAATCTAGCAGGCAGCCTGATTTAAAAATGTAATTGAAACTGTATAAATGTAGAATGTAGGTGACTTGAAAACCTTCAGCTACCTACCTACTTTGAACAGAACTCTGAATTCGAAATTGAGGTTAAACACCAAAATTGTGACAACAAACATTCAGTTTTTCTTTGATAAACACTATCGGAAGGTATTAATGCGAGTACGATTCCTTGTATCGTGTTTCATGTTTCTTACCTACCATGTTTCATCCAACCTTTCTATTTTTCTTAGTGCATCAACAAAACTGAAATGTGAATAATAAAATATATGAGGTTATACATCATGTTTAATTTCCATGAAAGAGGAAGAAAACTTGCTACACAGTTTTCTTAATAAAACTGTGTTGTGTTAGAAGGGCGTTTGTATTCATCTTGAGGCAATTAGGCGGTGCAGGATTCGCAATGCCAATTTATGTAAGTTTACTTTAATTAATTGAAATAATAATTAGAGATGCGACAGCGAATATTTCCACGTTTGTCGTCCCACTTTCGTAGCTTTTACAAGAAAATAAAGGTCATGGCCACCCAATGAAACGGCGGGCAGTATTTACAAGAATCTGCTTCTGTCTTTCATTACATGCATTTTCCAACAGCGATTTCTCTTTTCATATTGCAGTTGCAGTTGCCTATTACATATAGTTACCTTCAGTTTGCTATTCAGTCGGGTCGATTAGTTTATATAGTTTTCAAGTTATCAAAATTCAGCCAGTGGAAATAGCATATTTTTTGGTGCGCATGTTCCAGGTCCACGGATGTTAACACTCCTGTTGTACTTGATGCAACTTATCTTTAAGACCTCTGCCCTGTTTTGCTCTCACCAGCTTGGTATGATCGACGTAGTTTTCTTGTGGAAACATTCTTCAAAATGCTCTCAGATTTTCCTACTTCTCCACTGCACAACACGACTGACTTTGGGATGAGGAAGGATCCCGGGTTGGACTTGAAACGTTCTCACTAATAGATGGTCCCCTAAAAATAACATTGCGATCAGACCAACGGTGGATATGTACCAACTGTACCATTTATGAGTGAAGTTCACAGATATTATGATTCGTCATGATTTACTGGGTCGATCTCTCTGAAATTTGGCTGGTGAATTTAAATTATTAATTCTTTTGATTGCCTACTTGTAAGACAGGTACTGAATTAGGAGTTGAGTGACCACATGAGATATAAGGTGCATAAGAGTTCATTCGTGAGTAACAATGTCTCTTCCTCTTCGAAAATGTGTTGTTCTTGAAATTTGGTACCTACGTCCTGGCATTTTCTCTTTTTAATGCCAGTTTTGTGGAAAAAGTAAATAATGGGTAACACAGTTAGTAACGGGATCAAGAGAATAAAAAAGGGAGGCGAGGTTCAGGAGCATTCTGATTTGATTGATATGAGATTAAAATTTTTTAGTTAAGAGATTTTGGTCCCCGAGCCAAGTTATTATTCTTGTTCCACAACGATTCAAGAAGTAAAAATCATCTCATGAAACTACAGGCCATCCTTTTCTTCCATGCTCAAACAGAAACAAAATCTGGTGTAGACTTGGCAGAGGTGAACTCGATTCCCCAGGTATAGTCGAGAAGCCCCGCATTTTACAACCCTCCAGGAAAACACAAGAATTTAGTGTAACTAACCGCCAAACGCGCTAGTCCTCCCTATTTTATTGGAGGCAAAGGCCCTCTTAGGGCACTACACTGTCTAACATCCTTACGTACTATTCTTTCCTCAACTTACAATATCTTTCGTTCTCTTTATACGACGTATTCTTACAAAATGGATCTTTGAAGTATTGGTTTCAAATGCAATTAGTTAGTTGTGTAGACCGAGATAAGGTTGATACCAGTAGTACATGAAAAATTCCAGTCATGCGCATGAGTTGATGAGCGAATTTTCAAAGAACTATTTCAACTGATTTTTCCATGAAGACAATTTCATGATATTCCGCTAAAAACATGTACCGTCCAGTTGGTAGGCAGTAGGTAGGTATACAGGATGTTTAAAATTTGTTTAAACTTGAATAGCTGGTGCGGATAAGGATCTCATAGTTTCACCTCTTGACTATAATAAAGAATCTCTGTAGTAAGAAATGTGAAATGATTTTTGCAGTTTTTCCGAAAATCCCCATTATGTTGAATCGAATACAGACGTGCATTATTTGAACCATCTCGAATGGGGAAAGACGCGGGTTTTTATTCTTTCAAACCATGGTCTACCGGAGGCCTTTCCAAAAAGGTGCAACAGGTATGTCGAGTCAGGAGTGGAAGTGTGTGAAAAGGAGGAAGGAAAAAGCTTGTGACATCATCAGTTGAACATCATCCCACTCGGATTTTGGATATGAAAATCTGGGTACATGGGTTTTCTATGGAACTAAATCCAATTCTGACAAAAAGAGCAAATTTCGTTCCACGAGTGCCCTCCGTTGAAGAACGGACAGCTATCCAAAATGGTGCAACGTGAAGGGTCAAGGAGGAAGAAAAAGCGTGGGATGTCAGTCACGTATCTCCCTCAAGAGTATGGTTTCCTCGTCAGTCAAGTATGGGTTCTGCACGTGTGAACTGGAAAAGGAGGAGATACTTGACACTGACGTCATGCGTAGGTCGGTGCAAATAAACTGAAAAAATTGTTTTTAGCGAATTTTTGAACAAAATGAAGCTATTGCAATGGCTTTAAAATTCGAATAATGCTAAAAAAAAAAAAAAAAATGTTTCATGGAAATCCGTTTCAGGCCATTCTAAAACGATTCCCAAAATTTAACTTTTTTTCACAAGTATATATATTTATATAGGTACCTAATTATATATTAATATATTCATACAGCTATTTATATATGCATATACCTATTTATGTGTGTCACTCCATACGATATATTGTAATACTGGAATCTAAAAAAATGAGAAAAATTCAAGAAGTTAATAGGTAATAACAAAAGAAAGGATGAGTCCATTGGAGGATGGAATTTTTGGAGTCTCCAAGGGATCAAATTTTGAAAATTAAGGTTAAAAAAATGTGCAAATTATTACAAAACGGTCTATTATTTTCTGTATAGATCGCCCATCTACAAAGATCCTATTGACATAAAATACCCACCTACCGGGAGGTTCACAATCATCTCTTGGCAACAATGAGTTGGCACCTTCTTGTGATTATTATTATCATCGAAGAGTTGCATTTTTTATTATTCATTCTTAATGAATTAAGTAGGTAACTAAGGAAGCTTCCGAAAGTAAACAACAAACTTGGTTCGGTGGAATCGAAAGAAAGTTGCATTTGAACAGCTGATATTTGAACGGAGATTTTGCCTACTCGGGAAGAATTGCGATTCGCACTCGTGTTTCTGCTCTTTGTTTCGTTCAACCCTTAAGTCCTTACAGGGAGCGAACGGTTGGGCCTAAAACGCTCCGCAAGGTCTCATTCGACGCTAAAAATTGTGTTCTATTCTAAATCGATGGAAAAAATATATCTTCCTTTTTGAAATTTTCGAGATAGGGAGTTTTGAAATTTCATACCCTATTTTCTAACCCAATTTTCTAAGAAGACTGACGGTAACGCCAAGCCTCGCGGCACAACTAGACCCCGAATGGGCCCGGTATACCGAATTTAATTAATTTTGGACCATGGTAACTAAGGAAAATGCCGCGTACGGCTTACGGACGGAATTTTTTAATTCGATTTTTGGATTCTACGTATCTTGAAACGTAAAACATCAAATTTTGAGGGGGTTGACTTTTTTTTTTCGTGCTCGATTCCAAAGGTTCATTATTGAAAATAATAAACCAAAACGTGTTTTTCGTGTTAATTACCATCTTAGACATAGGAAAGTATTATGGTATATTCTGAATCAACGTGAAATTTCAAATTTCCTACAAGAATCACCCGCAAAATCGGTTGAAATGATTCTTTGCAAATTCTATCATCAACTCATGCTTCATGAATGGAACTTTATTTTCATCAACCTACTCAAAATTTTGAAGCTAAAACTTGGATTATATTGGTTATTTTTGAGGGTGCTACATTTGATTCTGAGGTCAAGAGCAGGAAACTCTTAAACAATGCGGGACAGGCATGAATTTAGTTCTAAAATAATGTTGAATTCGTTTAGGAAACGCTGTTCATTTTACTTTATATCGATCGATTGTAATTAAAAACATGAATAGAATGGTTATTTGGTTGTTTCTTCTCAGGTTGAATTGAAAATCCTCGAAAATCAACTGGTGAAAGGGAACAGTTAGCCCCAAGTTTGCTTGGAAACTGTAAACAAAGAACTTGGCTCCTGATTTAGTAGGCGGGTCCATATTTCTTTATTATTCTTGTAATACCTGCATCAACCTCTATTGAAACAGAAATACCTACTGAGAGAACAGAAGTCCTTTGTAATTAATAAATTCTGCTGATATAATGATAGTAGTTCTTTCAGTAAAATAATCAAATTATTAGTTCAAGCCTGTAAAGGAATTTCATTCATAGAAATGTCCAAATTCAGGAGCAAAGGTAATACCTACTTTTGATTCTGTTTTGTGCTTTAGAGCGATTTAGACTGTCTCATTGTATCCAATACGAATATCTAATTCTTTTTATGTGTTGCCCGTAAATTTCGAATAGCTCCCAGTCTCCATTAGGATTTTTCCGACCAGAAAATTCCACAAGCTTTTGATACTCCAACCGTGAATCCATATCCTTTGCTTCACAAAAAGCCTAGCCCATGCGGTATATTAAACCCCCGTTTCGGAAGACTCATGTTGTGGTCGGGGTAGAGTTGAGGAGGGATTGAGAGTGTCTTCATCGTGAGTGAAATAAAGGCTAAGCGTAGGTGTTGCGATATAGCTTGTTGGGTGAAGGAGGGATTTTTGTTTATTGTGCGTGAGTAGAATTCATTGTTCCCTGAACGACAGCCGGGTTTCTTCATCTCCAGTCCTCTACTGAAATGTCAAATTTTCGAGACTCATTAATATTCCCTGGGCTATTTTCCTGACTACTTCATTCTCATCCAGCGTTCGGTCTAGAAAAATTGGTCGGTTGTTTCTGTAGTTTTCTCATAGAAAAAAATTCTCTGGGTTGGTTTTTGAGGGGGAAAGCAACGGCTCTTTTCCCAGTTAATTTATTTATTGGTTATCAGTTGTCGAATTGTAGGTATACTTGAGCTCTTCCTCCAAAAAGGGGCTCCACAGAGATTTTTTCTAGGTTTTCCGTGGTGAGTTACTTTTCATCTATAATCAGATGAGATTTCGGTCTAGATTTGCTGGGGTCATCAATGGGGAACTTGCATGATTAATTTTTATTTTATTATTTGAAAGATGTTAATGAGGGCTTTATTAAAAGGTGCTTTATGAGGGGTATCCGACGATTGAAAGTTACCGAAAATGGGTCTTGTGATTTGAACCTAATTGACGTCACCGACACCCCCCCCCCCCTCCCCTTTTGCGGAACCTAACTAATGTCACGCGCTCGCTTTCAACCCATTTTCTGGGCAAATCAGCCGTAATTTCAAGCTGAAGGGCCACCAGGGGTTCTGAAGGGCGGTAAATCAGATTTTGAGGTTAAAAATGCAAAATTCCTACCCATGCAAGTTCTCCATTCCTTTATTGAAATAATGTTCGGTATGTAAGAATCTCCCCCCACCACCAAAGGTGTAGGTGTAAACTGTGTACAGTTGTAAATGTCTCCTCCCTATTTGATTGATAACACCTGTTTATGTGCTGTTTGTGTACCCTCCTCTTAATCAGTGCTACAGATCACAAAGGAATCATCGACCTCTTGACTCTTCTCACTGTAACTTGGATGTTTGCTGAGGCCCGTATTGATCGAAGTATTTTTTGCTTTATGACCGTTATTTCTGCCCTGAATAAAGAAGTATCAATCGCAGAAAGAACAATTTCATGCAACTTGTAAAAGCTAAATCAAATCATGTGTTCCTACCCTTTCATTCCCCTGAGTGCAAAAGGTATGGTAGGTAGGTAAGTACCGAAAATGTAAATGTTCGAGAGGAATACTTGATTCATGATGATGTAGCTATTTCGCTTCTTATTATAACCAAAGGTTAGCAATCGCCCTATAGTTGAAAGCTCCTAACAAGCGTAATAGGATACATCTAGGATCAGGTAGTCGTTTAATAGTAAGTTACCAACTCTTCAACCTTCTTACAAAGTTTATTTATAATTCTCTGTATTTATTAACATGCATTCATCCATGTTTGAATTGGATTAAAATTGGATTGAATTGGAAAGTAATTAATTAGGCTAATGAATGCTCCGTGAAACTCGAAGTTGTAAACAGGTAGGATCCCAACAAGTGTAGGCTGGGTATGTTAGGTTGGAAGGTGTGTGGAAGCATTGGAATGAAGTCTTTGGTAGCAGCATGAATAAAATATATGACATGTATGAGCCTCAAAAGGCAAGGTGGCTGGAGGAGACGTTTGAAAAGGGCCAAATAAGGGCGAAATAGCTCTCGTCTCGACGCTGTACAACAAGTTCGATTGAAAATTGGCTTCTTCGGATGTCACGTGAACCCCTAGTTCAGGGCTCCTGTCATTATAATTGGATTATCCAGTTATTTCTTCTCTTCAGTGCTCACTTTATTCATGAAGTCGTTACTTGGCACTACTCATTAAACAGCAGAAAAAGAAACCACATTTTTGGCATTCCTGGGAACCAGAATCCGTCAACATACATTTTTCTCAGTTTGATACCAAATGTAGGAAGTCTTTCTTTGGAGGGCAGAATAGCCCTTGAACCTTGAATACACGATACACGTAGGTATAGGACAGAAGGCAATCATATAGACAAAGTGGAGATGTAAAGAAAGTAAAATATAGTATAAGGAGATGGCAGAAAAAGGAGAGGTTCGCAAACATAGTAGGTAATTTGCTCACCCCAAGCTACTAGCACAGCCTCGGATAAAAGCAATGGATTCGGTTCATCAGTTTCTCTCTTTCCATTCTAATATAAAGAAATAACCGGGAGTCCCCACCCTTTTCAGAGTCAAACCGCTCCCTGCTGCGGTAAATTGAGCGACCAGTACCCGTTGTATGAAACAAGTCCATGGTGGAGAGGGGAGCGCTATCAACACATATAGGCACTCGATTCCAAATACATTTCCCTAACAAACAACAAGAGGCAGTCAGGGGTATCGAGCTATCCCATACCACGTACTTTCTGTGCAGTTCGTAGTCCCGTGCCAAGCTATAAATTGTGGGGCTTCCTTTATTAAACGTTCCCCCCGAATGGTTATCAAATATGAAACGTGCGGTATTTGCAATAGGTTCAATACCACAAACATTTGTTTCAATACAATTTTCCGCAGTTTGAAAGCAATGGATATGTACCATGAGAATTTCTACAATGCCCCGATTAAGTGGTGGAATTAGAAGGAGTGCAGGGAGTGTCTGTCTCTTGATAGGTCAAAAACAAATATATTGGGGAATACAATTTTATATTCTCGCGAGGCGGGAAGGGGCGAACCAGAAGACAACGAATTTTGGAGAATTTATCTGTAATCTACGAGACCCCAGAGGGTCGGGAGATCTTCAGGAAAGAGGTTTGTCTTTATCTAAATCAATATTAGGTATAGATCGGTCGGGGCAATCAGTTCTTTGTGAGGCATTGATAGGCCCACACGTTTTATATGACTAGATTGACATATTCCACGTTTCCGATAGATGTTTTGTTTATGTAGGTTTGTTGATATAATTAAACTAAAATAATTTGTTGTAAGATTAAATTCCATATAGGTGTTTCGAGTTCCCAAGTTTTTATCTTCACAAGATCTAGATAAAAGCTCCCATCAATGATATAATTTATAGCGACTCCTCTAAATTAATGGAAATGACTGCTACTATGTAAAGCGGATGTTCCAGTCATGCTGCATGTTAATTAGCGAATAGTCAGAGAGCTAATAATTAATAATTAATCAATTATCAATCATCAAGTTATCACCAATTATTAATTTTTTTCCGAATTCGATTTTTTATATTATTTATTTTTTATCCTTTTTTATTTCCATTTCTCTTTTTTACGTTTGCACATATTTTGTTATTTAAACCAATTTCAAGAGATTATGGACCGATAAAACCTGAAAGGGAAAGGCCAAGGCCAAGGTTAATTCCTTGGCTCGATTTTGAACTGATTCCAAACACACCACATCGCGTTATGAGCAATTTCGGTTTATTATTTTCTATAATGAACCTTTGGAATCGAGCATGGAAAAAAATGTTTAACCCCCCTCAAAATTTGAGGTTTTACGTTTCAAGATACGTAGAATCCAAAAATCGAATAAAAAAGAACGATGCGAATGATTACACAACGGTTTATTATTTTCTGTATAGAAAAGCCCATTTACAAAGATCCTATTGACATAAAATACCCACCTCCCGCGAGGTTCACAATCATCTCTTGGTGACAATGAGTAGGAACCTTCTTGTAATTATTATTATCAGAGAGTTGTATCATTCATTCTTAAGACCCAAAAACAGTGAGAATTAGAAACGAAATGTGGAGAAACTATGAAATCTCCCCCTTGATTGGAAAAACAATAGATTAAGGATATGTCTAGCGGCTTTAGGAG
>JAEMON010000002.1:17066816-17079437 GCA_030264115.1 Lygus lineolaris | reverse complement strand
TCTTGCACGAATACCTACCTTCGGTAGTGAGGAAGCAAAAAATAATGCATAAATATGGGATTTTGAGCTCCGATGAGGCATGATTGGCGAGCTTCCCGAGCCCGTCGTCATCTGCACCCTTAAATGGCAATATGATGAAGAAAATCTGATAATATTTCCCACTTTGACCAGCCCCCTGTTTCTTGTTCCAACTCCCATCTTACCTTCATTGACAATCTCTCCCATTCTCACTGTTCACATGAGGGAGAGTTCAAAGTTAGGAGCTGTTCGAATCGTTCCATAAACCCATCAGTGCTACAAATATCATTCTATTGATTTTTTCATAATTTAACACAACAAACCCAGGATAATGAACGTGGGACGATGAAGTTGGAGGCTGAGAACTCCCTTTTGTATATTGTACAAGCACCATCTTGAAAGTTTTTGACAGAAAGAAGTTATTCAACTTTTCACGGATTACCTGTAAAAACAATTACTTAGGCACTTTTGTAGGAAGTGTACTAAGAGGATAAAGTCGCTTGATTGCATGAATAAATTTACTGAATACCCAACTTTCGAAAGGCATCTTTCACTTGACGCGTTTGAAACTTCTCGTGTTTTCATTAAAGCTACCTTTGTCAAACCTGTTTCTAAAAAGAAAGGATCCCTTATCTGTCGGTTTTTTCTTTTATCTAGACAGTGTTCCCAAATATGGTGTCATGATCTCCAAGGCCTCTCAAACAAGGTCCCATGTCATAATATTGGCCTTTCTTGGTATACGAATTTCCCTAAAACAGGGAATTCGAGGACACCCTGATCTATAGGGATCGGAGCAATCTGAGAGGTGGTTGGAAGGGTGGTTTCTAACCCTTGAAAAAGATTAATCTAACCTAATTTAAAATTTTTTCCATTGGGATTATGTATAGGGCTTAAAACCTGGCCCAGCCCCAAGATAGAAATCTCCTCTACTTATCAGTATTCCTACACAGATTGAGGAGTCCGTAAACTGACCGCCTGACACGGTCACACTCTCTTTCAAACAAAGGTTGCTTCCCCACAAATTCCGCTTTCGGCTCTGTACCATCATCGTTACATTTATCCGCACTATTTCTTACCAATCTCTGAACGAACGCTATGTGACAATCTGTGTCATCACTGGGAGGAGGAGGACTATCTGCCACAACATTTTCTAATCTAGTCTTATAATGTCTAATAACTCAGGTGTTCTCACATTCGTTCAGCTTTGTGATGATAACGTAGTATCTACAGTGCTGACCAATGCAAAATTGGAGAACATGGGTTTTTCGATCAGGAGAGACATGTCTCAAGATGCTAGCGCCAGGTGCAACAGGATGCTTCGCCTGAGGTTGGAGCGTAGGAGGCTGTCCAGTTTAGAATCCCAGGTTTCGAGAAACAGGTACCAGAAGATGGACGAGAAACATGAATATCGATATCAACACCTCTGCATACTACCCCTCTACCCCTTAACGTGAATGAATTTATCCAATAAGTAACTTAGAAATTAACTACCAAATAACTATTATTTACTTACGTGTTGATGATCTCCAGGTTGAAAGTTCCTTCAAATTCTAGTAGTTTGAAAGCACAGGATTCCGATCAGATGCTTCACTTTCGTACTGATCGCCCATTGAAACGGCTCTGAAACACGGAGTACCGACACTGAGGATCAAGTAGTGGTTATCGCCAGGTTACTGGATATCTATAATTCCATTTAGTACATCAAGCTATATGGTCCGTGTACCACCAGTGGTCAACGAGGTACCCAGAATAGCGAATAGAATATAATGAATAGAATTTCAACCCCTCTGTATAAGAAGTAAGTAATAATCCAGTAAGTAATCTAAATAGCGACGAGATCACAGTATCTTAAGTTCGACAATGATGGGTATCATACCGGTGTAACAAGTAAGACAGCCACTACAGTGCAGTGGTTCACGGTTCTGTGAGGTGGAAGGGAAGTCATGGATCCAGAAAATCCCGATAGAAACCCATATAAGTAAAAAGAAGATCTTCCTCCTACTCACATCCCTCTTTGAATTGATGAGTTAACGGCGTTAACGAACATCAGACGAACTAAGATTTGAAGTGGAGATTATAGAACAGGATTGTGTTCACTCTTGGGAGGTGATCCTTTCCTGTACTCCAAAATCAGCGAGATTAATGCTAATACAGTCACACAGGCATGTAATAAAATTATTAACCTATTTGTGATTGTTGATCAGTGATTTTCCTAGAGCTCCATCATACAATAGATAGGTTGGTAACTGTATAGCAGAATCACGATGTCACGTTCTAGAAAACTTCGTTTGTGGTCTGAAAGCTTGATCAAGCTCAGTGTTCTAATAGAGAAACGAATACAAAGCAACCAAACAAATCCATTAATCACAATTCAACATTGAGCCGTCGTTAGTAATACCCTCGAACTGTCAATACACCTATCAACCACGCGATTATTCTGACGCCCTCGTTTTAGGAATGAACAAGAATACGATGGAAGAGCACGCCTGAAGGATCGAGTGATAGCCGATAATTCGGCCCGGTACTCATAGTGAGACCACACCCTAACGAGAACCCGTTCAGCCTTTAGGACCTAATGGGGTTACGCACTCGCGTCTAGAGAGACTAGAAACCCTCTGTTCAGTCTCTGTACTCGCAAATTCTATGATAGGATACTACTACTTTAAATTTTGCAAAGATTCTTAATGAAGAATTATCGTGTATGAGAAAATCAAATTTTTTCTGCTTTCGTTTTGTTATTTGCAATGAAATAACACTGTCAATACAAAGAAAACAATAGCATTTCAAAAATTTTGAAGCCATTGCAATAGCTTCATTTTTTTCGAAAATTTGCTAAAAGAATGTCCTGAGAATTCATCGGGAGTAGTGGAAAAATAATTATTTTAAATAGTTGATTAATCATAATAAATTATTTAATCCAACAAGTAATTCATGGATTGATTAAATAATTATTATTTAATTAAGTTAATTTAATTCTCACTAATCAGGAGCTCCAACAGTGTTGTTTTTGGAGATTTTTTTTTAGTTTTGTTTGGTTGGTATCTTAGACAGGGTGGCCAATGACAGAGAACACCATTTTCAACGTCACGTTCCCGCCATAGGACAATAATGAAAATTTCAATAAATCTTCTAAAATTACAGGTTCTTACACTATTTTTGCCCTATGACTTCAAATAAATTAATAATAAAAAATGAGAAAAATAGATTATAATTCCCCATTTCAGGAAAGTCGCCAACTAAAGACTTTGCTTTCCCATGAAAAAGGGGTTAGCTCGGGAGCGCATATATTCGTATACTCGCTTACTCAAAGGAAGGATTTTATTTTTATATTTTAATACTGATGCGTTATGAAATATTTTTACTTGTCATAAATATTATAGCTCCAGGCATTTGGCTCGCCACTTTGTGCTTTTTCCCTTTATATGGAACAGGTCCAGGCTACTAACTTCCTTTGTTGAAATGAATGTTGGTTGTCATAATATCTGAGCAGTAACCTAGATGTGGATGGTCATATTGTACCTATAGATCCCAAAATACTCGGATCTCCCAGAAGATTGAATGAATCTTGACGTGATCCATTCTTTCAAACTGCTTTTACCTACATGTTACCTAACCGCTAAAAAAAGAAAAACAAGTCGGTTTATTATATCTCTGAAAACAACCCTTCTGCAGATAGATACCCTCAGAGAGGGGCTTCCCAAACTTTTTTGCTTGCGGACCCCTTCCACGGAACAATATCTACTGCGGACCCCTCTTACTCAAGTATTTATATTTATATACATGGCACTAAATTTTTTGTAGTTTGTGGTAAATAAATTTTAGCAAATTAGCCAGGCCATGCCTTATTATTAGTGGTGAAGGGGAATATCACAATGAAATCAAACATGACGTTTACGAACTCAACTTTATTTACAACACAAAAATCAAATTGAACAGAACGGAATCAATAGGTAGGTATTACTACTGTGGCAATGGAACACAATAAATTCAAAAGTATAGTGTTTTGAAAATAGAGTCAGCTTGATTAATGGGAAGAATGAGGTTGTTTTGATTGGCACAATTTATAAATGTCTGGTTTAATTTTTGATGGCCGGAGTCTGATGTCGGATTCAGCATCTAGACGGCTTCGGTGTTTAGTTCTGGTGGTTGCATAGATAGAAAATCCAGATTCGCATAAGTAAGTTGTAGCAAAAGGAAGAATGAACCGTTTCGCTTTTCCAACAAGCGGTTGGAACTTTTTGTTTTCCAGGCGGAGCCAGAAATGGGAGTAAGCATCACACTCGAAAGTAGATTTCAAGGTGGAGTCTGAAGTTATGTCTATCGACTATGACGATAGACTAGTTGGCTTTTTTGAAACTGAAAACAGTTTGACCACCCATTCATGTTCTTGCAGCATTGTATCTCGAGCTGTAGAGAAGTAGTGCTCAAGGAACTTATCAAAACTAGTTTGTTTTCGTGTAAAACATCATTTAACACATGAAAACACTACACCTCTTTCTTCTGAACAGATTCAACCCAAAACTTGTTTTCCACAGACCACAGTACTCTAAGGATTAGAGTAGGAAAGATACTCAGTTTGATGGTTTCCCTGCTTTCTTGAGGGGAGGTAATCCAAAATAAAGAGCCTTTCCTTTAGTATGGTAGTATTCTGAGTAGATACAGGAAACCCGAATTTATGAACAGATCATTATTCTAATATGTCATCTACAAACTTTCCTTTCAAAGGCGATTTGTGTAGATGCACTTTTGTAAATTTCAACAAATTCTCCGATGAGTGCAACTACAAAAAAATGAATGCTCCTCAGTTTTAATTTAGAATTGATCAATTGGAATAAATTCTAACTGGAAAGATCATCAGTAACAAAAAATAAATTACTGAATTTTTGAAACTACAATACTCAGTTCGCAGGTTACCCACCAACCTACTTTTTCTAGGCGCAGCGCAGAAGAAAACCTTTGATCAACCAGTAAACCACTGATTTTCGTGCGCTTATACATCATCTACCTATACAACCCACATCCCTGCCAGACGTTGATGGGTTTCTTTCTTTTCAAAGTAAATAAAACGGACCGAGTTTCTATTCTCTCAAACAAGCGTTCAATCACAACGGGAAAAAAGAAAATGGATCGCTTTCATGTAAAGAGAAATGGCTGGTGAAAAAGGACTGTCGAAGACATCAGTGAAGCTGTACCCTTCGTTGCCATCCAAGGGATTTTTGGGTATTAAGTAGGTGGAGTTTCTTTTCAATGTCGACTCGACGAGGAAATGCCAACCATAGCAAAGTCACTCGGTTTTCAAAATGATTCGAGTTCCAAATATGTGAACGAAATTACGGATTTCCTGTTTGTTTGTCGATTGTCACGTGTGTTTAAATATGTACACATACCTACTGCAATGAATGGCTATATTTCAGGAGAAACCTCATTCAGCTGGATTTTTCGGGGTTGTCAAACTAGTCCGATTCTACTAAGGTGATGGAGACTTTTTGACATCTTTGGTAGAGGGGTACAATTTCGGGCCATGAAATCTGTTGCATTTCACGTTTTAGGCCTTTGCGAGGAATTTCGAATTGATCGTCCCTCTTCCCACTTAACACGCATAATATAGAAATGATTCGACATTTTGATAGAATTTTCAGGGATTTATGCTGGTTAGCCCTTAGATAGTTACCCAAGGGAGTTAACTTTCGAATAAGGTTTCAGAGAGTGCGCAAAAGAGTATTGTTCTCAAGTTTTTCCTTTCAAATGTATTGACAGCCTCCTACGACCTTCATTAAGAACTCATAGACGTTCTTCAGTAGAAGTTTCGAGGATCACGTCACCTGGCCGAGGTTTTGTGTTACCAAAAAAAGGCCATTAGGGTATAACTTCTGATACTTGATTTATATTAAAATAAAAGTTCTTGACTGGTGCCTGTCAGGAAGTTGAGATCCTCAATCATTGAACCTCCACCCATCCAACGTTTGCTTCTAAGCAAGATGAGGATTAGGTTCCATGTCCGAAACAGATGACGGGCAAAGTCTTCATCAGTTATTCTGCTCATTCATCAATGAGTGAAGGAATTCTAGCAGTCAAATTTAAACTATCGTTTGTAACAACATCTTACTGACAGATTGGTAGATTGTGTTTTGGAGGCGATGGGTGACCATATATAATTAGTTGGGAAGGTAATCGATACCGGGATAACCCGAGAAGAGGCCCCAATTACTTGTTAGGCGATCGCATTCCGAAAGCCAGCACTCAATCATGAAGGTGATGCCTATCCTTCAATAATTGAACATTATAAAGACCTTTAGTGAAATGTGAACCTTATTGAAACACTTAGATAACGAGACATTGGGTCATGATGTTGAAATCTTTGAATACGTAGGTACATACACTTCAGTCAACTATCCATTGCGGATAATAATATGAGAAAAATAATAGGGACTGGTGTAAGCCTTTGTCAAATTCAATACAACTATTTAACAGAACAATGGTGATTAACGAAAGCAGGGAGATCAATCTCAAAGATACTTTTAACTGCAAAAAAAAAAAAAAAAAAAAAAATCAGTTGTAGATTGTTGGGTAGTTGAGTGGAGTGCTTCACCAAATGTCGACGAAAGAAACTGTGGCACGAAAAACCCAATTTTCACTTCCACCTGATCAATTTGAGTTGAGGAGCAGCGAACATCGCAAAAAATGCTTATTTACATAAAAAGAGTGGAATTTGTTCTAAACAGCGATACGTGAAACGATAATATATAAGCAATTATATTCATAGGCCAAATGGAATAAATCCACCCGAAATCTCCTTTCTTTCATACAACTTTATAGTGTGAACCGAATAAAATGAAATAATTTCGATATAATTATTTATAACTAATACTCCTTATACATCCAATTTCTCGTGGGATGTATAGAGGGGTCCGAGTGGAGTGTTCGTCACGTGCCGTGGGGCTCACGTGATCATCCATATAAGATCCGATTCCCATCCTGGATCCTATTTGTATGCTCAGCTGCTACTGAACACCAGATACCGCATGAGTATGCCCAGATCGATCATAGGGACATGTTGTAGAGCAACTGTTGGATGTATAATAGTATGAGAGAAGAGATCTATTATAATGTAATTAGTCTAGTGCGTGGATGCATTGTCAAATTAGAGAGTCCCTAGGAGTAGGGGTTTTCGAGACAAGAAGTTTTGCATCGTGGACTATCATATGGTATCTCAACAGCATCAGCGCATGCTCAACCAGTTACGAAATTTTGTATGGAGATATGACGTCGCATCTCTTACTAAAAGTTCGTAAAGCTGCGACACTTCGGATACTACGGGAAGTTCTTACCGGTGACGTCATAACGCTGAATTACCTTCCACAGTGATAACCAGGCATATTTCTCTCACGCTGGTCGTACACTTTAATAATAATGTTGAGGTCTTCGGTTGACAATGAACCGAGATTAAATGAATTCAAGTATTCGCCCATGATCAAAACTGTCACATTGAGATGCAACATATATTCACGATACAGAGAAATGTTGGGATGAGATATTTGGCAAGGTCAGCTTCCGCTTTGCTCCTCCGAAAATACATTAGATACGAATCTTCTTATTCCTCGAGAGATCCCCTCGGAAACTCATTATTTTATTGAACAAAAGATACTTGATATGGTCATTATTTAATGTTATACGTTTGCCCAGATAGAGCCCAAGATACCATACTTTTTGGAAAATTTTGGAGAAAAAAATTCAGCTTGCAATTGTTCAAAATTTAAGTTATGAGAAATGGTAAAATTTTGTCCATGGAAATTTGTTTAAGGCCATTCTAGAATGATTCCTGATACCCTTGCATTATGTATGTGTTACTTCAGACGGCAATATATATGGCCCTTGGATCGATTTAAATTATCCAAAACATTTTAAAATATTATTAATAACAAAAGAAAGGATTAGTTCGTTGGCCATCAGAATTTTCGGAGTGCTCGCAAGTCAAATTTGAAAACTAAGGGTCAAAAAACGTGTTTTCGAGGTCTTGGAGTGGACAACATCTCAGGAACATAGACATCTTAGGGACATAAACATAGAAAAATCTATAGTAGGTATATTCGGAATCGCTGAAAAATGTCATATAAGAACCCCTCCACCAAATCGATTGGAATGACTTGAATTCGGAGAGCACTCGCAGACACTGCCGCATTGATCGGATCTGCAAACTATATTATGGGTTTCCATCTAGGAACCAATCTGCACAATCCCCTCAACAATTCATCAACATTGAGTACGATGGTTTCGGAGCTAAACACGTTACAAGTGTGTATTATATTCGACGTGAATGTAGAATGACAATTTCACCTCTACAAATACATTAAAATCCGATCATGATGCATAGTAGGGGTTGTAGAAGGAGCTTACTAGGATCGATCATGATGATGTGATATCCATTCAAGCCTACGTATTCTCTGTCAATTTCACGTGAAAATAGCAAGATAAAATCTTAAACCCTGGTGAATTGTAATCCAAAGCGCCAAGGGTGTGCATTGGAAACACAGTCATTCTGATTGAAAAACAGATAAGCGTAATAGGCGTGATGTTATCTCTGGTAATAGCTCTCTATTTTCCTTTGTTTTGTCACTGAACCACAGAGTGCTCTAATCTTTCTACCAATTCCTGAAAAGAAATAAAGAAAAAAAAACAGGTCCAACGTTACACAGATCCTCCTCGAAAAAGTATGAATGGCCAATTTTCAGGTTGAATTTGTTTGGCTCACAAGTGGATACAATATCATTCATTAGTGTGGGTTTTATGATCACTCGCGAAATGGGTGTAACGAGATGATATGGAACGGAAGGAACGAACTACGGTTGGAATGGAAACTGGTAGGACCTACTGTCTAATGAGACACAAAATGAGAGTGGTAGAAAGGAGAGGGGAGGTGTTTAGGTGCTGGAACGAACTTGATAGGTACGTGGACGAAGGTAGTTAGATATACGGAATCTATTATATGGAATGGAATGGATTAAGAGTAAACTTAAGAGCACCTATAAACTTCACGACCCGTTTTTGCAGGGGTCGTCTCTTGGCCATAGAAAATGAGGATGAAATGGAAATCACCCCCTCTTCACTTCTGCCAAGCGAGAATTCCAATATTCGATTATGGGGTATTTCCATCGACAATAAGGAACCAAAATAGATGATGCTAAAAGGTAAAACCCATTCCTAATGCCTTTGTTAGTACTCCTGACTCAGATTTAGGATTCAATTGCTGCCTTGCTCGTAAGGAGCTGCCTTTTTGATAAGTAGTTACCTACCTACCAATTTCTAAGCAGAGAGTGTTCAACGGTCCCTCTCTTGAAATGGTAGTTCTAAAATAAGATTTGATAAATTATAACTAAATGAGTCGTTGCTCAAGTAGGTAGGTATCTTTTGGTATGGGTTTTCGCCAATTAGGTAGGTACTTTACTTTCACGATAAATATGCTTCCCTAGTAACTGATAATTGAGTGAAAGTACACCACATTTAAAATCATGTTGTGGTATACGGAACGATAAAAGTAGCAAGTAGGAATACCCAACAGTAATATCCGAAAGTATTCGTGGGAAGCTTCAAAGCAGACGTAACTCGATTAGGGGAAGACGGTAAAAGTGACCTGGGTAGCGAGATGATGTTGCGTCTCATCCACTCATAAATCTATCGTCAATCTGATTCACAAGCATGTCAGTTCTTCATGCTCCCTCACTACCGAAGGTAGGAAGCTGTTTATCCGCACAAGAAGTGAAATAAAATGTTGTCCTCCATCATCAGAATTTCCACTTGCCTTTAGTGTTTCAAAGCTATCTGAACAATCACGGTCCCGTGCGTCTGTCTGTGGTCAATTAATTCCTTCAGCCTTTTAATTCCATACAACATGTAGAGGCACACTATGCCGTAAATAACAGGCTTTGTCTGTTCGTTTGTTTTTCTCGGCGGCTTTATTAATCTTGGGTGGACTTTATCAATACTGTAAATAAATCATGTATGATAGTTAGTCAGTCTCGAAGGTAACACCGATACAAAATAAACCGGAAAACGAAATAATAAGAGCTTCAAAGTTGAATCGAATCCGACAGTGACAAACAAGCACTTTTTACTGATGACGAGCTAATCGTTGAAGCTTTTTCACTCATTATTTTCGTGGAAGTAGACACGGTTTTTGTTATCTCCGGTTTGTTATGTATTGAAATGGGTTTCCACAACTTCATCGCGAGTGATATAGTTCTTAATAACGATAATGAAGAGGATTTTCACCAAACGGAGGCAAACTGGTATACAATTATTATGTCGTCCATCGTTAGTAGTAAAAAGAGAAAGTTACTTAGCTTAATTTTAAAACTCTTCAGATGCAATTCGGAAGTGATGCGATTGGTGACTAGAAACTTTCAGTCGATTTCAACGATACCAGAACGATTTCTGTGAGTTGAGCATTTCAGATTTGAATAGTCGGGATAGATCTACCAACTTAAAACATAGTAGGTAATGTGTTATTTATTTTTTACAACGATAACATTGATGGAGTTGACTGACCAAAATAACTTACGATCAATCTTAAGTTGAACCGATTTTGACATGGTTTATTGTGAAATTTACATAAACCTTGTGCATTTACTATAGCCTTGTTATCACTTTCAGGAAGTAATTGATTTATAAAGGTTCAATCATGATTTCCACTAACATTTTATGTTGTAGAGTCAAAACCCAGACCTTCCCGAACAATATTTATTCGTAACATTCGTAACATTCAATGAGAAACATGAACGATATATTAGCGGGTCCCGTCTTCATTATTTCTAGGAATCCCTAGGAAAATGATATTGAAGTTTTCAGCAGGAATGAAGATGGAAGCGGAGAAGTGGAGTCACAGAACCAAAATTACCTACGTATTTTATACCACTCCATGCGGTGTTTGGAAGGTTATTATGGAAAATAATATTATCGATACTAGGTACTTGGCCACCATCCACATCCAGTCTAATCAAATGAAGAATTACAACTACCTTCAAAAACCTCCTCCAACATCCGGAAGGAGGTTATTCCTCATTCCTACGCTAACTGGTAATATTGTTCAAGTGGCAAGCGAACTAATAAACCAGTCAACACGAGTGGATTCAGCTTTCGTTAGCTGGGGCCGTTAATGAACAGCGATTACTGACTCATTGTTTGTGCCAACTATACTGAGTAGTATAACCGCCGCACCCCTTTGCCTTTCACAGAAATCTGGAGTAGAGTGCCTTCTCTGAACCAAACTTATTTCCTTAATTTACCCACTTGTGTGTGAGAGAGTTACGTGTGCGATGATGTGAAACTCAAGCCTTCCAATTAAAGTCCCTTCCCATTTTAGCCATTTATTCTCCCTTCTACCCACCCCTGATGTAGTAGCCATCAGAATTTAGTTTCGGTAGAAGTAACACGGTATAACTAACATTATTATAATTAGGTTTCATTATTTTTATTATTATTATTATTATTGTATTATTAGGCATCATCATTATTATTATTGATATCCTGTTCCTCATTCTTAACTGTATTAAAAATGCCTCAATGCCTCGGCAGGGGGCCAGACCCCTGCACCACCGGTTAGTGCTACTTGAGCACTACCGGATAAAATTGAAAAAAGCTGCAAATTATTGCACTTCAGAGATATTATTTCATGTATAAGTAGATTACCCATCTGCAATGATCCTATAGTATACATATATATGGTAAATACCTACCGTAATATTATGGCATTTTCCAGTGAATTTTCCAAATCAAATTTAGTTTTTTCCTAATGAAATTCAAGTTAGGTCCTATCATAAGGCACTCCTTAAATTTCATTAGAAAAAACTACATTTGATTGGGGAAAATCTAAATTTGGTTGGGAAAAACTAAATAGGGTGCGCGCAATTGCGCATAGGTCGGAAATTTTCATTTTTGACCTCAAATTCGGGTTCTGCGTTCTGAAAACCATCGTGAGCAACTTGTTAACTGAAAATTCCGTCTGATTGAGCCAGAAACTAGCTGGAAAGAGGCTGGTGACGTCGTAATTATTTGGAAACTGAGCCCCCCCCCCCCCCCAGGCGGGAGGGGGGTCGGTGGCATCATCGTTATTAACTTCAGACCCTTGTATGCTAATAGGATACAATTCATGTTGCATCATTTCGGAAAGCTCTCGATCTATCATTTGGAAAAGAAAAAAAAAAACTATGCGCACACCCCATCTGACTGGGAAATGCTATTTATATCAGGAGGTTCACAATCATGAATTCCTATGAAAGCGCGATAGATAGACCTCACTATCAAGTTGAATCATTCATACATCTCAGCTTACTCATTCATTGGTATAATCTCAATGAATATTGGATTCAAAAAATCTTTCTGAAGGTACAAAAAATTGGAGTGAAAAAGAAAAAAAAAAAAAATTATCATGGGATTTTGCGTAGAATCCAAATTTGTAATTAGAAAACTAGTATCAACGGTTCACGCTGATACATTTTGACATGAACATGTTTTTCTGCACTTAGTAGATTTCCAAACGCCATGTCCATTTCACAATGTATACTTGTGAAGTATAGACATTGTTAGAAGAAAAACACGGGTTTATCCAGA
>JAEMON010000002.1:17052126-17066699 GCA_030264115.1 Lygus lineolaris | reverse complement strand
GGATATGTCTCTTCCATGATAATCAAACAATGATTATCGCGTCACATTCTTCTTAGTTGAAAAAAAGGGACATGACTTTTGACATTTTCACGTCTTTCATATGGCACATAACTCAAAAACCGTTACGAAAATTGACTACGAAAATTGTCCCAAATGAGTTTCTGACGATTTCCGCGTACAACCAAGTCGTTGCTAGGGGAATAGTACTTCGTCATTAAATGTATTAATCGTCATTACAAATTTTGTCATCGGACAAAAACCGTTCATCATTCGTTGGAAACCTCTCGATTTATAGAACTAGAATACATTCCTCTCACTCGGTTGTCGCCCTTCGAAAAGCTGTGAGCTGAGATATGCGCATGACATATCCGCCAATCCCAGTACATTTGCCCCCGTTGGATGCGCATGAAAATGTTTCAATGTGTTGCAGACTCGTATGCAAGCGTTTATTAACTCGAAAAGTCAAGGCTAGGTGGAAATCAATGAGGTACTACATGCGAGCGAAATCCCACGCCCGCGTACAATCAAAACAGTTTAGAATTAAATAGCAATATAATATTCGGTGTGGAATTGTCACCAAAGTTTTGAGGTACCTACCTATATATTATAGTATAATCACTCAATTTTGGTTGACGCCTCCCCAGTAAAGACTTATTTATATGGTGAACAGCTGATCTCTGAGCTTAATTTTCGACTCAGCTGATCTGGGAGCACCATTTTCTACTCAGCTGATCTCTGAGCTTAATTTTCGACTCAGCTGATCTAGGAACACCATTTTTTACTCAGCTGATCTGGGAGCTCCATTTTCTACTCAGCTGATCTGTGGGCTCCATTTTCTACTCAGCTGATCTGGGAGCACCATTTTTTACTCAGCTGATCTGGGAGCTCCATTTTCTACTCAGCTGATCTGTGGGCTCTATTTTCTACTCAGCTGATCTCGGAGATCAATTTTGACTCAGCTGATTTGAGAGCTCAATTTTCGACTAAGCTGATCGGGGAACTCCGCTGATTAGTTATAATTAAAATGGTTCCTTCATTCATCATCTACCTACCTCATTGATTTCTACCTAGCCTTCAATTTTCGAGTTAATAATAATCTAAAGTGCCGGAGCGTTGCATTTTGAGTGGAGAAAAAAAAGTGTCGCGAAAAATTCCTTGACCGCCAGCCAAAAGACATAATATATTTATCCATGTCTATGTCAATAATAGGCAGACTCTTCGAAGGAAAAATGTCAAACCCTCGTAACTAGGAAAATGTATCTCAGTCGGTTTTTCACCTACAAAAATCATTATCCACTGGTTGGAAAGCTATCGATTTATGCCGTGATTGTATCCTGACTGCTCGGCCATAAAAACAATGAAACCATGCCAAACATGGTAACGCATTTGAGGGGACAACGTCTTGGATTGACCCCAGCGAAAAGACATAATATTCATGTTAAACCGGTGTACCTTGTGATCTTGTTGAACGAGTATCAACGCTTCACGCTGATACATTGTGAAATGAATATGTCTTTTTGCACTGAGCAGGTGGTCCAAACGCCACGTCCATTTCACTATGTATACGTGTAAAGTAGGTATAAGTATACATTGTTAGAAGAAAAACACGGGTATATCCAAAGGAAAAATGAAGTGTTAACAGAAGCAAAGAAACCATGTCACCCCTGATTACCACATTTTTGATACTGGTAAACAAATCATCTCTATAAAATCGTCGGCCAAGTTGGGTGGGCAGTATAGTCACTTTTGAAACATGGACGTATAGAATCAGTTAGTGAACAGCAAAATTGGTAGAATAGTTCCGGAGTTATGCCTCTGACAATAAAAATCAAGTTTGCGCGTGCGCAGTAGCCATCACTTATGAAATTGTGGCGATACACACTCCAAATTTGATCGGAATCGGTCCATTAAGAAATGGGAGGAATTCACGTTTGTGCATGCGCACACGCCACTAGTTACCCGATGACTATGCAATTAACGGTGGACTGTCTAGGGGCTACCCCGAACAATCTCTGACAATTTCACCACAATTGGTAGAGTAGTTTCGGAGTTTTGGCGATGAACCTAATTTCATAATTGCGCATGCGCAGTGGGTATCACTGATACAATCGTGTCGAAATTCGAAGGCAATTGTCAACCTTCAACTACCCTACAAATTTGAACGAAATAGGTCCATTTGGAACTGAAAAATCGTAGTTTCGGGAAATTCACGTTGGCTCATGCGCACACGATAATAGTAGTTCGACCGCTATGAAATTCATAAGAGCGACCGTTTAGAGTATAATCCTCGTAATCCCTGAAAATTTCACCGAAATCGTTGGAATAGTTCCGGATCTAGGCCCATGACAACAAATTTCAAGTTGGTGCTTGCGAAGTAAGTAGCTATTACTGATCCAATCGAACAAAATTCATAGCTGATTGTCTTGGAGTCAGCCGCCAAGTACCCTCCAAATTTGAGCGTAATAGGTCAATTAGAAACTGAGATAACGGGGTTTCAGGAAATTCACGTTTGCTCATGCGCTCACGCTACTAGTGGTTCGATGGCAATGAAATTAATAGGGGATCGTCACGGGACTAACCCGCACAATCCCTGAGAATTTCATCAAATTCGGACCACAACTTCATATAGTTTTGCCTGTGACAAGGAACTGACCACAGACAGACAGACACGGAACCAAAATTGTTCAGAAAGCCCTGAAACGTGAAAAGCAAGTGAACATTTCGATTTTGGAGGACAAGATCAAGAATACTCTACATCAATACCTCCCAACCAACTTTGATTATCGGTTGTTGGGTAACGCTTTTGACGGGACAAAATTATGCATTGACCCCAGCGAAAAGACATTATTCATGTCAATAACACAGACCGTTCGAAGGAAAATTCATGTCAAACCCTCGTAACAAGGGTAATCTAACTCACTCGGTTTTTCACCTACAGAAATCGTTATCCACTCGTTGGAACGCTCTCAATTTATGCTAAAACTTTATGCTGACTGCTTGGCCATAAAAACAATGAAACCATGTCAAAACAAGGTAACGTTGATGGTAATATTGATTTAAATAATACGTACTTTGGCATAACTTCGATGATAAGAACAAGAACTTCACGATCGTTTTGATATTTTCCTAAACTTAAAAGCAACAACGATCAAGAATACCCTATATCAACACCTACCAACCAACTTTGATTATTGGTTGTTGGGTAACGATTTTGACGGGACAAAATTTTGGATTGACCCCAGCAATGAGACATAATTCATGTCAAAAAATTGAAAATCCCGAAGATTACCGAGGTAATTAGCTATTATTGAATCAGACCTGTTTTCAAGGCGTGAAACTTCTCTTTTTCCTCCGAAATATATCAATAATTAGGTACTTTCTAGAATTATTACAAAAGGACACAGATTAAAACCCAGCAATTTTCGGATGGTAAAAGCGATAAAATTCCAGTTTCTTCTTCCAAATAATTCAGCACATAAATCTTAGCATTTAACACATTGGACGAAATTGAGCCCATACCTATTTATAGAAAGTTTTGATACGATTTTTCATGTTCGAGTTTGTTTTTCACTCATTCTCATGATTCCCCTAATTATTCTTGCTTGAAATTTCCTTTTTCCTGAGGATGACACTTAATTAAACCATCCTAACGGCTAAATTGCTAAACACTGTAACTCACTATTCAAACCAAAAACATTAGTAGAAATCAAAAGTATTCAGGACGGCATGAACTTGATTCCACACACGGACTTGGAGTACTGGGGGCTTCCATCAGCGATGGTCAGGATATCACATAGCGCATCAAGAGGGACCCGCCCGTAGTCACGATCATTATGTTATGTATGTTCGGTCTTTTTTGTTATCTTCATCAAGCGTGATAAAGTGAACATTCACTGCAGTTGGGCTATACCTTTTGATATAATGCTGTAATTATCGTAATGGGGAACTTGCGTGAGTAGGAATTTTGCATTCAGCAATTTTGCATTCCCTTTCAACCAATTTTATGCGCTTGAAAGGGACCGTGTTACGTCATTTAGGTTCCGCAAAGGGGTTGGGGGCACCCAGGCAGGTGAGGGGTCGGTGACTTAAGTTAGGTTCAAATTACAAGACCCATTTTCGGTAACTTTCAATCGTTGGATACCCTTTTGGAAATCCCTCATTAAGACCCTTTTCGGAAAGACCTCATTAAGATCTTTCAAATTACTAAATAAAAAATAACCATGCAATTAGTTGTTTCCAAATGAGATAAACTTTTTTTTTTAAATAAAAAGACGCCTACCGTTCAAAATAACAGTTTTATGTAGGCTGTTAAGTGGACCACTTCATATAATCCGAGCATATCTTGTATGTATGTAAGTTTGCATTATGTACTTCATATTCATCTCAAGAAAGCCTCGGTACTTTTCTTCCAAACTTGGGCTAGCCTCGTTTACAGGTTACGAATCTTCGAACTGGGTCTCCCTCGACTTTGGGATAAATTCTTTTTCAGATTAGTTGTTGTTACTTAGTAGTTATTACTATGATTTTAATATGAAGGACTACATAGGATGCGATAATAATCTAGATTTGTTTTCGTTATACTTATGAGTAGATTAGTAGGTTTTATTATTACTGTTTCCTCCAAGAACAAGGTGCATTGATTCCGAGGGAAGCTCGGTCCCCAGCTCGTGATGTTATAACATGCAAAATACAACATGTGATTGTAACTTTCAATTTGAGTGAGTATAATAATATATTCTCTGTGTAGATTGCCTGTGTATCCTTTCTTTGACGGTTTTCTGATGAATCTGAGTTGGGAAAGTATGGCGACTTGGACGATTTTTGTAGTAGGTAGCTGGGCGAATTCTCAGTATTTTGCCTATCGATCGAGGAAACGATTTATCGCCGGTGATGTACTTGAGATCCCACCATTTGTCCCTCTACATCAATCCTCTTCAGTTTATCGTTCCTATTTCTCTACACCACACTGTTCCCACATCAACATCTGGAATAGGATGTTCACTGACCGCGACCTATCTACTGCACAGGAGCCACTGAATGAGATCATTCGTCCACAACGGTTCCCCTAAAGCCAGACTGATGCTGTTCCTCTCAGCCCCATTTTCAAGCAGCGCCGTTCCCTTTTCACAAGATCCGTTTCAATCACCTTCAGATTAGATCGATAAACTAGTCAGGAACTGAATTACGCAATGTCAGGGACAGACGGATTATAAATTGCGTCTAACAGATTTTATAATGGTATACGAAATATAATAGATACAGGTAGGTAGAAAACTGTTTTTGTACCGTAAAATGGCTTGACTTTGCCCCAACAGGTATGCATTTTCTCATCGGTATCCAATCCCGCGGATTCATCAGTAGAACAAAATCGGTTCACTCGACCGTAAGTTACTCGTCAATCTTATCATACCTTTGGTAACTGGAATGTTTCCGGATTCCGGAGATTTTCAAACTTCTTTTCTGGATAAATGAAATCTGAATGGATTAAATCAGAGAAACCGTCTTGAATTCGGCATTAAAAGTTCTATTCGCAGATTCGCATCATGTTTGAGTTTTGAGTGAAAAGTTGTGAAATTGCTTGACCTTTCCCTAATTCACTAAATGTTTCCTGAAATTAGTCATTAAGGAAGGGCGATTTCACGAAGAAGAGAGAGGGTGTATGACATTTGCTATAACCCGGCGGGAATCTTTCTCACCTCTTGAAAAATACCTACCTAATTGTCATCGGGGATGTAGCCAGATACCTAGATCATTGGAATCCATCATGTTTATTCGTTATTTTTAAATGGATCTGCAGATAAGTGTAGGGCAACGAAAGACATAAATATGAGGCGGAGGGATAGATTTTAATTCATTTTGGATCTTACGGATGTATAGGTATTGTGAGAAAGATCCCTAGATAAAAACCTTATAATTTATGTACCAGTTACCTTAGGGACTTAGAGTAGGTACCTATTATAGGTATGGACGTTCCGAGACTGTGGGGATGTGGTAAAATAACAAAACCTAGAGAAATAGTAGTAAAGTAAATAGAGTTTTCCTATAACCATGGAAAACGGAAAGACCTCCTTAGCAAGAACATTGGAAAAACTCAACCACCTGTGACCATGTAAGAAAGAATGTCTCAGGAGCTTGAAATAAAATAATAAGACTCACCGTACCGAAAATTAGGTTTGTATGACGGAACGGTTGTAGGTACTTGTTGGATCAAACTTTAGCTCAAGGGTGTTTCCGCCAGGGTAGGTACCTCACCTAGCCCATCTCTTACCAACAAGTAGATTACGTACACATAGATTTGTTCCCAAGGAGTCTGATAACATCATGCCTCCAGGTTCTAGAGTGCTGTTTATAAACACCTGCTACCGATAATGCCCAAGAATTAATGTGAAGCCTCAGATTCCAGATCACGTTGTTATCGATGGACTTGCTAATTTGAATCAAGTTAATCAAGCTGTGATAATTCGTTCAACTGCAATTTCGAGAGTTGTCTGTACCCATAAGGAGTCAACTACAAGTACATTGAAGGGCATTAAGAATGTACCAGACTACTCATAAAAATTACAGGGGCCGTTCTTCTTTCGAATTCCCTTGCAAACATTATCAAGCATGCATGAACCCTTTTAATGTTCAGGTAGGTAATCAACTGGAGTACTCGATTTCTTCCGGGCAACCGGCAAAACGGCTCGGACACATCTTTGCTCAAAAAGTTATTGCCTCTGTTTTCTTTCAAATAAAATTTGATATTTATTATTTTCCCAAAATACTAGGAGGGAATATGTAGGAGTTGAATGGTTGATCAAAATTAGGGCGCTCAGCTGTCAAATAATTGCAGTTTATGTCAATATTGATAACTTTTCCCATGCAAATAATTTTCATTCAAAATCAGGAATCCGAGTTGGAATTCGGCGAGCGAAAAACTGAAAATGTTGGAGTAGTTACCGCTTTTCAAAGTTGACCTTGATATATTTTCTGCTGATGGTTCGAGCGCAGCTGTGTGGTTTACTCAAGTATCGAAGACGACTTGTCTACGTCTAAAGAACTCGGAAGAGCTTGAATGTCCAAAGACTCGCACTGATGAGATTCAGTTTGGCAAATGTTCTCCAGCATTATTTGCTTCCCCGACTCCTTCTTTTTCTTGTCTGTCTTCCAATACCCTCTTTTTCTCTCGCCTGGAGAAGTTTTCCTTCCATTGCGCTGATTCCACTGGGTTTTCTCTGGAAAATACCCTAAGGCGCAGCACTACAAGCATTTTTATCGTCTCACTCGCATTGTATTCTTTCAAACAGGACACCAACACGTCCACGCTGAAGATACTTTCAGCTTTTTCAATGATCATACATTTGAAATGAGCAGCAGCAATTATATTAGCCTTTCTATATAATACAATGTCGTGCTTCTGTGAGGGTTCGGAATTGCATGTCACAAATCCAGAAAACTTCCTGTAGAGACATAGCAGCTTTCTATTATGAAGAAGACATGGGGGTAAGCGGAAATTAGAATGTCTCTTACCCCCATTGTCTTCTTCATATTGCTATTAGTCATATTGCAACAAGAGACATAATATCCGAATTGCTTTTCCAATGACCATACATTTGAAATGAACAGAAACCATACCATAATGACCCTTCCGTACATAATAAATTTCGTGCTTTTGTGAAGATTCAGAATTGCATGTTACACATCCAGTAATCCCACTGTGGAGACTCAGCAATATTGCAACAAGAGGAATCTAACTTATGTATTATTTCAGTAAAATTCAACTAAATCAGTAGCACACACGATAAATGGTTCCCTTCGGGTCTGTAGTCATGTGAAACGATACCCCTCATATTGAGAGGCAGTGGTAAAGGGGCACGTATATGCCAAAATGTCTAGATTCTATCACTGTTCAAATCGTCATATGCCAACGAATGTCGAGATTATATCACTGTCCAAATCGTCATACAATTCATAGGAAATCATCTTGGAGTTATAGCCCCACTACCGGCATTACAACCGATTCGAGCCTTCCGGTCCTTGATGACATTGAAAAATGTCAAAACCAGTTCAAGCCACCTCTTTGAATATCCAGTGGAGTCTTATGAATATTCGTATCCCAAAAAATCAATTAACGTATGGTAATTTGGAGGTGTAATACTGTAGTAGGTAGGTGGAGTAGTACACCTACCTATTTCCATTTTGTAGTTTCCTCACCACACTGACATACCTACCTAAATATTGAAGTCAGGTGAATTGAGGATAAGTGGATGCAAAACAACTATTCTCAACAAAATCTGGGCACATTATGGTCAATGAGTGCATGTCATACTCGTACACTCTCTTCCTCCATCGTGGAGTCAGTTTTGCGTTAATGACATTTATTGGGTAGTGTACGACCAAACAAGAACGGATAAATGGAGGACGATGAAACGATAAGTTTAAAGGCTGTATAATACATTCAGATAAATATAATAATCAAATTGATTCAATACACATTTATCATCCAATACAGTCTGTCCCCTTGCCAAGTTGGAAAACGCTGCAAATAATTACACAGCGATTTATTATTTCACGTATGTATAGGTCACCCATCTGTTAAGAACCTATTGATATGTAGCCTATTGGTATATATATATATACACCTATTGGTATACAGTGAGTACCTACTGTAATTATATCACGATGTTCACAATGAATAATTTCTTACAGTACCTACTGTAATTATATCACGATGTTCACAATAATTATTTCTTGTGTACAATGTACCTACATCATGTAACTCATTATAATCATCTGTGTGAGAGTTGCAATACTCTCTACTTGCTAACTCTGTCATTGCTGAAAGTCTGAGGAAGCTTATGTGATTCTTACGCTGAACTGAGTACCCGATAAGTAAGTGTCAGCCTCAAAAATATACTGATTACCAAGTTATTCTTCTCACAGGACCTGAAACATAGAAGTGAATTGTCTGTGGAGATTTTCGAATGACAAATACAATAGCAGCATGAGTTGCCACTGAAAATTGTAGGTCCCATTCAAGATTTTCTAAAGATGCGGTACTCTTAGTTGAAAATGAATACTGTACGTACCTACTTGTGGATTAAACTATTCATTTCCAAAAAGGAGAATTCATAATCTCATAATATATAAACCGAAAGTTTGTCTCTTTGTTTCTTTCTTCCCTATGAAAAGCCATACGGCAGGGCCGATCTGTGTCCTTGTCCTTCTTATTTCAAAATGATCAACGAGTTTCGAACGCATTCAGCGGCTATGTTCAAATTCCGTAGACGAACTCTTTCATCGTGAACGGGGCTTTGGTAAAATTCCGGCTATGGTAAAATTCCGCATTCCACATCCACCAACGCAACATGCAACACACTGGAAACTCGCTAGTTATGTAATAAAATAATGAAATATCTACAGTAACAGAATAGGCCATCAGAATAGGTAGGTAAATAAACCCGCCTAGGTACATTGTGGGTCTTAATACAGTGAGTAAATCTTCGGAAGCTTGAACCAACAACAGAGACAATCGTCAGAGACAAATTCGAAGGAATGATTGATCGAGCGCCCTCGATGATTTTCTAAGCTTCCGGATGGGTCGACACCCTTTGTTCGAACCAATCATTGTTTACCGAACCCAGCTGAGAGTCAGTGCAAATTTACACACGCTTAACCCGATGGTGTGAACAATAGCCGCGCTTCCTAATCGACAATCAAGCTTGATTGATGAAGTTTTTCTACCGAGTTTGATTCATTCATCCTACGTGTCAGTATAAAATGTTGTGTTACTCACGGTGACGTTTCCAGCGCCCAATAATAAATTTTTTGTTTCTGTTGGAAACCTGTTATTAATTTTTCTTGAGAAACAGAGATGACTCAGTGAATTGATCCAAAAGCGATGACATTCACAAGAATCACCTAGGTTCAATCAGTGCAATCCCTGAAAATGTCATCAAAATTGGATGGGAATAAAAATTGGAATAAAAGTCCGTAATAAGCCTACCAAATATTTGTGGACGGCGTTTTTTCACGGACTATATCAATCTTATGTGGTATACTTTTGGTTCGTAATCGTAACTGCATTTTGAACAACTCTGTCTAGTGAGGTCATGTCCCGTCGCGGTGTATCCTATGTTATGATAATTAAAACACTCAAACGTGTGCGTTTTATACTAAACGAGGTCGTAACGAATAATGAGCTCCCAGAATAGCTGAGTCAACAATTAAACTCAAAACAATTTATTATTACATAAACATACAATATTAAATTAACATTTTTGATTTAACCTACATTCCCCTCATATACAGTAAAATTATCTCATTTCTTTATTTCCTTCGGACACTTCAATTATCAACCATGAAAATATCTCTCAGTTTTAAAACATTTTAAACATGAATGGCCACAAATTTCAAAAATGTGTAGCACATTAGACATTATTATTGATGAAATAAATCAATGATCCTGTTATTTTTGGTGCATATAATATAATGGTTACTTTCTACTCACTTAACGATAAGTTATCTCCGTTACTCTGTGTTTCTATTCATTGAATTTTTTTTTAATCCAGAAAAATTCGGTTGGGTAGGTGTACATGAGCCGTTTAGGTTGTTTAAAAAATCATCGATTAAACCCTCTTGTTTTTCTCTTCCATGAATCGAGAGGCGTAAGTATGTCAGGGAGGAATGTTTGTGTGTGTGTGTGTGTGTGTGTATCATCATGGAGCGTGTCTGCAGTACCTATTGAGTTTCAGTGTGGATAATTCATCACGTATCCATATATGTGTCAGTAACGATACTCTTTTTGGGCAGAAACCACTGCCGATGCTGTTGCAAAATGAACTCGAAGTTCTGGACAACGTTTTCGCATTACTCGCATTAGAGATTCATTTCATCGAATATGAACAGGAAACTCGACATTTTCAGCGTGGCATGTGATTAACCCGATTTGTCTGCGATCACTCTGCCCTTTCCTTCCTCTACTCACTGAGCAGATCGAAATTGTCGCCTTGGGATGTTGTTTGCCAGACGAAGGACGAGGATATTGCTCAAGTGGTAACCTTGGGGTGAGGCGAAAGGAAATATTTGCCGTATTTTGACGGGACCCATCCAGATTGCTTGACTCTCCACGATGAGAAATCCATGTAGGGAAACTAAATAACTGGATAATCAGATCAGTAATATAGGCAGTTAGGTAGTGATATAGGGAGTCGTCTGATAGTATTCTGGTATGATAAACACCTGAAATTTGACTCAAACGTTGAAGGAAAATCATCTGATTATTCCAGATCATTTCGTTTCATTATTTTCACTCAAACAACTTGTTCAAAACAAGCTTGCTTTTTACTACAGAAGAAAGTTCCTTCTTTGCCAACAACGTTTGATGGCCTAATCACCAGAGTTCAATGCGTTGCATACAATAAGAGTAACACAAGTAATTATTTTCTCTGATGAAATGCTTTGACTCTAATCATTCAATTAGTCTTCTGGACTATTTCAGCAAATACGATATGCAGTTATGTATTGTCCATGTTACGTTTCTTGGGTTTTGGGAACCTCAATAATGTGTTACTAGTTCAGCAGCTTGCCTAGAATATCCTCTCAACTACAGAATTATCTAGATGATTATTTGAATCTAAAAAATGTATTTAACACGGGGTCCTTACGTTGCTTTAATAAACTAGAACAACAATTTAAGAAACTTCCCAATTCTTTTGACTACTTTCATTTTGTTCTACGGTAAACAGATACAGGCAGATGGTTTAGTTCTCCAATATTGTTCGGTAGCAGTTGTTTATCCCATTATTTTGATCACGAATTATTCGATACGGGACCGAGTCCCTGATTCGAACATTAATAACAAACACAGTCAGAAGTTCGGCTAATGGTCTTCGAGTTCCTTAGCTACTTCTCCAGTGATGTCAGTAGTCTAAGATCATTTCGCCAACTCCCAGAAATTGAATTCGAATAGGCACAGTAAACACGAGAGTTTCCCTGGAATTGTTGGCGAAATGTCATGCCCTTTCCTTCCAGCTTACCATAAATATCTCGATTCACCTCAATATCGATTCTTGGCTAACAGTTACTTATTGCTTGTCATCCGCAGAAGCCATTCCTAACCAGCCTTCTGCACTTGCCGAAAGGATATAGCCTCCTCATTTTGACTACCAAGTAAAGTTTGAGTTACATTAATTCAACCTCTCCCGACCAACCTCTTTCGACCAGTTGAAAATTCTACAACTACAACAAGGATAGATTGTTTAATCATAATCTCGTAATCAAATGAGACGGAATTCATTGGTAGGTATAAAATAATGGAATGGAATTCTTGAGTTAGCACGGATAGTTCTCCTTGCTTCTGAAACTTCACTTTATTCCTTTGAATTAGTCGGGATGCAGCCCAGCAGGAAAAGAGATATCGGCTTTCAGTTCATTATCATTTTACCGAATTTGTGAAGAAAATGAAGGCTTCAAAATTTTAATAATTCAATTTGTTGAAAATTTTCTTCATGGAGATCCGTTTCATACCATTCTAAAACGATTCAAAATGTCAATAATATCGAAGGAAAGGATGAGATCGTTGGCCAGAATTTGCGGAGGACTCCAAGGGGTCAAATTTTGAAAAATTATTTTCAATAATCGCTAAAAAAAAAAGTGTTTGTGAGGTTTTTGGTGTTAAAAACCATCTTAAACATAGGAACATTATGGTATACTCGGAATCAGCGTAGAATTTCCTATAAGAATCACCCACCGAATCGGTTAAAAATATTCTTTGAAAATTCGCTCATCAACTCATGAAACTTTTCATATATGTATTTGTACATTATACATTTCATGTGTCACTCCTGACGATATCTGACCCAAGAATTGAGCTAAAAAAATTTAAAAAAATTTTCGGAATGTCAGCAATATTAAAACAAAGAATGAGTTCGTTAGTCTGAATTTTTGAAGTACCTACTACAAGGGGTCAAATTTAGACATTTTAGAGTCAAAAATCACCAAAAAACGTGTTTTTTCAGGTTTTTGGTTTGAATTACCATATTTTTAAACTCGGGAACTTGGTATACCTATTTGGAATTAGCTTGAAATTTCCTATAAGAATCACCCACCAAATCGGTTAAAATGATTCTTCGAAAATCTTCTCATAAACTCATTCTGCATGAATGGACCTTTTTAAAAATTTAATCGATATTAGAGTAGCCAACCTTTTGGGAAGGTCCGGTCGCATGAGGGTAGAGGATTCAGGCAAAAAAACCTACCGAATGTATCCTCTACCCTCATGCGACCGGACCATCTCAGAAGGTTTGCATCCCTAATATCGATTTTCTCTTGAAATGGACGCAGGGTGTGTCTGAAACGAACCAATAGTCGTTATCTTTTTTCTTACTGGGCTGCATCCCGACTAATATTGAAGAAAGCCAATATTAATCAAATTACACAATACTGATACTGAGGGCAAGCCCATTGAACAGCAAAATTAAAAAACTCAGTAGAGGAACGAAACAGGCACATTATTGTTAAAAACGTTGAAAATAGCCTATGAATGAGATGGTTGATTGAGATGGCTGAGGCACAAACCACTTTTATGGGTTAAACTCATGGGTCCGGGAGTCAATCCCAACGCCTTTTTATAATTTCGTCTCAGTAGGTAAGTTTGTTTCGTCCAATATTATTATGCAATATAGGATCAGTTATTGAAGTCGGGTTTTTTCGGCCAACCTTGACATTCAAGAGAAACATAAGTTTTTTTAACGGCAAATTGTTTGGACCACTCTCCTAAACAAGCACAAGATTTTCTGTAATCTTTCATGTTAATATTACTGTATTCGGGCGTTCTTTCATTTCCGTGATGACTTCGTTAAATTCGCTGCTCTTTGTGACATCGCAATTCTGTTTATAGCAAATCCAAATAAAATGTCGAGAAGATGTCGATATGTATTATACTTACCCTAATAATCCCGTTATCCCAGTCTTATGTTCATCTGTTTAGGTTGTTTAACTATATTGACCATTATTCTAGATTTATCAAACAAGAAACAAGCCCATTTAATTTTCAGCCCGCCTTGACATGTGAAAATCATAATGAATCATTGGAGTACGTTTCGATTTTATGTCTCTGAAAAATATCGTTGTATCTAAAATCAGATTCAACTTGGTTGAGATATACAATTCGGACGTTCCTACACGTTACACCATCGGATTAGATCACCTTACGAGGTCTCATCCAGTAATATCCGTTTTTCACGGTAATAGTCCTTCTTCGTTCTTTTCATCGGAAAGGTTATCACGTCATATCACGAGAATTGAAGCCCCAATTGACGTCAGCGGAATTATTGATTTTCTTTGATTTCTATCAAACTAGGGAGGTACTACTATTCAGGAGTGTTTAGAACTTCTAATAATAAATTATCGATGCAAATATTTCTCTAGTCCAGTTCACACTTTTATACGCAAGGTTCATTCCGGGTATTTATATCAAATATTCGATCTCCGATATAAATAATCAACATACTTGATTGAACTAGGTAATATTCATAGGTACCAATATACATAATGTGAGGTGGTAGGTACTAGGGAGGCTAAACACTGGATGG
>JAEMON010000002.1:17001943-17028238 GCA_030264115.1 Lygus lineolaris | reverse complement strand
CCAGACTCTCCTATTGTTATTGGTCTGGATCTGGCCCAGTTCACATTTTCTTGAAGTATCATACCTACCTACCTAGTTCAATCGATCCGTTAAGATCTCCTCTTCCTGGAGCCCCTCTCCTCTTCCTATTGCTTCCGAGTCTACCAAGGTAGCGGAAGGATTGTTTTCACTTTTGGGAAGGGAAACATTTTTTACCTCCAAAATCAAAATTCCAACTCGCTTTTCAGGTTTTAGACCTTCCTGAACAATCTTGGTTTCGCGTCTGTCTGTCGGTCTGTCTGTGTGTCCGGGAATCCTTGCAACACGCATAACTTCCACAATAGGGTCTGCGCATGATTTTAGCATGGAACACGCTTTAGCCTTGATCTAACTGGCAAAAAGTGTTACATTTTTCTGGAACGGTATCGAGTCACGAAATTTTGCCATGCGATATTTTGTAATGATGCGGTGATATGTAAGATGAGAAGTAGTGAGTCATCATAAGCGCTATTATTAGGTACATTCACAACATATGAAGCACACTAGAAGAAGCATGTTCCATGTTTTTTTAAATTTTAGCCAGTAGGATTGAAGTAGAACTAACCGGGGGTGCAGGCGGCTAGCCCCCTGCCGAGGCGCGGAGTGCCGAGTTTTTTTTACTATTTTCATTGAAAGGGAATCGATTCAAAATGGCCAAAGTGGGGTTATTTCATAATTATATGGTCTCCCTATTTTTTTTTATCTACCTACGAAGAGAAATGTGATGAACGTTTGAAAGAATGTGCACGAAAATGGAGCGCGCTGATTGGTCGAAGCGCATCCATGCGGAAAATGCCGGAACCATTGGAACGGTTTTTGAAAGGGACAGCAGGGGGAGTGTGACGTACGTACCTCCCTGCGAAATCCAAAACATTCCATTTTAACATGACGATTTCTGATCCCACATGGAGTTTTTTGTCCTAATAAATACTAGTGTTTACGAGTCATGGCAACTCGAATAACATAATTAATGGGTTTTTCCAATTTTTATTTCTCATGCGCAGACCCCATTTCCATCCAATTTTGATGCAATTTTCAGGGATTGAGCGGGTCAGGCCCTAGATGGTCCCCTATGAAATTCATTACCAGCCGACCAACTATAGTCTCTGAGCATGCGCAAACGCGAAATCCTCGAAACATAAATTTCTCGTGACCTAATGGTTTTTTTTTTAATTTCGATATATCAAAATGAAGTAGGCATGAGTTGGTTGGTCAGCAATTAAATAAAGAGATCAAACTTTCATGAAGAGAGCCAAAAATCGCACATTTTCGTAATTTCAGGTTGGGAATCAGCTCAAACCTCAGACTACCAAGTACCCAACTCCCTTCAGGTTTTATAGTTCCTATATCTCTTTATTGGTTCATATTTGCAAAGTGCAAAATTGTGATTACCTAGTTCTCTGAGAATTCGGTTAGCTTCCATTATTTTACATGTTTTATAGCAGTCATTCCCATGAATAAACAAGTCGCTGTAAATTATATTGCATTAATGAGACTTCTTTTGGGGAACTTTTTTTGTACTGCCGAAAGTATGGTAATAAATCCGAAATAAATAATGCATAGTAAAGCTTGATAAAGTGTTGTAGTCATAAGTAACAGAGTAGAGATGATTGAACTAAGCATCCAGAAAGCCCGACAAAGAGTCATAATGAAAATTGACTTTTTCATCGATAATATAGGTAAAATCAAATCAAATCAAGAAAAAAGGATAGCTCCACCTGAATAAGCGTGGAAAAATGATGAAATTTAATGTGCTAGACCAGGACTTAACTTTCGTTAAGTTTTTGGAATTGCGCGACTTTACGCGCTCGATCAAAAACACGCTATTAAAAAAATCGTTTGAGATGTCAAATTACATGAAATTTTACGTAGAAGAAGAATTTACGAGTACCTGCTACTGTCCATGCTACTGAATATCGCTTCGGTGGTCCAATCTCATACTGAACTTTTATTGGTAATGAGTTTTGATAAACTTGACTAAATATTTTGTTCACTTTAAAAATCTCAATACACTGCAAGGTACCCATATATGTATCGCTCAACAGAACTATTTTTTATACATATTGGGTTCCAATTATGTAGATTAATTGGTTTTTTCATTGATATAATTTTTGAAACCTCTGCAAAATGCTTATCCTCTCCTAACATCCATTATCGTGAATGAATTCCATACAAGAAAGCACCTACTCCACAGATCCGCTGATAAGGAAAGCCTGGGGGCTTTCAAAGAAGGAATAAGTAATAAAGTAATATTATACTCGTATATTGACAGCGGTAGTTAGCAGGCGGTCAGTACACTAGGTAGTTACCTGTTAGTTTTGATCAAAGGTGATCTTTGATGTTATTTGTGGCTGAAGTAATTAGGGGATTTTAAATGAGTTGACTGCAAGCTGCGAGAGCCAGTCTCAAACGGGAAATACGTATAAAGGATCATTGCGCTTAAAATAGTTGTTGCTTATACCAAGGTAAACGGCGCTGATGCCGCAAAAGCGTCTACAGGCGGAAGTTGCTTGTTGTTGAAGTGGCATTCACACAGGTTTATAAGGTAGTTTATGAGATGAGGTTTAGGATCCTTGGGGTGTAAAGACATAGCACGTGGGTAAGTAACCGCTCCATTGTGGCTAAAGCTCGCGGATGTTCTACAAACACGGCGTAACCTCAACAGAGGTAGGTGGGTACCTACCTGAACGACCTATAACACCGAGGGTGGCTATCTCTACCCAGACAGACAAGAGGGTGTAAGGAATTTAGTTTCGCCTACTATTTTACTTTCCCCTTTTGCTAGGGGTATTGGCCTAGGCGCTAATATTTAAAATTCCTTTTGAGAAGATTATCAAGTTTTTTAAATACCTATGTTGGGTACAACGGTCCGGCCTTAGGCCTAGTCTGAAGTCCAACAGAGGGATGGGCAAACATTTTGATGATGTGTTTAATACATTCGATTGGTTCAGAGCCAATATCTCGACGGCCTGAGCAAATTTTTGCTTAGTCAAAAATATTGGATTTCCTTCCCAATGTGTCTTTTCTCTCGCGGCACGGGTAGGTAACTATAAAATTCTAGGTGTTCTATTTCGACTGGGCTACGGCCCGGTGATATACAACTAGTCAGTCCAGCAGAGAGTAGACGTGTAGAAGTTACTTTTAGCTCTTTTTGTTCTTTTACTAAATATTATAGGACGTCCCAGTGGTATACACTTAGTCATTGTCATGACTTAGTCATTAGATATAGTTGTACAAAATTTCATTCCAGAGGGTTTTTATATCAGAGCTGCTACTAGATGGGGAAGAATCAGAAACCATTCGCATACCTACCTATTCCTGGAGGCCAATAGGGAACCAGCGATAAATATGAAATTCAAACGAATTTGCATTCGTTCAATGATGCTTGATTCGTTCAATTTTCGTATATGTTCTTTCAGACGTAATGGACGCTGTAAAATGTTAACCTCTCGATTTCTCGAGCCTGTTTCTTCTGTACACGGTCGAATTTCAGTAAATAATGTATAATAAATTATCGTCCACTCCCCACATGTTCTAAACCACATCTAGTTTACTTTTGAGTTCTTATAAAATAAACATGAGGTCTGTTGTGAGGTCGTGTGGCTGTAAGGTTTTGAGGATTTTTTAAAATTTTGTTTATTTTGCATCAACTGGATTATACAGCCATAGGTATTGTAAATATTGATATAGAATTTAGAATTTAAATTTAAATATAGATATTAAAACCTTTCAAATATTCAAGAATAAATAATTTGTACATGTTTTTGTTGTTCGACAGGCCTCAGCATTTAGTTTTGTTAGTGAAGATTGTCGTATTCAGGATTGAATTTTCAAATCTGTTCAATGTATATCTTTTTCATGCATTACCTATTATTATTATTTATTTATTTTTTCTTTGCCAGACCATGGTGGCGTCAATAATTGTCACGAACATGAAGATGAACTCGAAAAATCCATGTATTTCGGAGCCCTGCAAAATATTCGAGAGGAATCAAAACTGAAATTAATTGATTTTCTGTGAAAAGTCGTCTGGCGGCAATTTTGGGGGGTCTGTCATGCGAGTGGCGAAGGGAGCTGTGTTGTCAGTGTGATTATTCACTTGGGTTGAACGTGCCTGATGGAAAGCGGTCAGATGTAGTAGGTCGGTTTCTTTCCGTATACACTTGATAGGCCAGAGACATTTTCTTTGGTTTATTCGTTTATCGTCTTCGTATTTCGCGGTCTCTTCTCAACCTAATATGTAATAATATAATCCAAACGTGATCTTTCAACAAAGAACAGAAACCGATAGCCACACATACATAGCACTTTATCTATTCTTCGTTTCATTATTATAATAATCTATCTTGATCATATTATTATTTGAAGTCTAATGAAATTTAATGCACTTGAAGATTATCTAGGATCATCAGTCGACCAACGGTTGAGCTTAGACTCTGTTGTCAATAGACATGATAGGCATGAAAACGTAGCTCCATCAAGTAAAACTCCTTCATCTTCCATTACTTGCCTCCTTAGTAGGTACCTGTTACCCCCCCCCCCTCCCCCCCCAATAGATTAGTGTCAGTATAATATGCAGGTCCAATTCAGGACATAACAGCAGGAGAACAATGCCAAAACTCATATCACAAGCAAAAGTTATCTATGGAACTGGAATTTGGGTTGCCAATTCGATGGCTGCCCGTTTGCTTTGTTGTGGTTGGGAGTTCGCAATGCGACTCTCAATCATTGGAAACGATCATGAATTAATGTGGCTACCTACCTACCACGAAATCGTTCTCTCTCACGAAACAGCGATCCCGTTCCAGCCCGTTTCCCACCCAGCATCCATTATGGGCAGTGTCACGAACTAGCAGTTGTTGCATTAAACATTAATAGGGCCATGAAGGACCATCAGATATTTCAATTTCTCAAAATACAGTACCTACCATAAATTAGGTAGCTATTATTATTCATTCTTGAAGAACTAATCCTTCGGTATTTCATTAGGCTGCTTGCAATATGTAGATTTAAGGGGTCTTCATCGCTATGCTACCTGCCCTTTGTTCGGAGGAGATCAACAAGTGCTAATACGCAACACTCACCTTGCCACCCCATCGGTTCAAAATTATCAGTTCCTTGGTAGCAGTTCCTCTTGTGTTGCGACCGAAATTGCTACCTCCCGCGTAGGCTCACCCCTGTTATATTTCGGAGGCCACCGATTCAGACTGCATAAACATAGGACTATTAACTGACAATATCGACACAAGAAAAGGCAAACATCGCAAACGTCCCTCTGATATCTTCCTCTGAAATCTCTGATATTTTCCTTATGTTGTAAGGACCTCAACGTGTAGTATCTACCCAATTTGCAATGAAAACCCTGTGCTAACTTCGCAGGGGTCGAAAAACCGCAAAATGTTTGCACTATTTTCAAAAAACACGTCCTTCCACTCACGGAAAATGTTACTGTTCCTTTTTACTGTCCACAGCCCACCTGAAGTAAGAATGGGCATTTTTTCCAAAAAGTTAAAAACCAACAATGACCGCCGTCAATGACCGGCGAAACTGATGGTTCTAGGAAGAGGTCATGGGAGGTGAGCTTTTAGAAAATTCAACTAGCTTCAATTTGGGACCTAAGTATGGTGCCTCTGGGTATCCTAGTTTCCTCAAAAACCTGAAAATGAAAAAAAAGAAGAGAAAATCGGATTTCGGGGCATAATTGTGCGAATCGTTTCTGTCGCTACTAATATCGGTTGCTCATCCAAGAATTAAAAAGTAAATACCTACTACAAAAAAATTATCCAAAGAAAACCGACACGAATGCCTACGAGTACATGTGAGTACCACAGGAACAGGTTACTTGAGAGGTGGCATATTGTAGTTCTTCTCCTCGAATCTGATGGCATAACGTAGCATTCCGAAAGAGGGGTTATCGTGTTATTGGTGGCATAGCGATGGTCGCCCGATAGATAAGCAGGGTGTCCAGCAAACGTCAATGATTAGGTCAACTATAATTTCGTACAAAAAGTTACTTTCAGCAATTTTGAAGTTTTCAAAAATGATGCATTTTTTCAGATTCTAGCATAATTTTCATGTAACATGGTTAATGTGAAAACTTTAAGTAGGAACCTACAGAAATTGCGTTTAAATACTTAACTAGAATTAGAGCCACACCAACTACCAAAAGCCGCAATCCATCCCGAATTCGACAATAATAAAACCAAAGTTGGTGATATTTTCGATCAATGTTCTAAAATAAGAGTATGTTACAAATTTCATGGTTTTCGATACACATTACACGTTTTACGAGCCAAGTGTTATTGCTACAGATTGGGTAGGCAAGGTTTACTCATTCAACCGCTATTCATTCATTCATCCGATATGATAACGATTGTGATAATACAAGAGCTGAAGATGAATTGTAGTGATTTTCAAGTAGAAAAGGGCAGCCGGCTAAATATGATAGAGTACTTTCTTATTATTAAACAAATGATTTCCCATACCTTTGGAATTTTCCAAAAAAATTGTACCTTTTATTGTGTATTCGATTTTTTTTTTTTTTTAATTTCAATTTTGGGATGAAAATTCCCTAAAAATTCCCTAAAAATTCAGCTTTTGAAAATCGATAGTTTTGAATGGGTCTCATCATTCATAAATTTAATGCCTCTTCCAAAGTAATATTATTTTTATCATCAAGTGTATTCCAAGTTACGAGCGTTTATCTGGCGAGAAGTCTTGATCTACTAAGAAATCAATTTAGGATCTACTTTAATCTCTTCATAATGTTTGTTGTTCGCAGGAGAAGCTCCAACCACACCCAAAAGACGGACGAATCACGAACACAATCCGCTCAGAAGAAACCGCGGAAGAAGTATCAGAGGCCTAAAACGACTCCCAGAGACGACCGATCTGCCGTCCAGCTTGCATTTATGGTCGTAGGAGCACTCGTATTCGTCTTCGCTGTCATATTTGGGACCATTCATCTCATAATCTACAGGATGAAACTTTTGGATCAACAGCAGCAGTAAAATTGCGGCGAAAGATAATTCCAGTCAAAACTGTATGAATACTCGGGATTTTCTACTGGTGAGTCTTTTCGAGTATGATTTGGCGTGAAAATTTGCTCAACACTAGCTTATCGCTTGGAGATCCAGGCTTTAATAACTCCAGAACGTGTCCTCTTCAGGCATTTTACCCAAATTTTCAGGATCCAAGCCGCCGAAACTCGGCCAAGGCCTCATGTTTTCGTTTTTTCTAACACATTCCCATGTGTTTCGTCAATTCCGTCCGCTCTAAACACGAATTCATGGAAATTTGTTTACACTCTTTTGGGGGTAGTAACTTTCTGTGTATACACGCACAAATTTTTACAAACAACATGAACTCAACGACCCATACGTCCTGAAAAGCTCAAAATTTACGGTTCATGCTCTGGCCATGGATGGACATGGACGTATAGCAGCTTTAATAAATTGCTGTCAGCATGTAGAATAGTCGAACCCCCATCAGAAACTATTGAGCCTGTGATCGCTTCAGTTTGGATGAGCGTCAGGAACTACTGACGAGTTATTCCATGATTCTATATCAAAACAAGACAAAACAGTTGTAGCGATGGCGTTTGCGCAAACAAGATAATCTTTAGACTAGAAAACCTCACAAAGGCCAGGTGTTTTTAATTTGCGGACCCATATTACTCTAACAGTATGCTCATTTCTACTATATAAATACATTTTTTCAGCCTTCTAATACCCTAATTAGCCCAACTTAAGAATAGGTATCTACTTCTTGAAACAGAAAAAAGCTTGGATATAATTGAATGATAAATATTTAAATAATGCCAAATCCACTGTCCATTGATTCTCCAACTATGAAATATCCATAAATAAGTATTATCTATACATCTATAGATGATTATATCAAGAAGGACTGGTCAGTTTCTCTTAGGAAACCTATTGCGGATCTATAATATATCGGTGAGTTCATTCACGATGTAACAAACGTATTCGTCAGTTATCTCCATGAGTACCTACGAAGAAGAAGTGCATTGACATTCCTAGGAGGTTTCAAGTCACTCCGTTTTCACCATTAGTCAATGGCACAATTCCAAGATGTGAGATCATTGAACAAGCCCGTGCCAAACACATCTTGGCGAGTCAAATACAAATCTAGCACGTTGCGGCTGTTTCAAATAAATAAAAATTGACATTCCACGATGTTTCATAAAAGAATAACGTCGAAATAAAAACCTTCCACCATACAAGTACGAAAATGCGGACATGCTTACCAAATGCTCAACCGAACGCTCAACCCGTATTTTATTGCAAAGGGGTTTTGGGGATTTTCCCACGATAAATCATTTGGCGATGACCATTTCTATCCTTTGTAATCAAGCCCCAGTATGATTTTTGGTGATATTTAAAAATTGCCCAAAAGTTACCACGTTTCATTGAAAATGCAGTGAACACGAAACACTTTGAAAATCGGTGCTGGTGAGCTGGAGATCATGTGAAATTGGAATTTGGGGAAATTATCTTTGGCGCAAGCGCACATCCAAGACCACTGGTACGATGCTGATGAGATGGAAGGGGGGGGGGGGGGGGTCACCTAGTAACGAACCTGCTAAATACCAGAAAATTTCATGTAAATCGAACAAATACTTTTTTTCTCGATACCAAACTAGGCCGGTAGAGAGACATAAAACGAATATTTTTCTCGTGATACTCTGAAACCCGGTTCCTATTAGAAGAGCGCAAGACCGCAAAATTATAATTTTCAAATTCTACGGAACAAACCTTAAACTTTCATTCAGAATGCATTCTTCTAATCTTCAGTAATGATGTAAATAATCTATGGGAGAAAAAAATACTATTTACTATAGCGGACAATTTGCACACCTAGTCTGAATCCACGAAAAGTGACCCACGGCTTTCCGTTTGTTGCAGGCATCAGTAGAGAACCACTGTTTGGGCAAACGACGTGTTTTGGTTACGAAAGTGTCAAGTTGCTTTTGATCTGAAACACTTGGCAAAGAATAGCTGACTTGCCTGCCTCGTCGAAGGACGTCGGTTTACGATCAGTCCGGCTTCACTTTCGGGAGCGACGAATTAAAAATACATTGAATGCTTGTGCTAGTGGTAGTTCTGCCTCGAGCTATAAACAGTCGGTAGTTGTAGTAGAACGATTATTCTTGATCCTCACCAAATATTCCTTGATAGAACTTCAAACATTTTGGTTATATTCACGAGTATGGAAGTCATTTTAATCAGTCCTCAGTTCCAGTTCTATGCGAACAAACCTCCCTTGGCGAAGGATAGGTACATCAGGTACCTACACTGCATAAAAATTGAATCTCCATGTTCAACATCATTTTAACCTCCGGTAACATGATAAAGAAGTTGCGTGTCATACCAACGGATTCGTGATGAAAAAAGGTTTTACATCCATGGGTATTTATAACGACTAAACGAATGGATGCCGCTCGGCCAGGGAGTATAATCGGTTCCGATGAACTTCGTATTGGGCTAATTTTATGTTTCACACATGACCACTTATTTCGTTTGAGATCCAACTAAATCAAGATAATCGTATAAAAATCGGCAATGCATAAAATTGATCAACCAATTCAATTATCAATAAATGTTTTGGGCGGATGTTTCATCTTTGCAGGGAACCCTACAGCTATCTTTCTGTGCCAATCTTTATTCCACCCTTTGGGTGGATAATATATTCCATTCACTGAATTTTATGTTTGTGGGTGCCTTGCCTATCATCGAAGGGTGTGTGTGAGGGTGAGGAATTGCGATGTTTTCATGAATATAATAGCTTTATTAATTCCTACAGCTTTTCTATCACAGAGCATCTTCGCTAAGGGCATGTTATGTAGTAGGTGGTATTACATTACATGACCTGCTACACATAACAATCGATCTCAGCCTCTTTGGAAATACTCTGTGAGCGAAAGAGCTAGGAATGATTAAACAACTATATGAGGACAGCCGTGATTTATCTACCTCAAGCTCACCCTTCGATACTAAATTTTAAAAATGCAATCAAAATATTCCCAGCACGATCTTCAGAATTTTTGTTTGGTGGTAACAAGTTATGTCCTAAATCCGTAATCCAGGTGACTGTGCCTTTGGAATCAGTAGGTAGATCTAAATGAGTGTTTGTAAAATGATAGTGTTTCGATGCTATATGAATTTTGAAACACATTGTGATTTTTTTAGTTAAACAACATTAGATTATGAACATTTCAATATAAATAATTATACCTGTACCTAATTATAATATTAAAAATATACTTATTATGAAACCTGCACTTAAAAAGTGGTTAGAATATGGATGTAATATAAACATGATCAAGATTGGCCACAGATTTTGATTGACTAGCCATGCATGCCAATTTTGGTGTTTATTGAATTTATAGTTGAAATCATCGTTTTGGTGTTTAAAATATATGAAATTATAGTTCAGTATTGTAGAAAACGGGCCGGTTTTACGACAACTGTATATTCCTACCTATCAACTTATTACTAAGCAATGCGATGATGGTTTCCAAGTAAGAATATATTTGTATGAGGACACGACTTTTGTAATATTTTTGTATTAATTTTTTGATAAATTTGCTGTCTTACATTGTAACGTAAACACTTGAATAAATTTTTGTAATCATAATTGGATCTCGAATTTCTAAAACGTTTCTTTCCAATGATGACGAACTCTATTCGTAAAGGAAGTAAGTGTCTCGTGGTATCAATAGTGTGATATTTACGTCAAGTATCTTATTTCTGCCTTGTCTTGCTTCTTGTTGATTTGATATCGGTACATAATTAACCGTTTCGTGGAAGTGACGAATAATGAAACGTCGGTAATCCACACATACATATCTAATATTATGTACGTGAGGACACCCCCGTGGACACTCCTGCATCATTTTGCCTTGCTGCAAAACATGGGTAGGTACCTCCCCTCTCCCTCTTCGATTTCCTTACTAATGGTTAATCCCTCAATTTTCGAGTCGGAAGGTCTCGAATTAAAATTTGGAATTTGCTGGAAGAGTGGAAATGCAGTCTTTTTGCCCAGGCCCCCAGTATGAAAAGCATTATTCTGGATCCCCCACTGGATACCAAAAGTACTCGAAATTTGAAATGTAATCTTTACAATGATGGTAAAATTAGGTCATAGCAATGTTAAACACAATAATGTACCTCGTAATAGACATTACATAGGCATAAATACATTTTAATAATACATACGATCTATTGGTGACGTCAATTGAAGATACGAGTACATAAAAGTTGTACGCGATCTGTGATAACGGTGTTTATTTTCGTACGACTACCACTGTCCTATTATTGTGAGGGTACCTATTAAAATTACTTTTATACTAGGCTTTACCAGGAAACTAACAAAGAGCAAAAGAAATTTAACTAATGCTCAATTGAATACGTACAATTAATTTAATTGTATAGAGCTTCCATTGCTAGACTATACTTTGTTGAAACAGTAGGCACAAACAGCATTTTTTTAACTAATAAGGTTGACATCATTCTAAAAAGCAAGATCTCAATTATAACCGAGGTCCACCCCAAATGACATAAAATTTTATACCTAATCTTTTATGTGTTCTGTGTTTCATGTCCCGCGCTGGAAGTGCTTACTTGGGACTTGGGTTTTGTTCTTGATTGGCTGTTGTGTCCAAGATATAATATAATTTATTAATAGAAAATGATCAATATTGTCGATCCACCCATCCATTGTCAAAGGATCTGTGTAGGGTTTTGGAGGACTCATTATTTTTGTGAGCGGTCGAAAGTCATTCATTATAAATTTTTCCTGCTCATTCAACAGGTATTTTTCCACTCAACATAGGACCACGCGGTTGTTCTTAATAAATCCCCTAATAGCACCCGCCATCACATTTCACAGAAGAGGAGCTCGAAAAAGAGAGTCACGATATTTGGCAGGTTCCCAAGTGGAGATGGAGTGGGGACAGGAATACATAATTAGAAGATGAAATCACACTGTTAGCGCCGGCATAACTGTCCGTTTCCATCAAATGTTGGTAAAGTTCAATGACACTTTCACTAAATGTTCAGAAATGGATAAAATTGATGTCCCATTAAACATGATTAACTTGAAATCGTATCCGCCGTGAGGTACAATGGGGAATTATCGTGTATGAGGAAATCAAATAATGTTTTCTGCCTTTGTATTGTTATTTGGAATAAAATACCACTGTTAATAAAAATAGAAAATAATTCATCGTTCTGTTGTGGAGAAAACTTGGATTAAAATCCCAGATGTTTGAATAACGGGCGGCATAACAAAAGCACTTGAAAAATCCTTTCCTACGTCATACTAAAGAACTGAACCGACTATAAGACCGACGATAAGAATAATTTACATAATTAATAAATAATTGATTACAAATTAATGAATAATAATTAATTATTAATTCAATCAATTTATCAATTAAGTAAGTGAATTCTATTCTCAATAATCAGGAGCCTGAACAGTGCTGGGCTTTGTCGCTTTGTGTTGAGTTTTGTTCGGTTGGTATTTTGGACGGCTTTGCCCAATGACAGACGACACCCTTTTCGACGACGCTTCCCAGCCATAGGACAATAATAAATATTTCAATAAATTTTCCAACGTTACAGATACACTATTTTTGCCCTACGACTTCATTATTGTTTCTTTTGAGCCATTATCTTTCAGAATTTTTTTTTATTTAAACAAATTGATGATAATTATCCATTATATAATGGTGTGAAAATCATATCATCACTGTTCATATACATATGAATTACTGGAAACATTTAGGATGTGGTTTCTGTATGTTTGTAAACCCATGAAAATATACCCTGGCTGAGTTTTTGAATTTTCTGAGCGATATACAAGCAAAATACAAAGATATACAACCGATTTAATATGATAATAAACAACCTTCGAGGGGGAAGTCAGAAGTGTAAGCATATCCGAGTTCGACCATTTAGCCCTTCTCGACCATGATATTTACAGAAGTGACTAAAGAAGATTGAGTAGATTTATGAGATGAACTTAGTGATGACTGGGCAGCCGATATAAATACTCATCGTTTATGCACCTAATTTATTAGGTTAAACACCCCATGACCCCCCATTAACACTTGAGATTACCGCGTGGCGCTTGATAGCGCCTGACTAATCGTTTCAAGTTCACCGAAAACGTTCATGCTCAATCCCTCTCGATGAAGATTTCGACGGAACCAAGTATCCTTGAGCCTTCTTGAAATAATCTCTAAGATTATCTATCAGAGTGAGAATTGTCGAGTATGAATACAGAGTGTGTACCAATATAATGAATAATTACCATCAATTCTATTATCAATTACCGATTAATTCAATTTTCTCTAAAAATTAACATTTTTGTTTAACTAAGCGTTTCGGGCCTCTTAGAACTAATTCGGTTCGGTAATTTTCGTTAGGTTCTAATACAACATAAAAACTTCGTTTCACTGTTGTTTGTTTCTTGATTCACTCCTTAGGGACCCCCAGTCAATTAAGAAAAAACTTATTCCAGTCTGAATATGTCAGAAAAACGTAACTCAAAAAGAAGAGGTGTTTAGGTATACATAAAAAATATCCCAAGTTTGTAAACGTGAATTATGTGTTAATATGTGAGTTTAAAACGATAGTATAAGGATATGATCTTCCAATGATGATGTTTTATTCGATCCTTCAGTTCATCACAAACACCCAGAATAATTCAAAATCGTTGAAACTCCCTTGTCCAATAACCGGCTGAATTTTGACCCTACAATAATAACGAGACCGGCTACATTGATTATGATTTTTTTAAAGATGTAGGGAATCATCAAAATAATTACGGAACCAAAATATATTTCAAGGTCAAATACTAAACAGTATAGAAGGCGGGTCTAGGATGAGGGTTTTGCTGAATTTGTAAGAAAGAGCGGGCCCTGTTTCCTTGGACGCCATTCCTTCGGATGACTTTGGGCGAGCCGGTCGTTGCTGATTTCGCTGCTCAGACGACACAGAAGAGAAGGTAAGCAAACATGCATTCATTTCATTCCTAATTGTTTCCAGAGCCAAGCTTCTACCAAGAAGATTATTTAGTAATGATTTCATGATAGTATTCCTTTAATTCATGCTGAAAGCTGATGTAAGAAATGACGCTAAGGATCCCAAATACAACTGCTCCCATGCTGCACGCACACTATTAAATGATAACCAAAGAATTATTCCGACGATAGGTATAATGGAAACTAAGTATGAATAGCGATAATAAATGTAATATTTATCTAAATTCCGATATCAATCAACAAAATTTGAACCTGGATATAAAAGACTCAAAACAGTTTGACTCAAACGATGGATTGAACACGAGGTGTGACCTTGGAACATTTTGAGGAAAACATCTACCTGATATAAAATGACACCACAACCCATTAGACAATTTAATACGTGAATTAATGTACCCAATAAATGTCGACCATTAATATTTCAAACGAAGAGTGAAGAGGGAAGATAATTTTTCGAGATCATTATGTTCGACGACTCAATCTATTGCACCATGGTCAAGGAAGACGCCATATTGTCGAGAGTTTTGTCGATCTAATCAAAAACTCTTTGTTATAGAATTATACTCAATATGATGGTTTAAGAACATAACTTGTATCAAAACTCTACATAAGCTCAATGGCAATAATATGTAACATTTGAGGCAATTTAGAAACGAACACCTGCTTCAGTATTTATGTAACATGATGCTTGGAATATGGGATGAGCAACGTAGGAATGTGGTTTGTAGGAATCAATAAAGTTATCAGAGGTCCTCTTTCGTCAGTATCCTAGAGGTTTTCTGCCGACGCTATATCCTCTGAAGAGCGATAATGGAATAGACTAGTCGTAACTTGAAATTAAGGATTTAATCAAATATCCAACATTCATTTTTATCTATTCATCCATGTAGTAACACATATCCTCAGGGGCAATGCAACCCGTGATTCGGTCACATTGCTAATGTACGCTGCTCTTCCAAACCTAGCTTTTAGTGATATCTTCACAACAAAATTGATAATCACCAGTCTTGATTTTGAACCTATTCTATTGGCTCTGAAAGTAAAAGAAAGAGAAATCGTTAAGATGAAACGTATCATTATGCTGGTTCAGTGTGGGAAGGTGTGTACTATTCTACTTTTATGGTGATATATCTTTAATGTGAACAAATGACTTGACGGGTTTGATGAATCAAGATATAGAAGAGCCATTTTTATGCTTCCACCCCAAAAAACAGAAATTAATTCATTTTATTTGCCAGATTATTATATTCTTTTCATTTTTATTATATTGTTATATTCCGGATTATTATATACATTCGAAACTAAGGAAGGTAGGTATGAATTTATCTTACAAACCACTTCAAACTAAGCAAATGAAAAGTTCCTTCTTCTAAGATAAATCTGTGATACTTATATACTTGAGAAAAAGGATGTGAGAAGATACCTTGAATGTTGAACAGTTCAATATTCGCAAATTCATTCGATAATCATTCGTCATTCATTTTGAGGCCAGCTTGTATTCTTGTATTGTCGTGAACCTGGGTGAGAATGTTTTTCCAAGAATGTATGGGATGAATGAAACTGAACAATCAATGGAGTGGAAAAAAGTCATAACTCAGTGGTACACCATGCACGAATTAATCCGATTTTCTTTTCGAAATAGTCTAGAACGCAGCAAGAAAACGACACAATTCCTGCACAATTTAGCTCACTTGAATGTACTCGTACTTTACCGCAAGATGTAACAGTCTGTATCGTCATACACTCAGTTCAGAGACGAGAGAAAGCTTGAAATAATGGGTTTCAACAGACCCCATTACACTCGGGAAAAAATCCTCGATGTGAAGGCCCGCTCCTCCTGTTATTCCTCCCCAATATCTTTCAGCCTCCAGACCACGAACGCTCGCCATATCCCCCTTCTTTATTTCATTTCGTTTTCCCTCGTTCGGCCTGATTCCTTTATCGGTCTTTGTTGCCATGAGCATGGCTGAATCGTTTTCTAAATCAGTGAAGACGCTGTCTTTCATATAGGAAGTCTGAGGCTCACTGGTGAATGATTCATTCACAGTCCCACGAGCAGCTTGGGAGGCGTGGAACTCCAGACAACTCCGCTTAGAATTTACGTTATCCAATCTTTGAATTTCCTCTTCCTGCAAAAACCGTTATTGTCCCTGATTCCTCGGGGACAAGTTACTTTTCAACGGAGCAACGAAGATAGTGAGGGACGTCCCTAATCTGATAGCCATGTTCCGAGCAAAATAAATTTATGAATTTAATAAGGTAAGATCGTCATTGCTTACTTTTGTGTAAACATAGTAATCCATGGATTTAACTGTGGTGAGCCATTGCTAAATGATTGTTTGGGCCTCCAAAACCACGAAAATGATGTGAGCAATTTTGAAGGTACCTAGTTAGTACCTAGTAGATTAGAAATATAGCTCATTTCCAATTAGATCATAATATACCTATTAAGATTTGTTGGCTTTAATTCTAGTGAAAACATGGCGAACAAGATGAAACCTCTCAATGAGTCCATGGCAATGCTTACATCTGAGCAGGTGGCATCTGCAGATGAGCCAGTCTGTGGAAATTTCAACTTCATCGAAGAAGACACCCCTAAAGGATTTCCTAGCATTCCATCGGATGACGGGTGGGTATATACAGAATCGATAATTTTTTTTTTCAATTAATAAAGTCATACTAATATATTTGGGGGAATGAGTAAAGGACGGGCAGAGATGAATGATGATGATGATGATGAATTTCCTCGGCTGTCCACCAGGACACCATTCACACATGGGCCTTCGTATCCTCGGGCCTTCACCTAAATGCCGGTCTCTTCCCAGACCAACTACTGCCCCATCCCCAAATCCCAAGAGATCTTCCCCACACCTCCACTTCCTTCTTGAGCCACGAATACACATGCTGGTTGCTCTTATTATAGCGAATGCCAGTCTGGCTCTTATAGTACTTTTACAAAGCTGGACATTTGGGGGCGAAAAGTCCGTCGACCGAACACACCAGTGGAGTAAACGAAGAGTGTCTTTGTTCACAAGCAGTCAGATACTTTCTTTTTTTTCTCTTCTTCTGCGGCGATCAGAACTGCTGCTAAAGTGCGAGAACCATAGGAGGGAGCGTCTGTGTCTGTGACACGAACATCGAATAACGCCTCCCTCTGTGGCTCCCACACTCCCCGGCATTGAAGATCCCCCTTTAGACCTGGAGATACGTCATTAGCTTCTAAAATGACAGGTTCCTTTCGGCAATTGCCCCGTAATTCAACACAAGGCAATTACACCGTACTAAACTAAATATAACATTAATGAATTCGGAAAATACAGGGTGTCATTAAACTTTCCATGTGTGTAAACTGGGTAATAAACCTATATCAAATTCATAAGCACTTAACTTCCTCCTTCCACTGTTACCGATTTCCGAATTTTACTGCCTAAACTTTTCCATGTGCTATGTAATTGGTTCATTGACCGCATTCAAATCATGTCTTGTTGGGTACAAATGTACGCCATGTACCTATAACAACTTATTTTGCACTCACATTTAATCGTGTGCATTCTTGACACATGATTATCGTTAAATGAAGATAGATCAACCTTCACATTTGTGTATTATTAAGTGTTGCCGGTATCGTTCGGCTCTGCAGGTATTTACAGCACAGTAGGGAGCGATATACCTACCTCCCTCGCTCCCTCGAATGCCTCACTGGTTCCTAAAGGCACCAGCTGAATATATATCAGGCATAAATTGCAGGGGAAAACTAGTTGCATTTCGAGGCCTTTGCAAAGAAAACGAATAGTTGGTCACTTTCTATGAGTCGTTGGAACTCATCATGAATTATTACAGAAAGAATATTTCACTTCAATGGTTTTTAGTAAACTGTGATTATTTGTTCATAAACATAATATTAAAGGGTGTTAAGTAAGGATTCCCCATAACTATCGGATATCTAAAATCCTCCCCCAGAGATGTGCACCTCTTCCTGTTTCATATATTTCTTGTAACATTCCTTTTTCCTCACATTCCTTTTCAATTTCCTCTTTGTTTCTCTTCCTCACCAGAATTCTTGTTTTCGATTGTTACGCCCCTCTAAGCGCAGCCATGCCTGTTCCATCCGTTCCAGTCTTCTCGATTCGTCCTCCAATTCATGGATTGATTTCCATTGTTCCTTCCTCTTATGATCTGAATTTGTAGTGTTATCTTCCTTCTCCTTTCCAATCGTCTTCTCTTCTGCGCCTTCCGTATTATTCTCGTCTTTTTATACTTCTTGCAAATATTCCTGTCCTGGGCCTCAAGGTTTCTATTGCTTTCGGGTGTTTCGGGTGTATTTTTTTTCGATTGTTGATTCCACCAGATCCTCCATTAGAATTCGATTAAATTGTTCGGAAAATATGAATGAAGGTAGTGAATCTCTTGAAATAAGCTTTCTCAACTTGTAATTTGGTAGCACACCAACAAGCAGCAACATTAATAAGGTTTAAATAATTTCATCAATAAATTGTTCTCATTACCTATTTATAATATGCAAAAAACTAAACCCAACAGTCAACAACTCTTATTCAACCACGGCTGCGATTTAATACACTACACATCAATAATAGGGACGATCGAAGCATGTGATTATTATAATATCCTGTTCCAGGACCGAAACATACCACTCGCTAGAAGGTGATACGATAACCATTCTTCAAGAGGAGGATGAAGAACTCTACGAAGCAGCACCGGAGATCATTGCATGCGTCACAGCTGTGCAGGAGTTATTCGAGGCTAATAAACACGAGGAGAGGTGGTAACCTTTTGTTTAGAATCATTCATGTCTTCTTAGGTATAATTAATAATGAATATTAATATGAAATTAGTTGGTTTGAGAAAAAACTGACAGTATCGAAAACAGAATTCTATTCATTCGTCTAGGCAAGAAAATCCATGAGGTAGCCTTTTTTAGGTTAGAGATTACACTTTGGACTAATATATGTTTCGGTAATATGGTTAACTTATACATAAGATAATAGAAGATTAATTTTATTATAGTACCTATACCCTATACGTACCCATAAAATAGTGACAAAAGGGAAATAGTGGGACAACTCAAAATTCAAAAACAACTGGCTACAAGCGTGACTGGCTCAATTTTGAGTTTTCCCACTATTGATCTCAACGTGCGATAATATGAGAAGGGTAGGAAGAGGATACTGTGCATTGTTTAACCCTTGGTAGAATCAAACTTCAAATGTAATTTTCGAGAGTCGCACCTCGTGCTATCAAGGGAGTAATGAAGTTTGTCACCTGGTGGCTCCATATTGTGGGTCTGCTACACCCCGTATTTTCCAGTAAAACACAAGTACCCACATCCCCTCTCAAGGGCATCCTTCTCAAAACCGAAGGTCTCTACGAAATCTTCAGGAGAGGGGAGGAGAGGGACTGGAATCCAGAAGACGCCAGCTTCATACAATGCTGCCTACTCACTCAAACAAAATCCCGTTTGGATCTGTCAGACCCTCAATTACACACCGGAGGCAAAGCAAACTATCTGCGTAAATTTCCATTGGCTGTGCCAACATTGTCGCGGTTTCTTGGAACTTTGTATCTTACATAAATCGTGTATGTGTGAATCACATATATCTACACACACAGTCTATGATTAACGCATAATATATAACAGCATAGGTCAATGCTCTCAGACATCATGATTTACCATTGAGTAAAATCTTATTTTACAGAGATTCGGAAGGAACCTGTGCGGAATCGACTAGTGAATCAAATGTGGTTGTGGATAAGGAGGAGAATGTTGCTGATCAAGGACAAAATTACGTCTTGCTCGATACGGGGGATGTGATAAGCGCACCCAGGTAATCATGAATTGACTAAACCATAACGAGTAGAAGTGGAACCTGCTTAGTATAGAAGTAAAGCAAGAAAAGAAGGTACACCCCTTGCAGAGAGGGACAGAGGGGAAAATAAATTTATATTGGTATCATCCTGCTCCCTGAAAAAATTGTACCACAACAAACCGAAATGAGAGACCTTTCTTATTTTTTGAGAAAAGTGCATCTACTGAATGCGATGCTCCACTCACAGAAATAAAGATGAAAATAAGTATAATACTAATCGCAGGTCTAAGGTGGAGAATCAAAGGCCTTTGGAAACCGTGGAGGAGGAGACAACATCCTTCATCCTTGTCATTCCCGATACTGAGCCTGAAACAACGCTGGTGGACGGTGATCACACGTAAGTTTTCAATTGACTACAAAACTGAATTGTGTTCCAAAACATTTATAGGCACCGTCAAGTCGTTTATTAGTGATCAGGAATTATGTTCGCAGAATGTACTCGTAGTCCGTATCCACCCGTCCTATTGAAAATTACGAGAACCTACTTGAATCAAAACCCGAAAATAAATCCACAGATGAATGATTCTAACCGTTGTCGAGAGAGAGGAAAAAGTCCTCATCATGTTGTTAAAAATGACTCCTGGCAGTACATGCTAATAGCAAAATGTCCAAAACTTTATTGTTAACACCTAGATAATGTTTAATTTTGTTACTCACAAAAACCACAATAATCCACAAAAAATCTGTCAACCTTCATCAAACAATGAAAAACATCTACAAATTTCCATTTTCCTTTAAATGTTCTGTTTACAAAACCACCCGTTGCTCCTTTCAAGAACAATGTCATTCACATCTTTTGTATCCTATTCGAGCTTTTCCACCTCTTTCTTACCAATGATAAGTCGATGGCTAGAAATACGAACGCAAAACCATCAATAACTATTACCGTAATCAATTGTAGTTTGCAGATTATAGTACCTATAGTTATTGATGGTTTATTGATAGACTTATTTTTTTAATACCAGGCCTCGACCAACATTAGAATGATGATTAGGATAATGATCTAACTGGTAGGCTTCTGATTTTCTGGTTTTTTACTAATGATTATCGATGGTTAGAAACACGAATGCAAAACCATCCCGATGAAAATTGTCCATCCCCAACCAATCTTGGCTTTCAAGCTCGTGTTTCTGACTAACTATTGACCGATCACTAGAAACACGCACGGGAAATCATCTCGGTCGAAAACTTACTGCGGTCTCAAAATGTGTGTAGAAATTTGGATTGCGATGCTCTCTAACTCAATTCAGAATTCTAAATTAGCTACTGTACCCTAATTTTCAGTCTTCCGTGTTTGATCGTTTTCATTGTTATTGATTTCCCATTGTTGTTTTAGCGAATTTTCGAAGACAATGAAGCTATTGCAATGGCTTCAAAATTTGAATAATGCAAATTTTTGAAAATTTTCTTCATGTAAATCCGTTTTAGACCACTCTAAATTCAAAGCCAGAATTTTTGGAGTACTTCAGGGGTTCACATTTTGAAAATTCAGAGTCAAAAATCGCTTTAAAAAAAAAAAAACGCGTTCTTGAGGTTGTTTTGTGTAAATTACCATCTTAAACATAGGAACATTATGGTATATTCGGAATCAGCGTGAAATTTCTTATAAGAATTACCCACCGATTCAGTTAAAATGATTCTTTGAAAATTCGCTCATGCTGCAAGAATGGAACTTTTATTATTTCCTTCTAGTGTTGTTCGTAGTGGTTTTGTTCGTAGACAATTATACACTACTCGTCGTGATGGGGAATTCCGGTGTTTCGGAATTCTGACTTTTCGACTTCTAATTCGGTTTCAGCACCCTTGAAAACCTCATAGTTCTAATTTTCAGCTGAAAATGTTCATTAGGTAGGCTGTAAAACTGGTGAGAAGATAACGAAGGACGTCATCTGTTTCGAAGAGCGGAGAGTGCTCCATCTTCTTGCGTCATCTGTATCTTTTTTACGGCACTCGTTTCACTTCCGATCATGGGGAACCCCACATATAGCACTTTTTTGGAAAGCTCACACTGAAATCTTTCAGTTCAACGAATAAATTGGAACATTGCCCATTGTAGTTTATACCTATGATTCTTAGTTACCATGGACCAAAGAATCATTTCAGTCGATTTGATTGGTGATTCTTATAAGAAATTCTGCGCTGATTCCGAATATACCATGTTATGTTCCTATGTTTAAGATGGTAATTCACACCAAAAACCTCAAAAAAAAAAAAAAAAAACGGTTTTGTCTCTTATTTTTCAAAATTTGACCCATTGAAGTACTCCTGATTCTCCGATTCTGACCAACGAACTCAGCCTTTCTTCTGTAATTATTGACATTTTGGAATTTTTTTCGGATTTTTTATATAAATTCAGATATTGATTCAGATAGGTCAGATATCGTTTAGAATGTCACATGTACATACATACATGTATACCTACATTTACATATATATTACATATCACGCAAATGCAAAATGTTAAAATTCGGGAATCGTTTTAGAATTGTCTGAAACGGATTTCCGAGGACAAAATTTTCAAAATTTTGCAGTATACAAATTTCGAAGCCATTGCGATAGTTTAATATTCTTCGAAACTCCGCTAAAAGAGCAGAAACAAGAGTGTGAATCGCAAATCTTCCCGAGTGGGCCAAATTACCGTTCAAAGATCAGCTGACCAATTGCGACTTTTTTGGTTTCCACCGGATCGAGTTGCTCGTTTACTTTCTTAAGCTTCCTCGATAAATACTATGATGTAGTAACTTTCTTTTTATTTTCGTGTTTCATCCATTATGATTTCTGATGACTCGGTCTATTGTTGAGAAGAGTCAAAAGGCAATAATATCAAGCATCTTTAGTACTCAGATGATTTATTAATCAAATCACTCTTGACAAAACGTGACATTTCAAGTTCAGCTTGGATACCTCTTACTTTCAATTAAATTGAATTCCCCTCGGTTCTTCCAAGGAAAAAATTCAATTTGATGGTACAGCAAAATTTTTCTAGGTATATGCATGTTTAGTTGTTTTGCAACCTTCAGGTTGGTTCTATATGTTTATTGGACGTTCTATCTTGTTATCACGCACCTTGCCTGATATTTCGATGAAAATAACAACTAAAATTATGTCTTACGTATATCACACTCTAGATATTGTTTGAAACCATCTTATTCTGGTAAGAAAACCAGCCACGGCAACAACCCTGTCGAATTCCAACCAACGCTCGAATCTCCTAAAACGAGCACTTCGACATCTCCGGGCAGCATGAACAGAGTGGAAACTGAGCTGACAGCAGAGGCTCTCAAAACCAATGTAATCATCCAAGTGGAGGGTGTGGAGGAGCCCAAAGAGTTCAATCAAGAACCATCTGCACCCGATGACAGTCCGGATCAAATGGAGATACTCGCTGATGGACGGTAAAATATCATCCTAAGTCAAAATCTATTGGTAGTCACTCTTGCTCTATAGGCTAGTTGTTGATGAAATAGTGGTTATGTGTTTTATGTACGTAGGTACCGAACTACAGACCCGTAACAAAATCAATTCCAGTTCATTTGAAACTTAAGATCCAGGATGGAAATTATGAACATTTTCCAATATGGCATGTTTACCAAGGCCTTCCATCTTCCATAAATAATTAAGGAAGCAAACTGCTGTTCGACTTCCAAATAATGCAATTGAAATCATTATTCAATCTTTCATGAATTCCTTACCTCTTTATCCAAATTCCAGCATACAATATATAATATTATGCTACTACCTTATTAGGTAAAGTGTTTTTTTTTTTTTTTTTTGCAATTAGTGCTCGCCGTACGTATAGTTTTCTTTCAATATGTATTTTGTTTTTTCTGTTGAAGAACTCTTTCCATTGGGGACCTCCAATTTGAAGCCTTTCATTTGGAAACGGATACTGATGGGAACCATCACCCATTATCTCGAGATGAGGAATATCTGAAAGCTATGCAGATGGCAGTTGGAATGACCTTACATGCTCATTCCACATTTGGGTATGAACTTGAAGTACTTTACGTACCTATACTTTTCATAATATTTGCTTCATGTACTATTCACAACCACATGCTCTGGAAGAATGTGCTCTGGAAAAATTCAGAAAATGACTTCAAGAAACTTTTTCTCCAACAGGCGCTCGCAATCTCTAGGATCACGGATACTAAACTGAGAAACAGTTGTAGGATTTCGACAACTTTTGACGAGTTATGTACGATTACGAATAGATTTACCACAAATTATGTTTACTCTTTTACATTTTAATACATTTAGTATTAATACATTTTGAGCTACTAACCTTAGCCGTTCAAATATCAGCTGATTTCAAGCGAACGTATTGCGATTTCCGTTAAGAAGACCTTGATGGTCCTTCGAATCATCATGCCTAAGTATTCTAAGTTCGACAGGTACTCTTAAATATTCGGATAGGCACTCATTCTATAAAACAAAGATTATAAACAATAAAAAAATTTAGGTTTTTTTAGCACAGAAGATTAGTGGGAATATTAATCAACACAACCGATGTGTAACAATTCGTACAGACTGCATCACGGTCCCTAGCATATCATGTAAATTCCAGATAACGAAATTATTATTATGAATAAACCGAAACATTTTTAACTGATTCGTCCACAGGATGTATGGTACCAACATTCAAGCCACAGATGACCCGGAAGTATCACCAGAGTACATCGCACATGTTGACGGAACCTTCGAGATGGAAGAGATGACTGAGAAAGAATGGAAGAATGTACCAGCGACTGATGTGGGATATCCCGAAAACAGGTAGGTACTCACCTTAGTATAAAAATCTCCAATCACCTCTTTCAGTGACTAGCTGTTTGGAGTTTTGAGGAATGTGTCGATTGAAAATTCACGCTTGTCATCAGAACTAAAGAGTGACAAAATTACCCTTCGGTTGATAGGGTCAAGGTACCTACTTCAGTAGGTACTCGAAGTTGCTATCGTTGGTGGTTCCATAAATTTTTTATGAGGACGAGAATTTCCATCGAAAATGTATTTCCTAAAAACAAAATTTATTGATTAAAAAAAAATCATTTTGTTTACTTCCTACTCTAAATGAAAGACCGCTTTTCAGAGAGTTTTTAGGGAGTTTTCTAAGGAAGTTCCAAGTTTCTTCTACGAAGAAATGCAATGAAATCTGACCTCGGAAACGGAATTAAAAGAACCAAATTATACAAGGGAGTGGTATAGAAATATATAAAAAAGAAAGGATGAATTCGTCGGCCAGGTTTCAAATGATCAGCTCTAAATTACTATCATGAATACCCAAAAATTACGAGATACAACTGAGAATCAAACTAAACCAAACCGGTAGACAACAAAGGACTTGTGTATTTGAGCTCGTAACGTACAATTACCAGGAAGGGAACAAAGACTGGAATGAGTGAGGGTAATTATACTTTCACTGAGAAAAAAAGAGCAGTCAAAGAAATGAATATAAAGAAAATATGTTAAATAAATATGATCCTTCTGCGTGGGGACGAAAGAAGTTGTCCTACCGGAAAAACTAAAGACCCTGCACACGGCACTTCATTTTTTCCGGAAGGCAAACAAATAGGATTTCGTTAATCATTTCCGAACATCTCTTCAGTTTTTCTGGGTGGCCCCCTTATTATACGGTCCGGATTTCCGGATGGCCAGCGGCCTTCAGTTTTTCTATTCGGAAATCCAGAGCGTGTGTACCATATTGGTCAATATAATATTGTTGGAGAACATCTATAAATGGGATTAATGTCACGGAGACTCAGGGGTACTAGTGGACACAATTTTGCAAAATCTCGTTCATCACTTTAGAGAAATTCTCACTCCTCAATTTCTTTTGAGTTTCCTTCAACTTATGGTTTGAATTGATCATATTGTTCGATACACAAATTGGATTTATTTTTTATTTTCAGTGATGGTGGAGAAACTCATCTCTTCATTGGAAGGAAAGAAATGATTGCGAAGAGAGAAGGAATTTCTAACCCTTGCTTCCAGGGTGACAATGCCCATCCTATCACTGCGTGAGTGGCATGCTCAATTTTTCGTAATACTCCTAAAGACAAACATTTTGTTATTGCTATTGTGATATCAATATGAGAAGATGAATGACTCACTTTAATATACTGGATACGTTTTATTGTAACAGCGAAGTGAATGGATTATGGTTGGATGTATTTTGTAGTTGTAGATATTGTTAATGTATCAGGTACTGGATAAAAGATTTTGTTTGTGTCATGTTTTTTCAATTCGTTTTGATCTGCAGAATACAATCAACATTTACGCACCTTCAGTGCAACAGGGCCACAACTTTTTCTCTGGAAGTTTTCAGGA
>JAEMON010000002.1:16976025-16990111 GCA_030264115.1 Lygus lineolaris | reverse complement strand
CCCCCCCCCCCCCCTATACTCATGTATATGCGCATCCACAACACGATATATATGTACGTACATCACTGCAAGTAAAGTCAAGTTGATGGTTACTCATCCCCTATCTTATCTCCTGCCTTGGAATTCATGGCTTAGGGGGACGTTCTATCGCCCTAAATCAAAACCCTCTGATTTCTGATATGAACCCCATGTTAATTCATTGGAGTCATCGACTCTCATGTGCAGATATTAAACTTTAATGTAAAGTTCGCTTGACAACGTTGAGATTCACGGTCTTATTGTGAACATTTTGACAGTGTGAGTGTCCCTTAAATATGGTGATTGATGAAGATAAATTGCATGCCAATTGTATAAGGTTGGTCGTCCACTGGAAGAGTATTCAAGCGGCAACGAGCTCCACGGCTTCGCGCTAACGAGTTGGATCGGAAGCAGTCACGAATGAATGCTCTTTATCTGCTTGTTATGGCAGGAGAGTATCAGGACCCGAAACTTTTGCAAAAACGTTCTGTGGGAGTACTGACAGGGCTAATAAATTTGCTAACCATGTTATATTTACCTTGGCGATCTCTCTCTATATTCTGGAATTAATAATAGGCGAATAGTTTCTCTTTAGGTTTCACATTTTTTAAATCGAAATAACGGTATACCTTTTACAAATAATTAACCGGAATCCTGTTTTTACTATACCTGAAGTTTATCACATCATTTATGGGTACATTTTTCAGGTTTTTGACAATTTTTTCACTAATAAATTTAGGAGATGAGTGATTTTATTTTTATGTCATTTCACATAGGATCTGAATCAACAATAAAATAAATGCTTTTAAACAGCAATCTTGGTTTATTATTTTCAATAATGAACCTTTGAAATCGAGCACGAAAAAAAAAAAAAAAAAAACTGTTAACAGGTTGCTGCCTGCCTTAAGCCACATTCAGAAATCGAGTGCATGTTCTGTAAGACAGCGAGGAAGCCAGCAAAATATGTAACAGGTGGATCCAAATGTGCAGTATATAACAGGGCGAAAGAGGCGGCAATGCAAATTACCAACTATGGCCAGTAGAACACAGGAGCATCAATGTGGGCATTGTGGAAGAACCTTTCACTCTCGCATAGGGCTAGCCAAACATACTAGATCAGCTCACCCTGAGGAGTATGCTCTTGATGAGAGCGGCCCAAAACGATGCAAATACTGGACACAGGAGGAAATGACTACCATGGCGGCAATTGAGCTTGAGCTGGAAGGTACCATACCAAACACTCAAATGAACAGAAACCATGCCACAAGAATGGTAGGTAGAACAATCAAATCTGTGGAAGGAGTGCGGGCCCGACCTCACTATCGAAGTTTACTGGAGCAGTTACGTGAAAACAACATCCTGACTCCCCAAGAGACACCAGGACAGCTGGATGAAAGTTATGAAATCTCCAATCAGCAACTTGATGAAGCCATACTTGCTGAAATCCCTGCTGCAGTGCGAGCTTCAGAGCAGAATGAATCGTATCAATTTCTAATAAATGCAGCTAGAACAGTTGTCCAGGATCTCGATCCCCAGAATGATCTTCTAATGTGGATAACACGTATCATTGGTGCAGCCCCAACACCACCCAGGGACCGTATTCTAAACAATGATACCACACAGGAGACGAGAAGGGAGAAGTTCTATGCCTTCTGTCCTAGTGCAAGCTCGAACCACAATGATTCCAAAAAAGGATATGCCAAAAAACGGAGGCGGACTATTTCATAACCATGGGGCCACTAGTAGCGTGTGCGCATGCGCTAACGTGAATTTCCTTCCATTCAGGACCGATTCTGCTCAAATTTGGACTGTAGTTGAGGGCTGACTCCAAGACAATTACCTAAGAATATCGCCACTAGAGAGTTACAGCAATGCCAGATACGTTGAAAACTGGATTGATACGTAAACATAATAATAGTTCAGTAATGCATGCATTTCCGGGGTCTTTTAAGACCCCAAAAAAGTGAGAAATTACGGATAATGAATGTGCGGTACAGAGTACCGCTAGCGCCCACTTACGTGACAGTCGATATAGCGTCCAATAGTGGGTTAAAAAAACCAAAAAAAAACCAATTGACCATGTTTTGAAAAACCATTTGATTTGTCGCCCGGAGCTCATTGAAATAATATATTTTGAGTTCCCGCCAGTTGACGCCCGTATCCGCGCCGCTTGTTGCCGATGAAATACGCTTACAGGGACGACTCCCATAATTGAGGCTCCTTCTTGGACTCGACACTCGAGTGGCACTTATCTTTGTGTTTGTTCCGCGCTACACCCGCCAATCTGGGTTCTTCTACTTGAAATTCTGAAGGTGGACTCGTTAGACCCCACAGTTTTTCTTGTTTTTGGTACCGATCCAACATAATGGCGTAACGATTGAATGTCGAAGACATGATGCAATCTGCGACGAAACATCTCAAAATCATATAACCTACCTACCCTACGTTTGACATTGCTTTCGATGGTTCTCGATATTATGCTGAATCGAATGAACTGATCGCAGCTCTATTTGTCTCTTCAAAGAGATTAACGATTTCTCTGTTAGACAACACTGTTCTGCTAACTACAATTTTCTACCTCTTTTACCTACCTAGTTCTAAGTTAATCTTATGTTGTAACATTTTGTAAACTTCCAGCGTCTTGACTGCTGAGTATACTCTTTCCACCATCCCATTAATTAATTCAGAGTGTAACTAGATACCACAATTCAAATCATTCGAACTACCTACGAGTAGATAAATATGAATCATCACGAAAACTACCAATACCCGCACCCTCCCTACTATAGTCAGGAGAAATCAGGCCTGTCGAATCACTATTTTTTTTTGTTTAAATAATTACCTATGTAATTTAGATAAATCGATAAATTAATTTATTAAAAAAAAGTAACAAAATTTAAAAACAAAAACAAAACTAAAAACACCAGCCTAACAATTATGTAATTGTTAGAGGCTATTCCTTTATGTAAACTCAAGTTGATAGAATGGATCAACATTATTCTTATTTTTTGGTGACTTCGATTCCTATTAGTTCGTTTATATTGTTGAGATGACGTTATTTGCAACATCAGTAGAATGTTTCGATATGTTGAGGAAGTTGTACTTCCACTCTTGGAAGACGTTTGTTTTAAATGAGGAGACAATTTTTAAAATTTCGATAAATTTTTGCAGTTTAGTTACTTCAATTTTTCATTGCAGGTAGGTACCTTCTTTGGTAAGGAGCAACACAGCCATCTATTAAAATCGTCTGGCGCCGGTTCGAGGTGGTGACGCTCAGTGTAGAACACGCACGACAGGAGCACGCGACGGCTTGTAGCCTCTACTTCAAGCAGGAGTCGAGAGAGGACTGAAGAGAGCGGGTCTGGTGCGGTCGGGGGCGCAGCCCCCCCGCACCACGATAGTCGTAACTGGTGGAAAGAAGGGGGGGGGGGGGGGGGGGGGGGGGGGGGGGGGGGGGTCATTCATTGCCGCTCTCATTCAAAATTTAAACTTTGGGATCATTCGTGACGGAGAACTCTGAAACGTGTGGTGGGAAATTTACAATTCACCGCTGTGCTGCAAAAGCGCACATAGACTAAGTGGAGAACTTTTACTATGGATGGGGGTAGTAATGAGAACGATAGTGAGGAGGGGGGATGAATAACCGTCGCAGGGGATGAATTGTATCACTGACCATCACCCTCTTCCAACGTATTTCGAGCTGAATAGATGAGAGAGAGCACAAGCCCACACAACCCAAAAGCTCACATGAGAGGTCTTCACTCGTTATAACTAAGGGTAAATTGAATTCTCGTAAATTTATACGAACAGCGGGCAAGTGTACCTATTCTGGACTGCTTCATGAAGAGTCATAACATAAGGTTTGTTCGCAGTGCAGGTTCCGAACCATTCGAGAACTAAATAGTTAAATTTATAATTCTGGAACTCAAGGCTTAGACTCAAGGACTTTAGACTGTGGACGTTTTCCGAACCTGAAGGTGAATAATCAAGAAGAAGATCTTTAAAAAAAGAGAAAGAAATCTTTAAAAAAGTTCCATTCATACAGCATGAGTTGGTGAGCGAATTTTCAAAGAATAATTTTAACCGATTTTGTGGGTGATTCTTATAGGAAATTTTACGCTGATTCCGAATATACCATATGTCCCTATGTTAAGGATGGTATTTCACACCAAAAACCTAAAAAAAACACGTTTTTTAGCGATTTTTGAAACTAAATTTTCAAAATTCGACCCCTTAGATTACTTAAAAAATTCTGGCCAACGAACTCATCCTTACTTTTGATATTATTGACATTTTAAAATTGTTTTGGATTTTTTATCTCGATCCCTCGAGCAGATATCGTCTGGAGTGACACATATATATGTGAAAAAGTGTTGAATCTCAGGAATCGTTTTAGAATGGTCTGAAACGGATTTCCATGAAGAAAATTTTCAAACATTTGCATTACAAAAATTTTGAAGCCATTGCGATAGCTTCGTTTTCTTCGAAAATTCGGTGAAAGAAAAAATCTCGCGTCTTGCAACATAATTCACAGTTCCCTAAACCAAGTAAGAAAGTACTACAACCCATCTAGCATAGATTATCAAGATGAAATTCGTCTTTAAACCCCCACAATTACGTATGGGTTGGCAGTGCCAAACAAGCAGGGCACCTAATTTGAATACAAGCCATTAATTTTTGGGAAAATTCGGTACCTACCTACTTACTCGAACGTATATGAAAACTTTCAAGTTGTGTACAGCCTACATTCTTAACGCGTAACTGAAATGCTGTGGTGTCCTAATATTTATATTTTCAAATAGATTCCCACCTAGTTTTACCATAACAACAAATTACTTGTAATTAACTAGGTACCTTTAAAAACAAATTGTTCTACTACAATTTCATACAACTAGCAGATTCATCTTGGTAGGCTGGAAATTCGTTAGATGATTCCTATAATTGAGCAGAAATGAGTAACGAGCACGCACTAAAATAAAGGAGGGAACAATTTAGGGTTAGATTAACAATGAGCGCAATTCGCATGTGCTAGTTCTGAGTTCTGAACTGGTTCGGAACTTGGTTATAGATGCACTATGAACACAGAACTAGAACTGCGAACTAGAAATTTCTGCAGTGCGAATTCAAAAACTGAACTACGCATGCACAGGACGGTTTCCAAGTTTTGGAACTTGCACTGCGAACAAACCTATAATAGATAACTATACGCCCGATAAATGTATGGCAGGTTCGATTTATTGTAACGATATAGGTACATAATTCCTGTAACAACACCTTCCAAGTGGCATGGAAAACATCGAAGGTAATCTAGGAAACAGCTCATAGGACTAGCCCCCAAATTTGAGCTAAATGGGCCAAGAAAAGTCGGTGGGCAAGTCTCTGCGCATTATTCGAGTATGCACGTACACTACAGGTGGCGATGGCATACATAAGGAACCGCCTAGGGACTGACCGGCTCAACTCCGGGAAATTTAATCAAAATTGAATGAATAGTTTCGGGATTTCGCCTGTGACAAAAAATTCAAAATATTATGAAAATTGTCCAGTCAAATTTCAATTATCTTGAGTAAAACCTAGGTCCTCTTTCATTTTGTCAGCAATCTGCTCCTGAATATGCGGTGTGTTAAGTTCGGCAGTGGTGTGGCAGATTGTATCCATATCATAGATATATATCCTCGCTCTCATTTCGATGTCAGCACCAATGTACATTCGTTAATACCAAGACACACATGCCTGCCACTCACTAAAGATGTGATCGATTTGATTAATAATGACTTCATCTTTGAATGCCAAGTAGCGAAGTATAGAGTCTTTTTTTGGGGAAAGAGAGTTCTTCGTAGCACAAAGTAAATTGGGCCTCCAAGAGGAAACTGGAAAATTATTGAGCCGCCGTTGATCATTATCATTCGATTCGTCATGAGGTCCTTGCTTTTTATTGTTTGCATGTCTGCCGATGCTTTTCCAATTTTGCATTAAAATCGATTATCAACATTCTTGCCATATTCTTCACCGAGGCATTCATGTCGAAGCAGTTTCCATTATCCTTGGAAGAAACATCTTTCGTGTCATCATCCGATGGTTCGGTTGGTGCGTAGAGACTGAAGAGACTACAATTCATGGACACTTGGTACGGAGATAGCAGTTTCGAAGTTTGATAGCATCGAAACCAATTATGGCCTGGGGGATATCACTGTTCACAACCATACTCGTCCTGGAAGTATGTGAATTATTTTCATCTCAGCTGTTATAGTAGATACAGTGGTGTTTCTTATTAAAAAGGCCTTGGCTTCTTCTTATTATTTCTTGTATAGCCGCTCCATTCACGTCGGCATTCAGATGATTCAGGAGCTGCTGAAAGTCTCCAGCGTGTTACAAACACATTCCATGTTCCGAATTTGAATTCCAAATTTCGAGCTTTTCTGGAGGGGGGGGGGGGGGGGGGGGGGGGGGGGGGCTTTTTTAAATAATGTTGTTCTCAAAGAATGTTTCTCATACGACGGATTTTTTCAATGATCAATAAGTTGAGAGAACACCACCATACACCACAACGTTCCCATAAAAAGTATTGCTTATTCGACGCCCCTCTCCCTTCTCCAGATCCCCCCATTGCTTTATTGGTATCTACCTACCTAGAAACAATGATCCAGAGTACAAGTACACAGAATATTCAATGCACTTGTCACTACTACACAATGTCATCAAAAATAGGGACGTGCTTATAGCAACAAGAATACAGTATCAAGTTTGTTTAGACAGTAGACCCTGGCATATTGTAGAATTCGTACTCTGGCCAATATTAGATAGAAGTTAGGTCCTTTATTGAGAGTAGCGTGCAGCTAATTTAATAGTCGAGTAATTAACCTTTGAAAGCCCGTAAAAATGCCTACTAGAGATCAGATTATGCGCAAGATACTACTAAGTTCCGTCTGTATGGATAACAAGTCGCAAAGAACCAACGAGGTGATAAAAGATCAACCTGGAAAATGCTTCGAACTGCAATCACGACTTTCAGTGGAAAAGAAAAATTCGGACCATCCTTTGATGGACATGCAAACCACGGCACACCCACCTGTAGAGAGATTGAGCACAAATGCACGATGCCAGCGGGAAAATCGGTTTGCTAAAGAGGTTGATAAATCATCATAAGTGCTGATAATAAAATTGTTTTGTGCGATGAGACGATTGAATTATCGTCATATATAGTAGAGATGAAAATTAGAAATTATTTGGTTCGAAGTAGGTAGGAGAGAGTCACCTACCTCGGTCAGGCCACAACCTTGATGGTCTGTTGATCATTTGAGGCAGTACCCATGAGGGAAAATTTTCCCTTCATTTTTCAATATTTTTCGCACTTGTCAAGGTTTTATCAGCTGTACTGTGACAGCCAAGTTTAAGGATGGAGTCGATGTTGTTTTTCAAACAGTGGTTTTTGGCAGCTGAGGTGAGCAGCAAGTTGAATTTTGTAAAACTTTAATATTAGTGGCTTGTTCGATTATTATACTTATCCGTGACCAAAAATGACTTTTGTCATTCAGAAGGACCTCATGGTCTAGGGAGGAGCTGGGTTCCTACATTGGCCAGTTTGGAAAGGTTTTCGAAAAATTATTACAATAATTATTTATCATAAAGATACAGAGCACCATGAGGAATTAAAATGGAATTTTATTCCAGATGTTCATGAAGTATCCTTTTATGCTGCCTCCGAGAAAGGATGACAAGCAAGAAAGAGCTGACGAACTAGTGGGGACTACAATGTACAGATCTCAATACAGTAAGAATTGATCGAAGACGATTTGTGTGCAAGTATGACTGATGTGCTTGCATATTAGAGCATGACATCAGAATTTAATCAGGAATTTATTGCTTAATGGAAATTAGTAAGTTATTAATAACTTCGAGGCCTGTTAGTACAGAAAGATGTTCTAAAGGAATTCAGAAAAAAATGGAATGGATCATATTATGAATCCTATTCTTGAGAAAATGTACATGCACTAAACTTCAACCAAATTTTAAAGTGTTGCATGCACGAAAACGTCCACCAAAGAACGCTGATGCAAAAAATCAAATTATTTTGTGCATCCATTAAACTACGAGTAGGTACATGCGAGGGGCATCGTCCTGAGTGGGGTAACGTTCCATCCAATGGTTGATTTTCATTTTTCAACTCATCGAGTCCCTACCAAGACAGTATCAATAGAATTACAGCTGTTTCTGAAAATAGTTTGCCATTCGTGCACAACTCAGTTTTGCGCATGTTTTTTCGCACTCAGTAACACTTGTCTTCAATATGGAAATTGACCCAGGCGAATAAGTAGGTCGAACTGACCGGGAATGGGGTCCACAGAACGGAAACACCTCCTTTGCTGAGCTTTCTAGAAATATATTCACTTCATCAGGGCTCGAAGGTTAGCCTAAAGCGTGAACATCACACCACTGTCAAACATCCATGAAAAAACCAGAAGACCGAGCATCACTAGTAAAAGTGAAGAAATTTAACTAAACTATTGCACCAAAATGAAGTAAAAGAGTCTTAACACCAAATCTATAGTGAACAATACAAAAATATAATCATTAAAATGTGCAGGCTAAATTCTCTCAAAACTAGGCTCACCTTCGAGCCCTGATAGAGTGAATATATTTCACGAAAGCTCGGCAAAGGAGGTGTTTTCTTCGAGGTGTTTCGAGCTAGGGCGTTTTGAAAATTGCATCCCCTATTTTCTAACCCTTAGAGAAGACTGATGGTAACGCCAAGCTTCGCGGCACAACTAGACTAGACTGGGGCCGGTATACCAAATTTCATTAATTTTGATCCATGGTAACTAAGGAAAGTGCCGCGGACGGCGCGGCGGACGGACGGTTTTTTTTTTTCGATTTTTGGATTCTTCGTATCTTGAAACGAAAAACCTCAAATTTTGAGGGGGGGGGGGGTTAAATTTTTTTTTGTGCTCGATCCCAAAGGTTCATTATTGAAAATAATAAACCAAAATGAATGAGCATTACTTATAGCTTTCTCACTTATTGTAACATGGACTAGACGTACTTATAGAATGTATTAAGTAGCTGACGGAAAAATGATGGCTCGAATGTATTTTCATTCATATTGTATATCAAAAGCACTATAATTTTATACACAGCCTTGCTTCCCCCACCCAAATATTACATTTTGGTGTGGAGCTGTCTGGGAGCTCAATCATTGACTCAGCTGACCTGAGAGCTCGTTTTTCTGAATCAGTGGATCTGGGAATTCAATTTTTTCGTGGTTGGTAGCTAGTGCGTGATAAAATGCCGATCTATCAATGAATGGCTCTTTTGTACTAAACTTACTTGCTTTAATCCGAATCTATTTGCACTTCACAAGCGTGTTGATGGAATATTACATTCTACGCAAAGAATTTTGTTAACTTCGTAGGTACCTACCTATTAGATCAAAGAATAAGTTATTGTTCATTGGCCCACCCTGTGTATTGTAAAATTCTAGGAAATCCTGGCGATGTGATCGAAGAATTGAATCGGAGTCAACTAGCCCGAACCAATATGGTCGAGTGGAAACCTGAGTACGGACCAATCCGTCTTCCAGACAGGCAGTACCGTGCTGGCTGTAAAATCAATTTCACACAAAATGAATGGGGTCCAAGACAAATGGCAGCCAAAAAACAAGCAGGTATGTACTTTCGTTCACATCTGAGAAAAGTCTTAGAACAAAAACTCTTAGTACCCTTCATATCACTCTTCCTACTCACATCTTATCACTCTATGGGAGGTCTGCCAAGAATAGCATTCATGTGACAAAGAAACACGTTTAAAGTCCAAAAATTACCATTTCCGGGAGAGCATTTCATATGTCACACTCTTTAACGCTTCTCTAGGCAAAATATTATATATTCATCTGCCGTGCAACCTTACGGTTATACTTCGTAGGTAGCTATCTCTATGGGGTGAAGGAACAGGTGTGGAATTGTTCAAAACAGAAATTGTATCACCGAAATTGTTTATGACAAGAGTGCACTCTTGCTTGATAGTAGTTTTGGGATAGTGCAAATATAGTCCGAATCTCATTGCATTCGAACAAGTATTACCAGTTGAGCAATAACGAATGTGCATAATTAACTACATCACACCATGATGGATGTATGGCTGGGTGGATGGATGCTCTAATTTTATCGCCAAAGTAATACCATGGGAAACACCAATGAGGGGAGGAACGAAATTGCGTACAACTTACACAGTGCCTACTAGACCAGAATGTAGGTAGTAAGTATATAAATTAATACTGAGTTAATAAACATCTAAGTAGTTATGGTTGTCCAATTTATTGACAATCTTTTTGCATTTTGGTTTTCCAGTTTGTCTTTTCCTATCATAGACCATTTAAGTAGGCGGTGAGTGATCCGTGGTTCGTCGTTTATTGACTGCTCAATGCGGGTCCATGTTGACAGCCCGTATCGTAGGCAGTTGCAATCACGTCCGTGCACATCCCAGAACCTGGGAGTAAAACCTGTCCCACTTTTCTCTCAAAGTGAATGCAAGCCTCTTCAGAAACATGCAGGGCCGTCGAGAGAAAATCCGGGCCCGGGGGGGCCACAATCATCGGGCCCCTCCTTTTTTTTAAATAAATAAGTTGAACTTTTTAAAAAGATCATAATAGGAACATAAGTCAATAAATTAGGAACAAGTATCTGGTGGATAACATACAGGGTGTATCGAATAAGTCTCCTAACATTTCTTTAACTCCGCTTAAAAACCGACTTTTTTTTTGTTGCCTAGCCATGGCAATTCGGAAATTATATTGACTTCGAGCTTTACACGATTTTGTTTTGCGCTAAGATTATCAATATGCGTGGAAATACGGCTTTACCTCCTCTAGCCCCACATTCATGGTTTTGCTTCAAAACAAAGGTTGCAAATAAAGGTACCTAACATTCTGGTATCAAGATATTTGTTGAAAAAAATTAAATCAACGCTCAAAACAGCAAAAAATATCTCGAAATAATTAATGGATCACAATCCAGTTGCATTAGGGGGTAAACAATTGGAATTCGCACCCTAATGAGGTCCCATTCACAAACTTCCCAGTGCTACCTGGAGGGTGGCGTCGGCCTCGGGCTTGAGCAGTCTGGGGGTCTTCTGAAAATCCCAAGTATCATCGAATATGGCCTGGAGTGTAGTCATAAGATGGACCTACCTAACTTACCAAGATGAAACCCAAAAAAATTTAACTCGCGTTATCAGCAACTATTGTAGCACACTACATAAACCTAACGACAGATGATTAAGAGTAGGTACCTTTGATGTACGCTGAAGTTCATTAAATATTTCTTTCTTGAAGATAAGTATTCAGGTGGTATCACATCGGTTAAAATTAGGAAGATGAGGTACTTTCAGGGTTGAAGCCCGATGATCCACGGAAGAAAATAATAAATTTGGTATTTTCTCACACAGATGAAATCTTCTACGTGCGCAAGAAGGAACCCAAGTTCTATCCATGGATTTCCGAATATAAAGCCAACATTGAGACAATGGCGAAGGTTATAATCGAAAACGATATTTTCAGGAAAGAAAAAGTGTTGGTTAAAAGAGCTCACACACTTCCTGATTAATTGAATTGAAATAAATATAAACTTTCGTAGAGTCGAGTTTGAAACTATGAAGCTGTACTCCTAACGGACAAAAAATACGAACCTGGTTGCGTTTGAATTACCCAATAATGATGGTAAACAGATGAATTAGTATAGATCACTCATCTGCAAAGATCCAATTGATTACATTCAACATACCTAGTACATAACATTTTCAAGTTATTGAGACCAATGATTAAATTTATTAACTCGATTCGGTAAAAACATAATCGCTGAAATCCAATAAATTTCATTTGGTCAGCTGACCTTTGAATGGGGATTTCGCCAACTCTGAAATATTTGCTATTCACACTCGTGTTTCTGAACTTTTATCCATCCGAAGCTTGACCTCACCGTCAGGGGATGCAATTTTCAAAACGCCCTTACTCAAAACTTTCAATAGTAAACCGTCGTTGGATCGATTTCAAAAAACCTAGATCGCAATTTTTTGTGTCGACTGAGACCAAAAGGATGATTTTAGGACCACCTGTTCGCCCCCTGTAAGGGAAAAAGTAAGGATTGAACGGGGCAGAAACAGGAGTTTGAATCCCAATGATTCACAGTAGGTACACCAAATTCCCGTTCAAAGATTTTTTTTACTGACATTGAAACTTGCATCAAATGCAATTTATTTTGAGATCACCGAATCAAGTTTCTTGATTACAAAAGCTTCCTTAGTTACTGAATTGCATGATAGAAAACCCACTTGAACTCTTGGATAATAATATTAAAGGTATGTAGGTACTCATTATACCCAAGAGTTATAGAAAACCCTATGATATAATTTCGGTAGGTACCTACTTACTATACCAATAACCAGACAATTTACTGAGTTAATAGTTAACTATAACGATTGTATGATGGTATATTAACCAGTAGGATTTTGCATAAAGGTTATCTGTAGGAAAATAATAAACCGTTGTAAATTAATTGGCACAGCATTTTATAGTAGGGAGAGAAACAAGTAGAACAGCATCTAACGGGAATGAGTTGAACTACCGTGACGTTCACGTTGCTCCAAAGAAAGCGAAGTAGTCCGTTCGCATGTCACCCGTAACATCAAATACAATCATTCTATAATAAATAGACTAGACGAATAAAATACATCGGCTTAGACGATATATGGGGTTAAATGAATTACGACTATCGTAATAAGTACCTACGTACCTAATATTATTTTTTGGAAAGCCTGGAAAACCCTCCATTTCATGCTGCTGATCCACTTTTATCGAGACGTATGAATATGATATACAATATACAGCTGTTTTAATAAGAAGAGGGGGAAGGGTGATCCTCCTTCTGTTTTATTCATGTATAGCGAATTTTTAAAAAATATGAAGCTACCTATTGCAATTGGTACTAAATTTTATATTTTAAATTTAAATCTGTTTCAATACATCATCAACCATCATATCATGTACCCTACATTAAAAGTATGATGTACGAACGTTGTTCCTGGTACACAGTCTTTGAAGAACTGAAAGTTCCATAGAGGACAAACGTAACTCTATAACTGAAATTAACTCTGTAGGGAACTCCCATATCCAACTCGAAACTTCAGGGATTGATTTTACTAGTAGTACATAATTTGCCCCAAAAATAGTACCTAAAAGTATCCAATTTGCAACAAAAGATTGCTCAAAGAGTTTCTTGTTTACCCTCTACTTTTTGGGAGGATTTTCAATGTTAATATTTGTCTCTAGTTTTCGATCTTATGACCTTGAAATTGCCATAGAGTTAAGGGACTAACTAGAATAATTTTAAGGCAAAACTCTAACTTTCAAAGCTGCTGAAAATGCATCTGTTCGGTTGGATTTTGGTTCACCTATTATTTTCAATAATGAACCTTCGGAATCGAGCAAGATTTTTTTTTTTTTTTTTTTCAACTCCTCAATATTTTATGTTTTACGTTTTAAGGTGCGTAGAATCCAAAAATCTAATGTAAAAAAATCCGTCCGCCCGCCGTACGCCGCTTTCCTTACTTACCAAAATTATTGAAATTCGGTGTACCGGCCATATTTGTGGTCTAGTTGTGCCCCAAAGCTTGACGTTACCGTCAATCTTTTCTAAGGGGTAGAAAATAAGGATGGCATTTTCAAAACGCCCTAGCTCGAAGACTTCAAAAAAGAAGGTATATTTTTTCCATCGATTCCGAATAGAACACTATATTCAGCGTCGAATGAGACCTCGCAGAGCATTTTAGGACCAACCGATCACTCCCTGTATATTGTAAGGGGTTGAACGGAAAAAAGAGCTGAAACACGAGTGTAAATAGCAAATCCTCCCGGGTAGGTCAAATCCTAGTTCATGATCAGCTGATGAAATGCAACTTTTTGTTCGATTTCACCGAACCAAGTATCTTGTTTACTTTGAGAAGCTTCCTTAGTTACCCACCTAATTTCGTTATGAATCAATTAGGGCCGGTTTATCAATCACATTTGCAAGCCCGAATA
>JAEMON010000002.1:16962898-16975025 GCA_030264115.1 Lygus lineolaris | reverse complement strand
ATTTGGAGATTTAACTAGAGAATTGATAAACCGGCCCTGAATGTGACAAGTCTCAGATAATAATAATTACAAGTAGGTAGGTACCTATTCGTTGTCCCCGAAAATAAACCAATAGAATATTTTTAGGTCAACTACTTGACAGGTTGGTACTAGTTATCAGACACTTCGAGAAGCCTTGTTCTCCTCGCTCACTAGGAATAGGTAGGTACATTTTAAATGGGTGTTCGTGAAAGTATTTTATGGGATCGTTGTAGAAAGGAAGCTGTTGCGCGTTGAATGACAAATAGAGTAGGTACGAACAAATGTATTCGAATGGTTTTGGTAGGTATAATGAGGAACTTGCATGCGTAGGAATTTTGCATTTTGAACCTAAAAATCTTATTCAGCGCCCTTCAAAACCCCATGGTGCCAATTTTCAGCTTGAAATTACGGTTGGTTTGCCCAGGAAATGAGTTGAAAGGGAGAGCGTGACGTCATTTAGGTTCCACAACCTGGGTAGGCATGCGGGAGGTCGGTGAGGTCAGTTGGGTTCAAATTACAAGACCCATTTTTGGTAACTTTCAACCGTCGGATACCCCTCATTTAGCACCTTTTGGGAAAGCCTTCAGAACTTTCAAATTACAAAATAACCATGCAAGTTCCCTTGGAAGATAACTCAAGGAGATTCGTACCTATATAAATGTGGAAAAATTATGATTATAATTATTTTGTACATAACTTATTTGTAAATTTATATGTGAAAATGGCGAAAAGTATCCAATTCGATGGTGTGAATGACAATTAGAAGTAGGTAAAGGATAGATCCGACCTGATTGGAAGTACGCGGCCACGAGGAGTATAGTTAGGTACCGGTTTTCGGAAGGATCCAACCCACTCCAGCGGTCGTCAGGCCATATCAAACTTGCGCCCCGGCGTCCGCAGGCTATTTATAGCCATTTTTGTGGATTTTGAAGCTGATTCCGGCCCTCAGGATATTTTTGTGGAGATGATGGGCATTGAAGCTTGTTTTTACTTGGAAGAAGAGTAAGTCCAGTGTGAAAAGTTGCCAATGTGGAATGACCTTGACGAAAACTGTAGAGTCGCTTAGCGAATGTTGGAGAAAAATAGAGATTATTCTTCGAGACTATTCAAGGAATAGGTATAACCAAAACATGAGCTTGTTATATATTCGTCGAGGATGCTGTTGGAATATTTTCAAACCAAGATGACTCATAGGTAAATGGGTTCGGCTAGACTATACTCGTAATTATTATGAATTCAAAAACTTGTATTTCTGACCACAAACACAAAGTAATCAACCTTTTATAGTGATGATGATACCAAAGCACTGTGTCATACTGATGACCATGAACCCTTTTGGGATTCCTCAAGGAAGTAGAAAGATTACTTGTTACTTCCATGAATTTCCCGAGTTACTTTACCGTACATACCGTATTATGATTCATCTAGCGGTGGATGGGATCATCAGGGAATGTAATACTACAAACTAGGTACCTAATTTTAATTTATTCCCAACCAAAAGGATATTTTGATCGGATCGGGAAACCCCCACTGTTCGCAGGGATGCCACCCCTCCGAAGTCGAACGGCCGATTCCGGTCCCGCCTTCAGTTCTTCAAGTCTACTCAACCCGATCCGAACCGGATTCTTCGCGACCTTCCGACCGCTTCCGTGCCCATCACAATTTGGCGAACGACCTGGACCTCTTCAACAGCTGGTAATGGTTAATGGAGAATAATTTTCAATTTAATCCCTGGATACCTAGGAGAAAAATTAACCATTTAATAACTAGTGATATTTACCTAACCTACTTGAACTAACTCAATAATAGGACGCTGACTAATAGGTACCTACATGGATTATTCTGCACGCTGATCTTGTTTTACCCGAAAATATAATCAATTTAATGACTCTTCTCCTAGTAATTGAATAAATATTATGAGTAGTGCCCGTCGAAATGTATTTATTAATTTGAACCTACATTAGGTCCATTCTTCCTCTTGCCAAAATGAAAAACTTGAATAGGCAGGTTATATGGTTGGGATGCCAACGAGAGGGGTGATATCCTAAAGGAGTTGAAATGTGGTGGGTTGATTAGGCCCTTTATATGAAGTTGTTTTCATGAGGAAACACACACAACATGTTTGCATGTTTGTTGTTTGCATTATCGAACATAAAAGCCGGAATCTTTCGATATTAGGTGAATACCTGCATCCACTTTTCAATGAGCTACTATACAACGTTGCTAGCAATGAATGCAGACGTACGGTTTTCAGATGTGCTCACTGTGTGATCACACCACATTATTCATTTCCGTATTATTTATTTCTAGCGCTTTGGCTCATCCAAGCACCTTCAGGGGCCCATAAAAGGTAGGCCAGGGAGATAGATAAAGGAACACGATCGAATGAGCGAAAGAGCTAGGAATGAATGCAATAATAGAGGACAGCGCTAATTCCTCACCCCACATCCTCGCTTTGAGAGAATTAATCTACCAACATGGGGTACTTATGTTCATCAAACAACTGCCCCACACTAGGAAGTATTTGGTTGACAATTTTTTTCAACCCTTGAGCAGCCGTCATAACAAGACCACTCGCTTTAAACAATTAAATCCGCAACCACGAAAATTACGATTTGAATACATTTATGGTCAAAAACTCTTCAATGTAAATAGAAAATACCGTCATCGATAAGGTACCTTCTGGTAATAATGAAATACTCTGTAAATTCGTATTCTTCAGGAGTAGGTAACGCCGTTAAATGTTCGGATGCAATTTGTAATTTAATAGAGAGTCATACCATAACGTCGCCATTTCAACATGCACGTCAATTTCGCAAAACCAATGTTTGAATCGTTTTGTTCCCTCCGAACCGAGAGAACGTAAACAATACCTACGCGAATAGAGGGATCATGAGAGGCGCTTCCGGTGACGGTCCCTTAGGTAATTAGGAACCTATCAAATTACACCAAGGAAGTGGAGGGCTGGTATTAAATTAAGATCGTGTCGACCCCAGAGACCGCCGTCTTAAACCGTGATATGATAAGCCTGTGTGTAGAGTTGATAGCGCTAAGATGAATGAAGAGACATTGATATACCTACCCTGAGTAATGAATCTGTAGATAAATTGATATGGAGAGATTTCAAAAAGATTTCCCAACTGAGTGGGTACCATTAGCTTCCAAAATTGAGCCGTTCTTCAAGTAGTAAGCCGTTTTTAATTCCTTCTCGCTCTGCGCTCAAACCAGCTCGCTTAAATTCACTGTTATCTCCTCCGTCAAGCAAATTTCTATGATTCTGATCAAGGCACAAGAAACTACGATTTTTTGTACAAAATTGCTACATAATATATATTGGTAGTCTCATTGTCCCTGTTCAAGTGTTTTTCTTTTCTTTCGAACAAAAATGAATAAATAAATTGAAATTTTTCGCTTTACGGTGTCTAATTTCAAGGTACGCAACGGTTTCCAGAATCAAAACACCACAGTGAATACAAATGAGTGGAGTGGTTGGATGAAAAACTATACTTATCTTTTTGACATTTTATGTCTATAATTTGGCGAATAAACGAAAAAAGCGTTAATAAAAGGCATTAATTTGGTTTTCTGATGATTTCCGCTGACAACCGAGTCGTTGCTAGGGAAATGGTACTCTGTCGTTTTTCATCCGACAAAATTCGTTGACCATTCGTTCGAAAGCTATCGCTCTCGATTTATCCAACCAATATTATGTTAACTACTGCGAAGTGCGTGGCCAACAAGCTGCGTTATGAGTATGGTTATTTGAATAATTGTGTACACTCAGGATCACTCAGGTGATCATTCTCAATCATTGATATTCAGAACATTGTAGAACAGATATTGCAACCGATTGTTAATTTCTGATGATTTCATTGAGCTGGTGTTTAAAGACTAGAGGTACTAAAGACATAAAATGTCCCAATGTGTTGCAGACTCGTATGCAAGCGTTTCAACACCGTTTGATATATCTGTTACTTTCTTCCAAGCTTGCCTCATGTATCCCACTGGATGCAATACTTTGTACAAAGTTAGCGTTCGTGAAAACATGAATAAAAGTGTTCTAAATAGAGTTTTGTGTGGTAGCACTGTCGTTTGCTCAGTTTGCGATCCTCTCGTACTGTACTCTGACCTTTCCAATAGGTAATTCAAAATTCCATAATGTAGTGCTATCATTTTCAAATTCTAAGTCGTGTCCCTATCGCTGCTTAGCGTTTTCCATGTGAGCGCATTTAGTTCACTCTCTCTGGCGCCACTCTAGAATAAATAAAATATCGTACCGATATATCGTAGTATCGATATTTTGAACCGATATATCTATTGTAGTAATATCGGGGTGCCTTCAAATATCGGTTGAGTGTTTGTTCACCCAGCGACGCTTGGGGTGAAATACGCAATTTTGCTTCCTCACTACCGAAGGTAGGAAGCTTTGTATTCGTGCAAGAAATAAAAAAAATTTTTGTCGTCCAAAATCAAAATTTCCACATGCCTTTTACGTTTCAGAGCTTTCTGAACAATTTTGGTTCCGTGTCTGTCAGTCTGTGGTCAATTCCTTGTCATAGCAAAACTATATGACGATGTGATCCGAATTTGATGAAATTTTCAGAGATTGTGCGGATTAGCCTCGTAACGGTCCCCTATCAATTTCATCGCCATCGGACCACTAGTAGCGTGAGCGCATGCGCAAACGTGAATTTCCCGAAACCCCTGTATCTCAGTCCCTAATCGACGGATTTTGCTCAATTTTTGAGGGTAGTTGACGGCTGACTCCAAGACAATAAATTACCTATATATTTCGCCACGTTCGGATCAGTAACAGCTACTGCGCAAGCGGAAACTTGAAATTTGTTGTCATAGGCGTATCTCCGGAACTACTCGACCGTTTTCGGTGAAATGTTTAAGGATTACGCGAGTTAGCACCTAAAGGGTCCCCTATGAATTTCATCGCCATCGTACACTAGTAGCGTGTGCGCATGCGCAAATTTGAATTTCCTGAAACTACGATTTCTCTGTTCCTAATAGACTGATTTTGCTCAAATTCGGAGGGTAGTTGGAGGTTGTTACCTTCAAATTTCCACACCATTATATCAGTACTCTACTACTGCTCGTCCAATTCTATTGAAATTTTCAAAGATTGTACGGGATAGCCCCTACTCAGTTATCTATTAATTTAATAGCAATCGAACCATTACTAGCGAGTGCGCATGCGCTAACGTAAATTTCCTGAAGCTACGATTTCTCAGTCCCTAATGGACGGATATTGCTAAATTTTGGAGGGTTGTTGATGGCTGACTCCAAGACAATTACCTGTGAATTTCGTCACAATTGAATAAGTGATGGCTACTGAGCATGCGTAAACTTGAAATTTATTTCCATAGGCATGCTCCTAACTCCGAAACTATTCTACCGATTTCGTTGAAATGTTCACTAACTGATTCTATACGTCCATGTTACAAAAGTGAGGAAGCTATACTGCCCACTCAACTTGGCAGACTTTTTTTATGCATTGTTGTGCCCATTGGGATAGCGATTCGACTATCATTCCCACTGAAACGCTAAACCGATTTCTGTGCCTGACAGGAGAGTAAGGTACTCAGCCGAACATTCACAACTTCACTCTCTTACAAGCGAAGCTCTCATTCTCCCACCGTGATGGCCTACATTCGAATCATGGATGTATGTAGGATGGGATACAGCCCTGTCGAGAGAGGGGGGAACTGGGGACGTTTCCCCCGGGCCCGGCCTTCGTGAGCGGGCCGGGATTTGAGGAAGGAGAAAAGGATGATAATAGAAATAAATAATAATTTAAAAAGATAATAATAATATTAAATAATTTAAAAAAAGATTTCGTGAATAAGGCCTTCTTGGGTGGCCAATCATCTAAGCATCAACATACCTCAAAATTACCTACCATCAACCCCCACATTCTGCATACGGTTTTCAACTGAGCAGATCGCTCGGTTTTTTTCGTGTTTTCGACCTTAAGTGACTAGAACAGCGGTAACGTCCTTAATCTACCAAGTAAATTCAAATTAATCAACGGTAAGAGGATACCGTTGGAGTGCATTATAATATCGTTTACGGTAGATTCAGTGGGCAAGAAATTTGACTAAAATGAGTTTTCTCAAATTTTCAAAATCTCTATTTTTTCAAACGGCTCTGTGTCTCCGGTAAAATAGGTGAATTCACGTCCAAGTTGCAGGAAAAACTTTCTCAGAATCTAAGCTTTTCAATTGAGTGGTTAGCTTTTATTTTTAATGGGTTGCTATAAGCAAAAAATGTGCTGGTATGTCCAAAAATTCACCTTTTTATTCGTGAAAAATCATTTTTTCAACAGTCAGAATGAATCTGGAGTGTTACTACTCGATCCAGCGTGGAAAATTACGTGGAAAACGATACCAATCACTTCTAGCCATGGTCATGTCGTAAACACACCAACACTCGATTTCCTCGAGAGAAAAAAACAAATTCAAATTTCAACCTTGAATTTCTCCCATCATTCCTACAGTAAAATAAAAACTAGCCCCACTATTGAAAAGCTAAGATTCTGGGGAAGTTTTCCCTGCAACGTGCAAGTGAGTTCACCCATATGCAATGCGATGTAGAGCCGTTTGAAAAAATAGTGATTTTGAAAATATGGGAAAACTCTTCAGTCCAATTTCTTGTTCAATGAATCTACTGTAAAAATTTTTATAATGTACTAGGAAGATATATAATTTAACGCTCTTTTCAACGTCTTCCTCAGATTGTATATATCCTCAATTACTAATTGAATGGCGTTAGGAATGGCTATTCAAGTAACTTAAGGACGAAAACAAAAAATCCGAAAAATAAAAAAATTTGGTTTTTTAGCGGAGTAAAAAAACGCTGAAAATTATTACACAACGGTTTATTATTAATTTTCTGTGTAGATCGCCCATCTACAAAGATCCTATTGACATAAAATACCCACCTGCCGCGAGGTTCACAATCATCTCTTGGCGACAATGAGTAGGTACCTTCTTGTAATTATTATTATTATCGGAGAGTTGTACCATTCATTCTTAATGAAATTCAGTAACTGAGGAATCTTCTGAAAGTAAAAAACAAACTTGGTTCGTTAGAATCAAAAGAAAGTTGCATTTGAACAGCTGATATTTGAACGGAGATTTTGCCTACTCGGGAAGAATTGCGATTCACACTCGTGTTTCTGTTCTTTTTTTCGTTCAACCCTCAACTCCTTACAGGGAGCGAACGGTCGGTCCTAAAACGCTCCGCAAGGTCTCATTCGACGCCAAAAATTGTGTTCTATTTTAAATCGATGGCAAAAAATATACCTTCCTATTTGAAATTTTCGAGCTAGGGCGTTTTAAAATTCCATCCCCTATTCTCTAACCCTTAGAGAAGACTGACGGTCACGCCAATCTTCGCGGCACAACTAGACCCCAAATGGGGCCGGTATACCAAATTTCATTAACTTTGGTCCATGGTAACTAAGGGATGTGCCGCGTACGGCGGACGGCGTACTGCGGACGGACGGAATTTTTTTTAATTCGATTTTTGTATTCTACGTAAGTACCTATCTTGAAACGTAAAACCTCAAATTTTGAGGGGAGTAATTTTTTTTTTTTTTTTTTTTTTTTTCGTGCTCGATTCCAAAGGTTCATTATTGAAAATAATAAACCAAAAAGTTAGGAGACTTATTCGATAAACCCTGTATATTATTCACCTGTTACCTAATCCTAATTTATTTACTCAGGTACCTAAATGCTCTATTTAAAAAGTTCAACTTACTTATAGAAAAAGGAGGGGCACGATGATCGTGTCCCCCCGGGCCCGGATTTTCTCCCGACGGCCCTGATGGTATAGGATTCAAGTGTTTATTTATGATCATAGTTCACCACAATGCTGTAGATGACTGAATATTTAACTCAACGTGCATTGCCCTTCAAAACTAGTTTTACTACAAAGAACATTGATATACATAGAAGATTCGTCCTTATAGGAAAAAATAGTGAACCGTTGTGTTTGCTACTACGTAGTAATTCTTGAACTTTTAAGGTATTGATTGCCTGAACTTTTAAGGATACAACTTCTCAAGACGATAAATTATGTTAATCGAGATGTATAAATAAAAGAAGAATCATAAGAATGAATCTAATCAAGAGGCCGCTTAAGATACTGGTTGCAAAGTCGTCCAAAAATATAACCGATTAAAACATCGTTCAAAGCTAAATAATAGTCGAGCTTGCTATGATAGACAGTTATGATGCGCGTAAGACCGAAAGAATCCGTGCCAGAACCTAAATTCAGCTTACAACATAATGTTTGAGAAAATAAATTAAATGAAGAAAACAAATCACAATTGTTAGGATCAGAGACTCGTCCCCAGATAAGATCTTGCCAGGATTCATTAAAAAGCCAGAGGATGAAGACCTATTCTGGCGCGCCTGTCAGGGATGAGAAATACAAGAGTTCAAAACAACTCCAGATCTGCTCGGCTTTTGACAGAGATAGAATTCCTTTGGGGTGATGTAACATAATAACTGACCTAGAAAAATGGAGAAGATAAGGAGATGCGAGGTTTTTTTATAACTCAGAGCTTCGTTGTTTATCCTGGATAGCGGGAGGATCGCTCATACACGATGGTGAAGGGGTCCCGAGTAAAATTCTCGAGTTGCTTCTCGAAACATAAAAATATCGAAGGCTCATTTGTAGGGGACAAGAGGGCGCCTGGCTCTGAACGACACTTGTTGATGCTGCCCCATAAAGGGCCAAGATGTTTACCGGTCGCAGCGTGAAGATCGTAACCATGGACGAAGGCCACCTTGGTAGTAGGTTAGTGCCCAAGTGAAACATCACCGTGAATGCTGAGCTGGCCGGGAACAATGCACTCATCTTTCGATACTTTTTAGAACACACAAGACACAAACGGCAGCAAGATGTCCTTATGTTTTCAATCCAGGTCAGACGAGGGCAACACTCATCTGAGAGATAAAACAACCTCAAACTAGGAGGGTGTACGTTTAGGTTTGTGACGAAATTCCTACGGTGCCCAAGCCTCAGTTTTCAACCGATTTGTTTGGTTGTGTTTGACATGGATATGTCTATGGGCTGGGGAGTCAGTAAAAATTTGCGTGACGCGTAACGCAAAACACTCTCACTTTTTTGACTTTTTTCATGACTTTATTCTGGCACACAGACGCGAAAAACGACTCTTTTGAGGGGTTCCACCAGTGGTGTGAAACATTTTTCCAACTTTTCTCAGCCAATAGTCGATCAATTTCAAATCTGCTTTCGGCATACTTTCTATTTTTTAATAGAACTTTCACATTTTGTTATCAATTTGAAATTTAGATACTTCGTTGCCCTGCAGAATTAAAAAATAGGAAGAATGCCGAAACAGATTTGAAATTGATCGATTATTGGCTGAGAAAAGTTGGAAAAAGTTGGTAAAATGGTAGCAGGAGGGGGGGAGGGGGGAAGGGGTGGTTACTTTTTTTGTTGTAACATATTGGCCTGAAGTAGAAATATGATTTGTAGTGAGAGTTAATATATATGAACTCTATAATTCCCGAGATTTGCGAACTTTTGATGACGGTTCACACCCTGGCCGGAATACCCGACACTTTTTAGGGTGACAAAATTCTTTCTGACGCTTTCCACGTACAACCAATCATTGCTAGGGAAGAATTACTTCCTCATTTTCCACCCCACAAAAATCGTTCATCACTCGTTGGAAAGCTCTTAATTTAATACACATCACAACATATCTCATTCTGGAAATCCCCCCCCCCCCCCCCCCCTTCCACATCCTTCAGATAAATACTGGTAAGTAGGTTTACATACAAGGTTGGTTAAACTTTTCAGTTTGGCATTGTAATAGGTACCTTCACAACCCGAAATCTTGGTTTCGAGATATTCACCATCAAAATTTCTCAGCTGTCCCAAAAATCGGCTGATCGAAATTTTCACTCCCTCGTCAACTGTGTCTACTCTGTTTGCTCTTTTTCAGACCTTGATGGGTAACTTGCCGCCCAAAACCCTTCAAGGGTACTCCGCGAACACTTACGCCTCTCTGTCAGAGCGCCCTTCGCTATAATTTCAGTGTCGCCCCCTGGTGATTTCACTTCTCTTCGGCCACTTAGTAGTAATACTGATTCTACAAAAACAAAGAAATGGAATAGAACGATTTTTTATTCAAGAAAGTGACCAGAACTAGGTACCAAGTGGTTAATAGGAATATTGAAACGTTAATTAAAATAGGTATACGAACTATAAAACCATTGCCGTTAGTCTATACAGCTTCATACAGTTCATTCTTCTATACCGTTCATTTTCACTCATTACTCATTACACTCAGCCATCTCTTCTTCGTAATCTGAGTCTTCGTCACGGTCAGGTGCTGGCAACTTGTTTTCAATTTCAGCAGAAGGTTGAAGGCTTTTGTAGTAAGGGTGGTATTTTTCCGGAATTATACCATCTGAACACATTTTCAACAGGTCTTTGTACTAGTCAGCATCTGTCCGCCCATAGATACGCTGTTGGGAGTTCGCCGTTATTGGTCCGGCGTCAACCTTTTGGGGGTTTATGATTTGCCTTCTTGAAATCCTCTTCTTAGTCCTCTTTGTATTGTATTTCCTTTGAGCCCCCATCATATATCGTGAAGTGGATCGTGCAAACCTACCGCCATGCAATAGCCTTTTTCAGCGACTGTGGTAGGGTCACGAACTTCAAAAAATGTGTGGCGAATGGTTTTTAATGATGTGGTTGTTATCAAATGTATACGCGACAGAGGGACTTATCTAGCGCTTACGCCTTCTTTGTCAGATCGGGATTGAAATTCCCCTCTGTAAAATAAACATGACAGAGGGACTTATCTGCCAGTTACGCCTTCATTTGTGAGATCAGGATTCAAATACGACCCTTTGTCGGAGCGGACAGCGGAAACTGAGACTGTGACAGATAGATACGTCCCCATTGTCCCCAAGGAACGGCTACACACTTCGGTTTCTAAGGGAGATAAACGTCAGGAGGTCAGCACAATTTATAGAGTCGAGTGTCCTGATTTTGAAAATGAAGCTAACTCGAAATGTCAAAATTCGCGGATACGCCCCTTTGTCATTTTGCCGACGATATTATAAAGCATGTTGGTAGAAGTGACGACTACAATTCAGTTTAAAGCTAAAGCATGGTCCAAGTTTTTTATATTGCTTTTTACTTACAACCAAGTGTTTCCTGGGAGAGCGTATGGAGCCTTGGACGAACGGGTAGGTAAAAACGACGAGGTAAGGAGCATCCCCCATCAGTTGAGTCTAAAACTGAGCTCCGAGATCGAATGGCTCTAAAATTGAGTTCACAGATCAGCTAAGTTGGAAATTGAGATACCAGATCTGCTGATTATGAGTCGAAAATTGAGCTCCGAGATCAGCTGAGACGAAAATTGATGAGTTCACAGATCAGCTAAGTTGAAAATTGAGATCCAAGGTCAGCTGTGTCAAAAATTGAGCTCAGAGATCAGCTGATGGGGGTCGTAATGTCGGGAAAAATGATAATACGAATACGGCTACGGTCTCTAAGGGACGGCTACAATATTCGACTTGGCTATCAAACAGTTCACTAAATAAGTGAATAAATAGACGAAGATGATAATTTTAATATTTTTAATTTAACCGATACGGAAGTGACGAAAGTTTACTTGTGTTTACATGAAAATGTCTCACTGTGCTGTGCATGTACAACGAAGACAAATGTCACTACATTTAAGTAAATGAATTTATAAATTTATTTGGAAAATCAAATTTGGCGTATTCGTGACGATTTCCACTCAGAACAAAATACTCGCTAGGGAAAGGAAATTCGATGGCACGGAAATTGTTCACCACTCATTGGAAAGCCCTGAATTTATGCAGAAATAGAATGCTATATACACCACTGTACCATCACACATTCTCTCTCCATAAAGGCCTGAAGAATTGAGGAAAATGAACGTTATTTTAGCGAATTTTCGAAGACAATGAAGCTATTGCAATGGCTCCAAAATTTAAATCCCTAATGCAAACTTTTCTCCGTTTTTCTCCAAACTCACTCTTCGAAAATTCGCTCATCAACTCACGCTGCATGAATGGGA
>JAEMON010000002.1:16942392-16956614 GCA_030264115.1 Lygus lineolaris | reverse complement strand
ATGAAATTTTCAGGGATTACGCGGGTTTTCCCCCAGATGGTCTCCTATGAAATTCATTACCAGTCGCCAACGGTAGCCTCTGCGCATGCGTAAACATGAAATCCTTCAAACATCAATTTCTCGCGACCTAATGGTCCGATTCCGCTCAAATTTGGAGGAAAGTTGAGGATGGAGATTCGATAATGCCCTGTGAGTCATCAAGATCGGAGCAGTGGTGCCCACTGCGCATGCGCTAACTTGAAGCTCTCATAACTTCGACAATTTTCATCCGATTTTGATGGAATTTTCAGGGGTTGTTCAGGTAGTAATCCCTTTGATGATTTTTTAAAATATATATATGATATATATAATATATACAATCATGTTATGGATACGAGGAATCTATGTGCCACACCCAACTTGGCAGACGTTTTTTTGTTTTTTTACATCGTGCTCAGTAATCACACCTGTTCTCTATAATGTAGGGTAAGGTCGTGTACCTTGGGTCGGGTGTACCTTGGGTCAATTTTTGGAATTTAGAAAATTTGTTCCCATTTGCTCCAACAGTGACACTCAGAGGAAATTACACATTAAAGTGTTTACTGCTAGTATCCCTCGATATTAAAACCCATTGGCAGTGTAATTGGAAGGTCTAGTGCACCATAAATTGGATTTTTGTGAAAATGACTCAAGGTACACTACCTTACCCTACTACTAAGGTATGACAATTCATGCTCATGTACAGCATACTGGTATCTCAGATTAAAATTAACATGATCATGAAGTTCATACGGCAGTTCAATCTTCAGAGAATTGTAGTTAGCCCTTGGCCGACTTAGTTTAGTAAAATGCTCCACGCCCTGCAAACTTCCCACAAGAACAACAAGAATTGGTATGTTTCCTTATTGTACTCAATGTAGCTATTCCCGATTATGTCCTAATGATATTAACGATAGCGATCTTAACCTAAACATCCCATCATGCTTAATACGGTAGGTGTCCGGCACCTCAATATTTGAACTCCTCTCTGGGTGGGAAGAAGGAAAATACGAGGTGTAAACAATTTCTTTACCAAATGAGATGAGTTGCAGTAGCGTAGTGACTTTATCTTTAGGATGTGGTACAGATAGGCTGGTTGCGTTACAACGCACTTGGTAAACCGACAAGGGATGTGCTACAGATAATAGTTATTGATAATCTGACTCCTATACGGATACGGAATCCACTCAGTTACTCTCGTCGGGTGGCAAAATGCAGATATTATGGACCCTCTTGTGTATTTTCTGTGCTTTCAACCCCCTTACGTTCAGTGAAATAGTGACTCCATGTGAAGTGGTTAATCGTTTAGACAAATATAAGCAAGTAACTTGGAGTGATATAGATACCAAAAGCTACCCAATCGCCGTATGTATTGCTGGCTATAGGCACTACGATTCTTCCCACGTGATCGTCGACACAAACGGCACCCATCACTTGGGAATTTTTGGGATATGGGAAGGTGATATGTGGAAATGTTATAAGAAGGGCGATCCAAGAAGGAAGGTTTTCGATCCTAACAATTATGTGTCGGTGACAGCGAGTTATTGGGAGGATAAAGTTCGATGTTTGGTGAATACAATAATGAACTCCAAAACTAATATGCAGTTTTACAACGAATTATGTAAACCTCACTTGGTTCACAACGTGCTCTGCTCAACAAAAGACAGCGGTTACGTCCAGGTATATGATCCTATCTACAAGGACCTAGTAGATCGAATTTATCGGGGCGAGATGGATCTGAATCATGAATTGATCATAGGAAACAAGAGCGATTTTACAACAGAAACTTTATACTCCACGGAATCAATAAGAAACATTACTCAACTAAAAAACAGCCTGACAACACAAAACCCCGTACTGATTGTTGACTCTTTGGACGGAAATCTTGTTGTGACGGCAACCATGCTATCTGCTGTGATTGCTTTGCTAAGTATTATGGTCTATTTATTAATGAAAATTTCGATGAACCAAACAAGATCAGCACGATATGAAAGCGCTAATCTCAATCTATAAACAGTGGCCGAACGATACACGTAAGGTAGGATGAAATGTATTATTCTGAATAAGTTGAGTTATTGCCCTATTTATTGGTAGATGCAAACCCATCATAATGATCTACGAGCTTCATAATTCTCTTACTTTTTGTAAAGTTCCTAAAATCCATTTAAAATTTCGGTAATCAGGTTGAAATCATGTGTTTGTTGTAAGCTATACATAATCCGCATATAAGATGTAGAAAATTCATTCGATTTTGCTTTATTATTCCAATAATTTACAACCTAACTACCTACCTATCTTATTTGAATGCAGTAAAACACATTGCGGATTGTTGCAACACTGTTTTGATGGCTATACAATAAGTAGCCGTAATATTTCGAATAATCTATGTGACCAATTTTGTTCAGGTACCTTTGCGATTATTGGAAAAATTCAGGTTCGAAATTAAACACATACCTAAATTATAATGGTGTCCAATAATTATATAGTAGTTACCTCCTATATCCACTATAAACAAGAAAATTACAAGAAAGTTCAAATAATACCTACTTGACTGTGTAGGTACAACCAGCCGGTTACTCCACTTCTTTCTCCTACTGATGAGTTATTACCGTCATTATCCATCCACCTACCAAAAATGTAACTTCTGACATATGGGAGAGTCAATGGCCGGAATGATTACAGTTGTATATACGGATTTGCCGGGCTATCTTTGTCTTTTCTTGTTAACATTCAATCAGCAGATACAGATTTTACTGGATTGATAAATGTCATATGTTTTTCTTTTAGAGGTATCCTTACGAATGATATTCTTCAAATGTATACTAGTGGGAGGAGGAGTTTAAATCGTCACATAGCCTGAAGCGGTGGCAGGTATAGGGACTCCCCAGCAACAGCAATATTAGGAAATTCCGATCATCTTTACCCCTCCGACTATACCCCTCTACTCGAGAAAACAACCCGGCAGCCCACCCGTCTATTCCTATTCCAAATACCTATCCCAACGTAGTTCTAGTTAAGAATTCCTAGCCTTTAGGATGACAGTTTGGCACTACCTACCATTCGGAATACTGCATGCACAGTACCCTAGAAGACGTGCTATGCAGCAGTGGATTAGGTATAGAGTCAATCGTGATACTCAATATCGCAACAACACTTCTACCATTTAACAGGAGTGGCGAATGGGGACACTGAATCCGTCCCGCTCACAGATGAATGGACAAAAATGGGCGGGAATGATTGGCTAAGAAGAGTTGGCTGCTGTAGCCCTTCAAATATTTAATTGTATTTAATGAAATGCATTGCTCCTCATTATTACCTATTTTGTTGCTTCAGATTGTTATTTATGCTAGTGAGACACAAAATTTGATCCCAAGCTTATCGAGGAGTGTGATGGTAGAAGGACTATGCGCTGTTTTAAATGGATTTTTTAAATTGCGTGATAACAAATGGTAAAAATAATTAAAAGTAAAAATAAATTTTGTTAAAACTGCTCGGAGGTAGGAATCCGACCTTCTATTCAACCCGCTAACATAAAACTAACCTGGATGAAATCACGAATGTAGAGCCACATCCCAAAATTAAATGGATGCTTCTTTGGAAATGATGTTTCCATTTTGGTAATAAGATGAAGTAGGTGTAAGCAACCCTATAAAGAGGAGGGAAATATTATGGAGATACGACTTTTTTTTTAATTTCTAGATAGGTAGCCTTAGGTTCTTGCAAGTGAATAACAGTTAGGGTTGCCACATTTTCTCGAGTTAGGAACCTGAGTTTAAGAACCTGGGTTAACCTAAGTTAACCTAAAGAACCTGAGTTAAGAGCTGGCCAAGGAACATGACCTTTTGATTGCCAAGACCAATTTGTCTGCGTTGGAACGTAATATTTACAGTGTAATTCAAGGGAAAAACTGCCTATACTTAAATAAATACCTATATATAGGTATATGTATATACCATTAGATACATTCGGAAAAGTACCAGAGTTAATTGGTGTACAAGTTTTTTTGCGACGCGTAACGTTTTCAAACCAGAGCAGGTAGAAAATAACAGCTCTTGAACTCTTTTCTATAAACTCAAGGCCGCATCGGAGAAACTTGTGAACGAAAAGAAAAGTTGTTTAACCGCAAATGAGGCGGAACCTATTCCTGTTTGAGATTTCTATTTGAAGAGGATCCACTTTAAATATATAAAGAAGAATTTTTCAACCCTAAACAACTCCGGAGTTGATATCTACAGGTTGGTGCGTTTAGCAGCATTACGGTCAGAGGCAACCAGCCAAATGGGAGTAGGGCCAGTCACTGATGCAAAAACGTTCACTTCACACAAATCATTCACGACTCCTGTCTGAGCTTTCTCAGAAAATTGTATACTCGTATCTTCCCGTTCTTCATCGAATTATACAGCCGTCAGTTTTTACGTGGACAGGCAACATTTGAACGATTTCAATTAATAAACAAGTCAAAATCGAGAATCGTCGAGGACAAAATTCTCACCCAGAGGGTTTGTCTCCACACTGCCATAGGTTAGTCAGATAGAGTGTACCTATTTTGTGTGAAATGAAATCGGAATAATAATGCGTCAGAGCTAATTCAAAAAATGAGACATTTCACATCGAACAAATGGTATTCCGAATCGAAACCTCTCGTCTCCTCAAATTCCAGAGGACTAGGTACCTACTACATATATTAATTTATTTTAAAAAATTCTTAAAATAAAAAAAATTGATTAAAAAATGTAAATCAGATTAATTAAAAAACTAATTTATCAAAAGCAATTCTATGTTGATGAAATACAATGATAGAGCTCACAAAAACATGGACATATATGATCAGTATTTTTCATCTTCTAAATAGTTGTATGTTCCAACTCGAAATGAATAATACCTAGGGACAGAAACACTCCCGAAACAATCAATGTTGTTCGTGGAGGAGAAAGAGGAAGTGATTTAATGCAAAATGTCAGTCGTAGTAAAAGTGAAGTAGACGGATAACCAGGTATTTATTATGGGGAGTGGAGTATCAATGATCCGATAGTCGTAGAACTTTTGAATAAAATATTCAATTCAGAACTGCAAATTACTTTGACTATTACTACGACCAGTATGACTCACATTGAGTGGCCTGTTGTCGTCGGCAAAGGTCTGATTGCTAAATTAATTGTTGTCCGTATTTTTCCCCATCTCCTAGTCTCTCTGTAATGTACTTCTTTTCTGTATCTCTCCTCTCATCTCTTCTGTGTAGGTACCTACCACAGATGTAGGTAGGGCTATTATACAGGGTGTTCCGGAAACAGCTTTGCAAGAGGCCAGAAATATATTTTTTGGGTTATTTCTTATCGAAAGTTACTCTAGCAATTTTTAGTTAAACTCTTAGTTTTCGACGTTTTTTGCCTTTCAAGTTTTTTTTCGTAATTCACGTCTTTTGACATAAAACTGTCTGTACACACCCACAGCTTCTGTCAATTACACCCCTTTTTGTGTTTCAAAAACATACCTAATTAGTGGTTTACGTAGGAAAGCTCATTATTTTCTCTCAAACCATGCTATTTTGAAGAATTCTTGAGTGATGTTAACTCCTGCAATTTCCGCGACGGAAATTGTTGTATTTACTAATTTTTGTCTGAAAATTAGAGGTGATAATTGTGTTTGAATGCAAAACAGTGGGGTTTTCAAAGTAATAGAGTGTTTTAGAGGGTGTTGACGAGCTGATCATGACTGGATGAGTTGAGTATCGTTTCCCACGTACTTATTCTCGCTGAATTAAATGGTGACATTCCTAATTCATTTTGACTGATGAAAAATTGCTTTTTTGACAAAAAATAGTTCATATTTCACCTTTGACCAAATTTTTTTAGGCAACGTGGATAAATCTTAGGTATTTCTAGGCAATATTATTTGAGAAAATTTAAAAAAACACACATACCTCGCAGAAAATGAGCCAGAAGTGTTTTTATGTACTATTAGCATGAAACATGCTATAGCCGTGATCTGACTGCCGAGAAATGATCCGTAAATGCAAACCTGAAGTAGAGCTTGTTTTCTGATGATTTCCACGCACAACCCATTTCTCAGCTCACAAAAATCGTTTACCACTCGTTGGAAAGCTCAGAATTTATTACACATCACACCATATCTCATGCTGCCAACTTGCCCCTCCTTCCACATCCTTCAGTGAAATACTGGTACGTAGGTTAGAAACAAAGTTGGTTTGGGTTTTCAGTTTGGCATAATGATTAGGACCTTCACATTATGAAGCACGCTAGTAGAAGTTCCATGGTTTTTAATATTAGCCGGTGTAGAGCCAAGGTAGAACTAACCGGGGGTGCAGGGGGCTGGCCCCCCTGGTTCATTTCATTACATGCCTGGATTTCGTTCAATAAAGCCTTAAATATCGAGGTCATCTTAATCTCACTCCTCCATAACATTATACGTTCCATAACGGAATCAAGTTGATCATAAGATAGTACCGACATAATGTCAGATTCCAACTTGTTCTTAAGTCAGTATGTAGTTAGGATGGTAGATAGGTGCTTTGATCTACATACTGTTCACGCTATCATGGAATTTCCAGCTTATTAAGGTCTTCCGTTCGTAAAAATACCTAGTATAAAAACGTCATTACTAGCACAGTAAAACGTATACCTAGAGGACCCTTTTTTCCTATGTCCTGTCCGAGAGAGGGATTTCACTGTGCTTATATGTAAGTCATATAAATAAAATATCACTGGATCTACAACCGAACGAATTTTTAAGCAGGTTTTTCAACCCTCTCAAGAGGAATTTTGGTAGGAGGCGTTCTGGATGGCTCGAAAACCAGCGGTCTTCCGGATTTTCGGGGCGTGTGTGGTGCCTTCGCATTCATTATGTACACTGTAGGTGTTGACGTGGATGAAATCCCTCTGGATAGGGTATTGAGCTACCCCCAAGGCCGAAAGGAGGATTTCGAATACCTTGTCGTAATTTGGAGAAGCGACGAAGCGGAATGCTCGGGCATATTACAGTAGCGTCCTCTACTCACTCCCTGCTATAATAGGTCTTTGATAAAATTAGTGACGCCCTTTCCATCCCTGAGGAAAGGGTATTAGATTGGAGAATGGAAAATACTCGTACTTGAGTGAGGGAATCTGGTTGTTCGGGTCTTCTCTTCAACAACCGACCAAAACCCACAACTATTCCAATCAAAAAATCCATGCAGTTTCCTATTCGAGTAATTTCGGAAACGTTTACATGTACAGGTATACCGTAAACCGGACAGTCCCATCCGAAACAAAAATCGTAATATACTACAGAGTGTTCTAGAATGAATGAAAGTGAATTTTAATTTCCTTATTTTAGGAGTTTTTGAAAAACGCAAAAACAAGTATTTTCTATTTTTTCATTCTGCATCCAACTATGCTATGAGCAATTTTTTTTTTTTTTTTTTTTTTGGCCGTACCACATTGGCGCAATGTACACTAACTTGGTTTTTTCAAATGAAACCCTCCATTTTTCTGAATACAGATTCGGATTCACTCAAAATTTCATAGGAAAATGGCCTTTCACTCGATATTCTGAGTGCGCATAAAAGCAAGACATCAACTTTTTTTACTGTACCTAGTAAACTAGCAAGTATGATATGTGTTTTAATTGCGACGTCTAAGAAGCAACCTTGTGCATCTCAATTTTTATCAAAAATGAGTTGAATAATGTATCAGGATTCAAATTTTTGCGCCCGATACGATGGAAGCATTAGTTTTAGGGTTTGACCAATAGGGTCGCGGCAAAAAATTATTTTGGCAACATTGGGCACCTCTAAACGTCAGGGCAACATTGTTCTTCTCAGCTGTTTCTATAATCAACATGGAGTCTCAACCACCAACAAATTCTGAGGTAAGTTTTCCAACCTATTTAATTAAATTTTACTTCATTTTTCGTTTTGTTTTTCGTTCACAACCCTAGTATATTATAAAACGCATCAAATAAAATCTAAACCAAGAGTTCTAAACTGTTGTATTAAGAGAGTTTTTCGTTTATTGCTATTTAAGTTTAGAAACAATTTTATTCCTACCATGTTTGTATACCTATAACATGTTTTTTGATTGGGATACTAAAATGTATGTTGAAAAAGTCAGTGAGACTGAAAGTGCTAAGGGTGTGAATAACTACTTTTTGTTTAGCACTCAAGCAAGAATTTTGTTACTAAGCAATTTACTTTTTCAAACTGTTGTATAACTAGTCATATTACCTACTGAGTTTTTTATAGGAAGAAAAAAGGAGACTTTTTATTGAGATTTCCCAATAAATATGACTTGTGCTGTGAGTCTTCATCACACTGAAAGTTTTTTAATATTCCTAAAGTTTGGATTTTGTTTTGCATTGTAATACAGAACGATTTTCGATTTAAAAAAATTGCATTTTATACTGCAACTACTCTTTATTTATCAAACAATCAATTTCAATGACAGTGCAACACTTTACTCCAGTACCTAGTATTTTAAATAACTTTTGAAGATTTTAAAAATCAATAGTCAACATTGTGCATGTGCATCTCAGCAAAATATCACAGTAAACTTGTGCATCTCAACTAAATTTCATTAAACCCATTTTTCCGGATTTTTGACTAATTGTCATGAAGATCACACAAAAGATTTACATTAAAATGCTTCAAGAAATATTACAGCGGTGCCAGATTGAAAGGGAAACAGTTTTTTGCTTGTCCTGTAAAATGACAAAAGTTGAGATGCACAAGGTTGCTTCTTAGACGACGATTGGTTTTTCACACGAAATAACGTGGTGATGTTGATATTTGATTCAAGACAACATTTCAAATTTTCATTAAATTTATGGGATGTTCCAATTTTTAACGAATCGAAAAATCGACATCACCATATTCCCCGTGGAAAAAAAAACGGATTAAAACATGTATCATGCTACACCCAAAAAAACTTTATTTCTTGGTTTTTGGTCGCACTTTTTTGCCCACCCAAAAGTTCGAGTGAAGGGTCATTTTGTCATCTGAATCTGCACTGAAAAATGAGGGTTTTCATTCGAAAAAACGAAGTTGGTGTGCGTTGCGCCAATGTGATGCGGTACAAAAAAGGACTCATGGCATAGGTAGTTGAATGTATAATTTGAAAAATAGGAAATAAGAATTTTTGCGTTCTTTTGAACAACCGCTGAAATAGGGGGATGAAAATTCACATCCATTCATTAAAGGACACCCTGTATGCGAGGATGTGTTGCAATTAGCATACTACAGAAAAGTGGTGGTAAAGTAAAAGTGGAAGTGAAATTAAGAAATCGGTGTTATAATGTTTCAACATTTTCTGGGGGTGATCCCCCTTTTCACTGGGGTGTTCCATAACACCAGACCTCCCGCCCTAATGCGCCACAGTTCTTTGTGCACACTTTGAGATTCGAGTCATTCGGTAGTCCTGTTTTGTTCATTGAGAATGTAATGCATTTAGATTTTGCTATATTCTTGGTGAGACTTTTTTTGCTGAACCTATTTGCTACTTTATGGATTGTAATTTCATCGTCTAAAAGGTCACCAATTGCCCACTCAAACTCATGGAAAACTGGTCATTAATATATGTAGTATGAGAAATAAAATTGCCTCAAGGACAGAGCCTTGGGATACTCCGAAGGAAATCTTTTCCAAATTCCCAATATCTTGATCCAAATCTATCATTCCATTTCGATGAAATTTACAATTATTAGGTGAGCTGGCCCCAAAAAAAAGGAACGAATGAACATGTTTATTGTATTGCTATCGAATCAATGATTGCGCAAGCATAAGAACGCTCAAAAATCTCACGAGCAACTTGTTTTGCTTGGGGGAATCTCATTTTTGAAAAGAAAATAGAATGTCACCGCCAGCTTTGGGAGTCGAAAAACAGAAGGTTTATAAACATGAATCGATTACTGGGAAAAGCGAGAAGAAGACTGCAAGCGCGTAACGAGAACAAGGGCTGGCAGCACACCCAATAACCGTAGATTTTCATCGGCGTTCAGCAACAAGTGGAGAGCCAATTTCCTGAAATACCAATCGGGTTGTGGTTAGCAGTTCTGGGTTCCCGGCCTTCACAAGAAGCGTTAGGTGCTCGAGTAAAGACCCCTCTGCCTGAGTCCCCACTCAAGGGGCGCAAATTTATTGAGATTTGTCTCAGTGACCTTCCTTTTGACGGAATCGATCCCAGTAACGGTCCACAAACTCCTGCCAAAGCCTGATTTACCTTCTGTCGGGAGGCCAAGTGACAGGTCTGAGGGTCTTTTCATTCGCATCTGACCACAGACTGGAGCAAGGTTGGAAAAAAACGAAAAACATCACATTTATTGGACAACACATATCACAAGCATTTTCAACTTTAGCTATGTAACTACTACTCATTATCATATTGGTAGGTAATTATTTCCCTTTGCACACTTTCTTTTAGTATGGACCATGTATTGCAAAAGCATGCCCAACTTGTTAGAAAGGAAACTTTTCACATACAAAACATCTATTCTAATTAATATATTTACAGATAATGTTCAAATTCTTGAAATCACTGATAGGATATAATATTACATAAATATAAATATTAATAATTATGGTGGTTCTAACGCAGGCACATTTTACAGTAGTCATACACTCTGAAAACTGAAGTCCCTAAACTTTTTATCTTGGATTCCGTCAAACATAGTGAGTCCTTACAGAATCCATGTTGTATCGTTGTGTCTTCGCCAATTTACGTCGCTTCGTTCGATGGTCGTCTCTATTTTCGAGTATGAGGAGGTGAGGTATGAAGTTTTCGATGTTTTTACGAGCGGCCACAAGCACTCATAAATATTATGTTTTGTCCGTGTATGTCATGTGATGTCCATGTATAGCGACAGGAACAAAGAGCTGCACGAATCAAAGTGACCCAATCTTTTGAGTATCCGGATTGTTGCTTTCTGCAGCGGGAAAAGCTCTTTAGTATGTGGCGAATTACCTCACAATTTATGAAAGTATAGCAGACAAAATAATGTTGAACTCAAGTTCGAAAGAGAACACAGAAAAACGAATGAATTTACTTTCATAAATTCCACACAGGCGTCAACACGATGCTCAGGGCAACATCAAGAACAATAATTACCCACTCCAGATGAGTTCGGTAGACTTCTGTGTTTTATAGCTACATAAAAGCCGTTGGCTACTATACTTCCACTATAGCGTTATTGTTGAAGTTATTTAGGTGTAAGTACTCTTTTCGTTCTGACCTTCTGACTTCAGTATGCACAAAACTATTTCCTTTAACAACTAAACCTTTGGATTACAAAGTTTCGGCGCTCGCCTCTCGTGTAGATATTAGTCTTCTCGTGTGTTTAAAGGCTGAGTTGAGGATGAGCCACGTGTATAAAAACGAATCCCACACGTGTACGTATGTCTTGTATCGATATTCCCGCTGTCCACTGAAAATAATATAAGCCGGGGCTAGAAATCTTCTTGCCTTGAACGGCACGTACTCAGAAAATAGAGTAATCTCGTGCCAACCTCACTATTATCGAGACATCCTCTTGATCCTCACACATCGCCAACTCTTATCTGAAAATCACACTAGAGAGCCGTCCCCTTTAGCCATAACGGTTGATCCTCCCTACTGTGGCTTATTGACGAGTGTTGGTCTGTATGAGGCTCTAGTGATCTTCTAGTGAACCGAGCACTCTTATCCACCGAGCACTTGAATCTTTTAGCCACAAAACTGTCCGATCCCACACCCTCTAAACCCCGGAAGAGATGTCGTTCAACTCTCCCAAAAAGTAAGTGTCCACTAGGATGTGGATACACGTATAGTAATGTATATACTATTGTACTCGTACTGACGACGTGAGTATCTACTCAATAATCTATGGTGAAAATAAAAGGCATTCCGTGAATTCAAGTTTTCGCCACTTTTTTTTTTTTTTTTTGTGTGTCCAGTAATGTGCGAGATCCATGAATTACAGAGCCAGAGGAAGAAGCCTAAAGCATTACTAACAGCGCTAAACAGGCAAATAATGAAAAGTATGCATTTCTTCCTCACCCTGAATCCAAAACGCTGCAAATTATTCACAACGGTATAATATTATTTATTTTGTAGATCGCTCATCTGCAAAGATCCTATCAGTGAATTTCTATGTAAGCAAGTAAGTTTTAAGTAAATAAGCAAAGTAAGTGGTGTAAGTTGATAAATTGGTAAGTTGTAATAAATAGGTAAGTTGGTAAGATTTAAGTTTGTAAGTAACATCCCCAACGTTATACTTTATCGCGAGATTCATCATCATGAAGTTTTCTAGTTCTAGCCGGTAGAACACGAGGAGCGGAGCGCCGAGTTTTTTAAAATAATTTCCATGTACTCACTTACAATCTATTGTTACTATGGAAAAATAACTTCCTGATTTTGAACTACCCCACAAGAATCGTTCACCACTCTTTGGAAATTGGAAAGCTGTGATTTTATCACACATCACACCACATCTCATACTGGCAATGTTCCCCTTCCTTTTGACACCCTTATGAACAATGAAATTAAATGGGAAGAAGCGTGTTCCAAGTTTCTTCAATTTTAGCCGTTAGGCTCTAGGTGGCAGCAAAGAGTGGTCCGGGGGTCCAACCCCGACAAGGCACGAAGCGCCGAGTTTGTCGTCCTCGATTCCAAAGGTTCATACTCGAAAATAATAAACCAAAAGCATAGGACTAGATGATAATATAGTAGGTACGTAATCGGTCTAATAAAAACAATTTTTAACTTCGTTAGCATATTTTATTAAAAAATAATGTTGTTCGTGTAATGGTCGGGTTGGTCGTGTGGTGAGGTGCTTCAGGGGGATGCTCTATTTAGATGCCATGATACTTACACTATTGGATACAACGCGTGGGTAGTCTCTTGCTCACAGGTACCTGTGGAAAAGCGTAGATATTGAAGAAATGACATCGATACTATACTTCCTCAATTAGGTAGCTCGTTCTATCAAAGCCTTATGGTATTATTTTCAGTTTTGGGTCTATGCTTTCTAAAGTGACCACTGGTCAGATTCGATATTTGCCTCTGGTCAAACGGACATCGTCACCGGAAGGTACCTTGAGGTGGTGACAACGAGGACCGCCATTCACTGGAAGTAGGAACCTACCAAGGAAAAATCCTTTTTTTTTTTGCAGAGACCTTAGACCTTTTCCTTTACCTTACGATTTGAATGAAGACGTTAGTACCAGGAATCGCATAGAATATAGAAACTTATCCTACACGCTAGTGGAAATCCCAAATGAATAAATATATACTAACGCACGCCCCCTCTCCCCCCTCACTCGTCGACCAAATCCCTTCTCTCCCAGGAACTCGTATTCTTACTCAGTTTTTTCTTCTTCGACAAAATTCTTAATCTCGGATGAACTTGAAAGTAGAGAAATATTTCATGGACTTTATGACCAGTCGTCACCATAATATAACCTTGTCAGACTAACGATGATGTGGAGCTTCTTAACGACAACCCACTTTTAGGATGGCCGGTGATAAAGTTCCAAGAATACCCCTTGTGTGAATAAAAAAGAGAGTGTAGTCGCCTTGGGCAGAAAGTCATTTTTATATGAATCTACTTCATCAATGGAAGTTAGGTACTTTCCAGGTACCTAGGCTTGACGAACTGAAGGTATTTTACCGTGTTCCGATATGGATACCAACAAGACCAGCTGCGTATGTACTGAATAACGATACAGATCATGACGCGATACAATAATATTGGCAGCAGAGGTACCCACCTATAGTTGATGGGGCAAAATTGAGATGATAATATCACCTCAATAACTAGGTATAGGTGGTTGCCTATGCTGCTATTTATCCATTTTCCGTGGCTGTAATTTGTATAAGACCTTCTTAATATATCATGTAAAATAATATATTAACTGAATCTCACTGCCACCCTGGCGGTCACACACACTGACAGCCGACACACGGCAGACATGGTGTAGTCAAAATTGGTTCATCAAAAGCTCCAAGAATGCAAACATGTTATGGTGACCATCAACCATTTGCTTGGCAATCGACAGTGTTTACTCAATCAAAGTTTCTAAGGAAGGCAGAAGAAGGAAAAGAGTGTACGACATCTACTGCTACAGCCTACACCCTGCAGGTGCGACGCGACCTTCTTCCTCGCGGCCTTCACACGTAAGCTGGCTTTTGCATACCCTGCTTTGAATAAAACATAAGTTTTATTCACCTGGATGCCTA
>JAEMON010000002.1:16922883-16935509 GCA_030264115.1 Lygus lineolaris | reverse complement strand
TTACGAAACAATCCAGTCTGGGCATGAATATTGGAGAAATTCAATTACAGCGTGCAGATGTTTTGGTTTTTTTTATGCGCATGATATTGAAAATGGGAAAGTCCACCCTTATAAATGGAAAAGCATTCGTTTAACTTGTAAGTGCTATAATAATTGACCAAAATATGTAGAGAGGGTGGTTCCTTGAGTCGTATTTAACCGTAGGTACATTCACGTTCCACGGTTCCACGAAGGAATTTCAGAAGGAACATTTCAGAGATACAATTATTGATTATATGGCTTATTTTATTGGACTAAAATTTTAACTACTCGTAAGGGTTGGGTAAACAAAGTTTCGGCCCGCCGGGAACTATAGAGAGTAATATCTGAATAAATCAAACTTAGATGATAGACCATTAGGTAAGGGTTCCCAAATTTTCGCCGGAGCCAGAGATTAGATAGCCATGGAATGGGAGGGAGGAAGGGGGAGTAATGCGGATTATTTCACGGTTTATTATGATCTTCTCCTTGGCATTACGGAACAGAGTCTTCAATCAAAATTACTGACATGACCATATCCCTCCGGTTACTTATGTTTGCATTCTCCAAGCTAAACCTAGATTTTTACATGAGGCTACACATTATTTGCTAATCACCGCATAATTATTGTATTTATTAGCTAATTTAATGTGTTATCCAACGTAAAAACCGTTGATATAATTATCTTTAAATTAGGTATGCCCCCAGTCCTGTCAATTGGCCAGGAATTCAGAGCCTGTCGGGGGAAAACGGAACAGTAAAAAACACGTTAGGGGCCCACAGTCGTGTTCTATACTGATCCCGACGAAGCTGGGTCACCTGTTTGTGAATATATTTAAAAATGTAATGAACTATCCGTACTTACTTACATACAATGTATGTCATGTTATGTCAAGAGATGTCATGTCTTTCAATAATCTGTCTTTGCTAGCGCAATAGCGAAATTGAACAATGTCATTTGAATCTATTTATTGTTTAAGCTGAAAACTTTACACATCGATCACAAATTAATCGGATCATTCTATTTCTGAAAACTATGATCAATAGAGGGAGGAAATAGCTCAGGGCTTTTTTGTAGTCTTAACGAACTAAACTAAATTTATTTCCTTTCAACCTGGTGAACAAGAATTTATAGATGCCGATTTTTTCCATGGCCGTAAGCTTCTTCACTGTGCGATGTGATGGCTTGCAGCCAACTTTATCGTCCTCCTTCCTGAGCTCTATAAGATTGTTACTATTTTTGAAGGGAACATCGTGTCTGTTATATTTCAATGGAAGGGTAAATACTATGGACCTTGAGAATGAATTGGGCTATTTCGAAGTTCCGCGAGAGATGGTTAGGACTTCATCACTTTTGTTGGGTAGAGCTATAATGATCGAAGCCACCTAACCGAGCATATTGTTTTAACAGCGGGTTATTTCGAATGAATTGTTGATTTTCAAATTTAATTCCTACCGGAAGTCCTTGCCGTAACAATTGTTTTTGTCGAGGAACCCATTGTCCTTCCTTGAATGTCAATATTGTGTTTGGTAGTAAATTTTCAAATGAGAGCTAAGTGTGGGCGTGAGTTGTTGAAGACTACAAAAAAGGAGGAAGACCCCTCGATTCGATGTAAGACTCAAGGATGATGAGCCCACTTCACAAAGTTTTGGTGAAGTTCTATGTTATATAAATGGGTACCATTGCAAAATTCGTGCCACTCCCGTTATTCGGTTCTGTCACAATGTTCCATTATGTTTTTAGGGGCCGCAATCAATGCGAGGCCTTCGCTCTATAAAATAAAACTGTTCAAGTAAGTTCGGACGAGCCAGTGAGATATAAATTGGCCTTGCATAGGTAGAATATCATTTATGAGTAGTAAGGTAGTGGAATGAGGAAGGGGTAGGTGGAGTGGGTAGGTAGGTAGTGGAATTCAGTTATTTCATATTTTCACATAATTATTTATTTCATTAATATTGAAAATTAGTGGTTGGTTCATAATTGGAAAGTCAAAGGCTTCACATTCTTTAGGGAGCGATAGAACAAAATGGGACATTCCTTCCAGCTGAACAAAGCCTCTGATTCATGAAACGCAAAAGTATCAATCATCTCATTATTTAGTTGAGAGTGACTAAAAGCTTGCCACCCGTCATTATTCAATGAACCTTTTCAATACGATGCGGAAGGACAAATCATTATAACGCCCTTCAAAAGTTCTACGTCGTGAAAAAAAACGAGCTTCTCTCAAATTGAAAAGAAAAGGTCGTTTTCATCGATCAAGCGAGTGAGACTGTTTGATATCTTCTTATATATCAGAATGGGTAGTTGAGAAAAGAAATAATATTGTTTGAGTTCCCTTCTGGATATATATTTGACTCGAGAACCATGTTGTATTACGTGTCTTTCAACTGTTGCAGTGATAATGACCTGTTCAAATCGTCTATGGAAGATTCCTCAATAACATTCCCTTGATCTCTCTCTCTCATTTGAAAATGTCAGTGTTAGCTACTCTCTAATTATAAAAGAACCACACTAAATTAGCAATTTTTCGAATAAAATTCAGCTATTGCTATGGCTTCAAAATTGTACTTATGCAAAATTTTGAAATTTGTTTCCATACGAATCCGTTCACTCCATTCTAAAACGATTCCTGAAGTTTAAAACTTTTTCATGTGTACCTATATGTATGTATATAAAATAAAATAAAAAACGTCAAATGTCACCAATACAAAACTAAGGATGAGAGTGATGAGTTAAAGGGGTCAAATTGGGAGTTTAACGTTTTGCCCCCGCGGAGGATGTCGTTTTTACACAAAGTGTTAGTTACACAACAAAAAAAAAATTTGTTGCTTTGTTATGTGAGCTATTAGTATTACCCAGAGGACACAGCAAGGAGGTTGCTCACGTTGTCCCCCAATTTTAGTTTCATGAACCACCTCGTAAACTCATTTACTTAATAAACTACTCATCTACATAAACCACGAATTTCGTCAAATTGGCAAGTCAGTGGAATTGGTGGCGGAGCTTATCGCTTAAGAACACCGCATGCTTGTAAGCGATTACTACTTATTTCATTTCTTTGGTGGCGGTGGATCCAACACCACCACCAAGTCGAGCCAACACTGTTGTATTAATACTTCCAAAAATATAACCCACTGCTATTTTAAATAATTTTAGACATTTCACCTCGTTTACAAACCCTTGAAAACAATCATTGGTATCATGTAAACAATAATTTTGTTTCATATCGGTTCATACTAGGTACAAAAAACATATTAAAATAATTAAAAAAAAACAACTTAGCTATGTAATTGGGTAACCGCGTGGACGACCCAGAGTTTGCCCTTATCTCCTAGAGGGACGAAACGTAACAGTTCAGAGGACAGTGCGATTAAACGCTAATGGGCTCCCACTTAGCGGGGACGAAACGGAAAACGACCGTCAAATTTTGGAAAATAAGGGTCATAACACGAGTTTTTCGAGGTTTTTGGTGTGAATTTCCATCTACATAGGAACTTAATATGGTATATTCGGAATCAGCGGCGAATTGCCTATAAGAATTGCCCACATAATCGGTCAAAATGATTCTTTGAAAATTCGCTCATCCACTCATGCTGCATGAATGGAACGCTTTTCAACAATCACGGCCGAAATCTACTAAGGTTCATGACCGTAATTCATTGACACCTCAGCGGTATCCTTATCATAGGTAGGTAACCCTAGCATAATGATGACCTGATATTCTTCATTGAAGTAGGTGGGTAAATAATTTACCTATTTAGGCAAATAGGTATAAAGTATTGATATTTGCCTAAATATCATTAACTAATATATAATAGGTAGTTGGGATGTTTCCAGGTTCTACTTGTGATGAATAGTGTGAACTAGACACTACACACTATCTACTGCTTTTGGGTGTATTTAGTTGTGTTTGTCTGTAGTTTGCTCTAATTTGAAGAATTGAATTCTGAGTCACTTCAAAACAAGAAAGGTTCCACTGATACCATTGACTAAAATTTGTAAGCGTATCCAAAGCTCATGCCTAGGTATACTTCTTTGTCAGGGATCAGCAGAACACTCGCAAACACAATGAACATTTTATAGTTATGACGTAGAGACCTTCAAGTTTATTAGTTTCGTCAAGCTCAATATTACGCTCCCAAGCTTGACATTAGACTCTGTAGTGACACAGAAAGCAAATATAATCTCGCCCTATGGAACTCCTTGGATATCCTCGTAATTACCCAATATCCAACGCGACGTACGATAATATAAGCGTGAGATGCTTATGGGTATAACATTCGGTGATTTTATTAAGGACGCAGAGCGCTGCGCAGGTGTACCAAATATACTCGAACCCATAATATATATGTTGTGAAATCGTTGGGACCTCTCTGGGAAATCTCCCGTGAAGTTCTTGTGAGGAGCTCTTTGATTTATTTCGATGATTCAACCACTTAACATTATCTTCAAACGTTATAAATAAATATCAAAGGTATTATGCACAAGCGTGGGAGTGTTACAAAACTTTTAGCTTACATCCAAGCCTCATCTCTCAACTGATTTCTGGAATTCTTAACCCAATTTGTTACACTGTTATACGGAAGGTGCCTAATGGGCTAATGACCAATTATATAGTATTCGATTGTGTTATTGATATGATATAATATATAAATACATATAACTTAATATTCACACTTCCAAATTCACTTCAGAGTGAAAATATTATTTGCAGAGTTTCGTTATTAAGCTGCGAATCGCATTTTGGAATGGAGTAGATTTCTTCACACCTTCTTCATCATCATGAATACAACCGAGGAACGTACTCAAGTAAATATGCCTCATCAAGTTTCATAACAAACTGCAATGGCAAAAACTATAATCCCGAGACTGTGATGAACTGACAAGCAACAACGCGATCGCGAATTTTCCCCATTACATTGCATTTTTCACACTTTTCCATGCGCCAAGGCTACGATGATCCAACCATGATGCAATTTACAGGAAATTATCTGAGGGTTAGCCCCAAACCACCCTCTAATTTTGAGCCGAATCGGATCGTTACGTAGGTTACCTTGTGAGAAATAGAGGTTTGGAAAATTTCACGTTTGCCCATGCTGAGAACCTGAACCCGACTGAAATTTATGTGGGACCATCTACGGCCCAACCTACACAATCCCTTAAAATGGCATTGAAACTTACGAAAACTGTGGAAGTTGTGCGTGTGCAAGGAGTCTCGGACACTCACGCACATTATATAGACAGACAGAAACGGAACCAAATTGGTACAGAAAGGTCTAAAACGTAAGATGAGAGTGACAATGATTTGGGTGTTTCTAAAAGTTTCTTCACTAACATTGATGAACGGGGCAACTACCTACTAGAGAGCCAAAGATGAATAGAACTCTAATTGAACGCTCGTGAGAACTCTTCAGCGATCGATATCGAGATTGAACGATGCTGTGAGAATTAAAAGCGTCGAACAAATGGGGTGAGAAAGAGAATTAGAGTTCATTATAAGGAATGAGAGTGAACGACCAGGCGGATTGACTTTCTATCGTAAGTAAATTTCAATCAAAGAGACCATTAAGAATGTAGAAGTCGGAGGGAATAGTGGATGGGAAAGGAGAGGATCAGATTGATTACCCTCTTCGTAGTTTGAGAAAGCGTTCAGTGCCATCGAGTGAGGGAATGGCCTCGAGGTGCAAATCAACCCTGCATTCTTAAACCGACAACGTTGGAACTGCTTGATAGATAGATTGCATTTCATAGATTGCCACTTTTGTGAGAACTGTGGTGACTCCGTTGAATTCTATGGGTACTATGGCTTTCCCTATGAGCTTAAAACAGCTCTTTGGTGTATGATCGGAGCTGAACTAGTGTTGGTTTGATTCTATCATTCATTCCCGGTTTATCGAAGCTGGATTTTGGGAGGATGGTGATACCTGCTCCTGAGTCCACTTCAAACGTTTGACATTGACTACCAATTTTTTAATTACTATTTTATTTTTATTTTTTTGTAAGCGTCTGAGTGGATATGTTATGGTAGATACGTCAGGTATAAACTTTGAATAATATGCTACCTATTAGACCCAAGAATCGTTTGACATCATGTACGTTTCTGGGTTGGGGGACATTCATAATTGCATCTATCTGCTCAGGAGATTTTGCAATACCTCGGCTGTTTATCAAATACCCAAGGTACTCAATCTTTGTTTCAAAAAATTTACATTCACCCCTGTTCACATGTAGGTTGAACGCTTTTAGTCTCTCAAGGCATGCCGTTAGGTTTGACTTACATTCCTCAATTGTAAATCCAAAAAATCAAGAAATCGTCAAAATATGTTATTACTCCATTATTTTCATTCTGTGTTTCATTTCTTATACTAAACAATGATTACATTTTCCCACCCTTGATGTGCTTAGCATGATTAACAGGGATGCTGAAAACTTACAAAAACCTGATTTCGGTATGATGTGTAACGATATGACTATAAAAGGTATGACTTGATATGTAAATACGAATCTCGATTTTAATGAACCTGGTTTTTCATCGGTTTCTTCCAGTTTTCTCTGGAGGGAATAAACTTAAAATTATTATTCACATCGTGAAGTATGTATTTATGATTGCATAAGATACGTATTTCCAGAAATTTTCAAAACAACGAACGTGAAAAAGAATACATAGGATTTTGAACTGGGTTGGGGCATGGCTGAGGAGCTTCTCGAGCCGGTTGTCCCGTAAGCCCCCAGTTCTTGATATTGAAACGATATACCAGATTCACTAGGAACCCTTGCAGAATCAGTCTTAGCGCCGAAACGTGCCTTTTCCTTGTTGGGATAGGTCAACCAAACAGAGTAACGGGATGTCGGGAGCTGAACGTTTCGTCCCTCAGAAGGTGAAATTATAACGTTTCGTTCCCATGGTGGATTTACGTTTTGTCCCAGCTCTTACGATTCGTCCCCGTGGGAGGGTGCCATTAACACGTAGTGTTAGTTACACAACATAAATATATTAGTGCTTTGTTATGTGAGATCTTAGTATTACCCAGCGGACACAGTTAAGAGGTTGCTCACGTTGTTCCCCAATATCAGTGGCATGAACCATATCGTCAAATTCCACGCACGATCAGATTTTCATGGGGTTTTTGAGCGATATCCGCGTGAAAATCTGGAGGTAAGTGGGAAGCCTGGACGAGAAGATAGAGCGATTCGAACGGAAAATTTGTTCGTCATCGATATCGGGCACAGAAATTGACCGACGTGATCTGTCGCCTCTCCCTAACGGAAAGATTCACGGGAGAGATAACTGTGATCTGCCGCAGATCTCGGAAATCTTTTGTCCTGTCAAAGGATTTTAATCTACCAGATCTAGGTCGGTTACCGATCAAAATTTGAGAGAAATCTGCCGATTTGCCTCAGTAACGAGACGATCTGATGGGATGACAGACATTGGCGAGTGAAGTCTTCCAGATTTTATCGTGGAATCGTTTGCAAGGGGCAACGGCAGATCGCAATCGGCTGAACTGGTCGATCGCGATGTCAGCCATATTGATCAGCCGATCACATCTCTGCCGTAAATATCCGCTCGTGTGTGGCCAGCTAATATTATCTGCTTAATAAAGTACAAATTATCATTTTAAGGTATCATCAGGTATCATTTTAATAAATAACTTCAATATATGTAAAAATGATACCTTTTCATATGAATAAGTCTTTTTAATTGGTTTTCATCGCAAATCCTTGATTCTACTGAGGTATTTTATAAAAGTTGCTCCAGGCCAAAAAGGGCACATCTGCATTAAGTTGGTATTTTCCTGGGATGAAAAGGGTACAAATACGTTTTTTGGAAAAAAGTCGAAGTTTTAGCTGCTTGAGTGGGAAAATAGCTGATTAACGTTTAACTGCTCTATAACTACAGTAATATACCTTCATGATCCAAAAATGAAATTACAAGTATCTTAAAAACTGTAGGTGAGACGATAAATTGAAAAAATGAAAAAGTTCAAAGCGGATTTTTCAAAAATGGCCTTTTGAAGTTGTGCCCCTTTCATTCTCGGGGTGCGAACTGAGTTGTGCCCCTCTTTCCGCCAAAAGTCACCCCGACGGCCAGAACGAGTGGGGCACATCTCTCTTGCGGCTAATTTTTGCACTAAGAATATGGTCATCAGCTCTACGTGTAGATGTGTAGAACTCGCCGTCGCGAGTTTGATAGGTGCATTTAAAAAAACTCGGTTTTTTGAGTTGTACGCCATTCATTCTCGGGGTGCGAATTGGATGACGGCGTGGACGACCCAGAGTTTGCACTCAGCTCCTGCGGAGACGAAACGTAACAGTTCAGAAGGCAGTGCGGTTGAACGTGAGGACGAATCGCAACACTTGCTAAATGGGCTTTCACTTGACCGGGACGAAATGTACAACGCCCGGCTGAACGGTATGTACCCTCCCACAATTCCTTTGACATGACGTATATTAGCTACGGAATGCTGCCATATAAGGAGTTTTTTCCTTGGGAATGAGTGATGTGGTGGAGGTGATACCGCTTCCAGGCCTGGAAGTACAGTATACATAGGTTGACCAAACGTCCCCGTTTGAAGACGAAAAAGGGGACTGCTTTTTGAGTTCCTGTCTCAATGTCCCTTGACAAGTACCCTAAAAGTCCTAAAAGTACCCTTTTCTCATGAAATGAAGATCGTCCTCTCAATAACAAGTGATAATCCTTATCATTATCACACTGTGTCACACCCTAACCCTATCACTCGCATTCATCCAAAGAACAATTTGTTCAACAGAAAAATACTGTGTTCACAGTCGGTAAAAATTAATATGTTTGTGTTCAATTTTCCCAGAATTGTTTAAAATGTTTCTGTTACGCTTTTCAATACCTACTCTAAGTTGACGTCTGTGATTTGTAAACTTTTCTGAGATTTCGAAATGAGTCAGTTACGTTTTCTCAAATAGGTTTTATCAACGGTGTCCGATATAAAAGTTAAGATATTTGTGGTGTTGTCAACTGGTTTTTGTGATTTTGAATAGGTAAGTCATTTAATTTATTGGTTACCTGATTTTGTATTAGGCACGTACCACGCAGAGGTTGTGGTGGATGTCTTTCAAATTTTATACCTTTCTCAAATTTTAAAATCTAATGTTGCTTGCTTATCCAATGGGTTTTTCCTAAAAAAATTAAGTATAAGTAGCCATGATTGCAGAGTATATTTTAAATGTGATTAAAATACATTCCTACCTTCTTATTATACTAGTGAAGTATGACGACTTTTGTGGTAGCGTCGGGCGATGGTGTTTCTAATAGCTACGAATAAATAAGAGGTTAATAAACAATATATACAAACGGAATGTAATCGGCGCAGTTTGGCCACAAGAATATTCACAATTTTAAATCGACTTAACACTTTTACAAAAGTAAATATATGACGGATGTCGTTGCTGGGAGAGTTCAGGCGAAAGGAGGAGCTTATCCCTGCTCAACATTGGCCCGATGTCTCTCAAGATTTCTTCTTCACCTTCTGATGCCGCTGGAGAGAAATTTAAAGACACAGGTTTAGCTCTTGCTCCGTTTTTATAGAGAGACAAGCACAATTCTTTTTCTTTTTAGAGCGTGATCTTGAGGGTGCGTCCAACAGAGGGTAACCCAATCATACTCAGGGACTGACCACTCGAGTGTTGGGATTACCGGGGCCGAAAACTTGGGCACACCTGGTCTCAAGGGCGCGATGCCAGTGTACATGTTGCCTTAGCTTAGGTTCTTGACACTTTGAGAGGTTGATGGTGGAGGTTGGGTTCCCTGGGGTATGCCAATGCTCCACACATCGAAATTGCCCGCTACCAGGCGTCCTGAAGAGGTGCTACTGGGTAGGGGAGATGCCTTAGCTCCAGTATTGGTGGAGCCAGCGAGTCCTGGAGGGGTCAGAAGAGTCCTACACAGGAGAGATGAGTTGTCGTCTTAGGATCCAGACTGTGGGAAGTCCTTCTCGGTGCGTAGGTATCTTTCTGCGGAACGGGTGTGCAATGCCTCCCTGATTCCTGTTGGTATGCGGAATGTCCCTTTGCTCCTTGGGAATCCAGTTAATTCCCACGTGCGGCTGTAGTTCCTTCGTGAATCACCTCTGGAGCGTAGGATACTCGTACGCCCACGCGATGAATTCAGTCAGACAGGACGTGCTTGACGGGGGCGTTGTCTCTATAAAGAGACTGGGGTTCTTGAACCTGAGCCCTGGAGAGGTTCTTGACATCTGCCGTTGCTCCTGGGACCCGGGAAGAGGTTTTCCTGAAACGAAAATAGCGGTACAGATCCCACAGGGAAGACCAGGAGGCCGAAGCTACTCGACTGGTCCAAGCCTGGGGCGGTGCCGTTGTCCCCACTTGCTGGGAACCGGACGAAGGAAGAAGTGGCCGCCTCAATGAAGGGAGCTGACCGCTACGGGAGGACGACGAGAGCCTCTACCACGAAGGGAGGATGAAGATAACCTCTACCACTGGGGGAGGGCGAAGATAACCTCAAACGGTAAGGGAGTACTGCAACTAACCTCAACCACGAAGGGAGGGCGAAGATAACCTCTACCAGAAGGGGAGGAGCAGCTGCTGTAGATCCTTGTTAACCCAAGGCTGACCCATTTGTTAGGATGTTAGGGTTTTCCAGCTCCACACCAGGGGTTGTTAAAAAAAAAAAAAAAAAAAAAAAAAAAAGTTTCTCCACTGGTCTGAAACTGGAATAACTGAAATAACTGATTAAAGAAATTTTGAAATTCATCTTTATTCTAATATCGTCAGGTTGAGAGGGGAGGAAAGGCCGTCATATTAGTAAGTACTAGTAAGTAGGTGTTGAGGTACGAATAGGGGCAGGGAAGTACATATTCCAAGATTTCCCACTGAGAGTCGTGTACCCTGTTAAGCTCAAAGATTTATGGTCACCCTAAGTATACAGGACATGACTTGCTAAGGCGATTTTTATTTCTGTATAAGTAGAAAAGCATCTTACACTTGGGCTAAGAAAGTTCGTGAGGTTTTTGATATTCAGCTTGCACTTTGCTATTCAGAGCTTTGTGGAAAAATTGTATTCTGTCAGCTGGTGGCTATAAAGAAAATATCCTTATCTGGACGTATCTGCTGCCTTGCGCCTTTACAGCGTGGCCTAACCTTTATGAAAACCAATATCAGCCCATGCACATTGGCTAATCCGGACAGGGAAAGATCTTGATTTCAATAAGATGAGAACCTCATATAAATTACGTTAGGATAGTAGCTGGGTCACAAATACACGTTCGGAGTAGTTGGGGCACCAATACTCAAATGATCGAAGCATCAAACTAATAACTAAAGTCAACCAGTGCATTATAATATAGGTAATTATTTTAATTATTGCTCAAGCGAAAATAGGTATTAGGTATTAGGTCCATTGGGATAGGTGCCTACCTATCTCAATTAGGATTTGTTTCCAATGAAATTCTGTCCGGATTCCAATATTCCGTCTGGCCAACTCAAAGCATGCGAAGGTACCTCCAATTACGATAAATTATTCTGTTACAAATCGAATACAATTAATCTAAATTAATTTCCCTTCGTTAGTGTTATCGACGCATTAGAATTATTCCATAGGTACGTTGAGATTTCGTGGGATTGAAATAGATACCTATTTGTATTATGAAGATATTTCGAATATTTGGTTTGATATAAGGTGTGACAGACCAAAAAACACGTCAATTATGTAGGTACGATAAATCATGATTTCCGTGTTCGCCTCGTGTCACTCCAAATAAATCATCAAGTTTTGGGTTAACAGGAAAGTGGTTCTGTATAAAAAAAAAAAAAAAAAGTGATGTCCATGAATATTGAAAGCGGAGGTTGTTATATTAATAAAATCATAACCGTTGGAGCTCCGAATGTTTATCCCGACGTGTGAAAACCCGATGAGCGGTCATTGTTGGGATAAACAAGATTCTCCACCCTTCACCGCTTCTTTTGTCCTTCTATATGTATGCCACAACAGGTGCTCTCTCATTTAATTTATCACTTATCAGGATGTCATGAAGTACCGACTCCATTTTTAGCTTTGAAACCATTCTTTGTGGATATTTACGCTATAAAGAGATATTTACCGTTTTCACCACACATGTAAGATTTAACCAATTGGATGGGAAAACAATAGGCTCCAGAATACTCCAAGAGTGTCACAATTGGAAATGATGGGTGATTTAAATAATGAAAATGCTTTTATACCAATCATGAAAGTAATTTTCATATTAAGCACTCTGAAAAATTTCGCAACTGGAATTATCAAACCTCAAATTATCAAACCAGAGGTGGATTACCTCCACCCACCTATAAATTTGAAGGAAGTGGAAAATGAGAGAAAGAGAAGGAATTTCAGTGAAAGAAGGTCAAGAAGGGACGGAACGGAAGACAATGAGAAGGAGAGAGAATATAATAGATTTGGTTGATTTCATTTTCCGTTTTCCCTGTTGAGACAGGAATGCATCGGCATTATCGTATCGTCAGTTAAGATCTAAATATAACGAGTTGGATTACTAATCACTGAAATCAGAAGAACAGGAGTAGGTATAAAGTATTCATTTGCAATTTATGTATCCCATAAGTCCTACTCACCAACCGG
>JAEMON010000002.1:16879282-16900024 GCA_030264115.1 Lygus lineolaris | reverse complement strand
AGCTGAGTCGAAAATGTAGCTCCCAGATCAGCTGAGTAGAAAGAAGCTCTCAGACCAGCTGAGCGGCTCCTAAAGCCGCTAGACATATCCATGATATTGTTTCCGTTAGACTTTTACTCTGATCATGCCACCAATAATCAACTGTTTGTAAAAGTATTGATTATATACGATTCTGATTTAGTGAGAGGAAAGTAGCGAAATTCTGATTTAGTGGGAGGAAGTTAACCAATCTTCAACCGAAGACTAAAGACGGGTTTATGTGAAACGCGTGAGCTAAAACACATTCTGTGTTTCAATAATTTCGTCCGAAGTATGTAAATAGGCGACCATGGCGAGGCGCGGAGCGCCGAGTTAAATGTAAATTGCTCTCAATGTATGGGGATTGTACATAAACTATGCCAAAGAAAAAACTACGGATGGGGATCTACTCAATTTACTCAGCTCCTATCGCCTCATTTGCAAGGCCTCGGCCGATTCTCTAAAGACCGATCCTAAAAAATCGCATCGGTAAGTTCCTGTCAATGATGGGAGCTTCTCGCGCACAAGAAAAGAACAGGACGTGAACACGCCGGGAAACAGCCTTGGTCGTGTTTTTTACTCCTCTTTGTCTACGTTATTGAATGAAGGTGAGCAAGCTGGGTGGGACGCGTCACGACGCAGGCGCAGGACGGGATCCGACGTCCCCCCACTTTAGAGAGATAACGGTGGTGCCAGGCAAGGGACGTTCCCCTTCTAACTTCACCCACGGACCTCAGCGCCTTCCTTCTTCTCAACTCTCAATCGCCACCATGTTCTCTCATTTCAGTTCTTTGCAGTATATGTAGGTACTTACCTAGTTGTGATTGCGTAGAGTTGGTTGGTTCTCAGTGATTCTAACTACTCAGGTTGATTACGATGCCGTCACATTTTGAAGAAGCCCTCATATTGGAGGTTAAAAAATACAAAGTGCTGTATGATATGGCGGATCGTTTTTATTACGATACAAACGTTAAAGATAACGCCTGGCAGGAGATCAGCGAGCGTCTTGATACAGAAGGTGAGTCTGTTGTGCATTCCTAGAACAAATATGATTGTGTTTGTTATTAGAATTGGTGGTAGCATTAATTTAACGAATCGCGGTTTAACGAATTCGTCGATTTAAGTCCCGTACAATAAAGGGTGTCTACAACTAAGTCGGAACAAACTTAACGGATCTATTTTGAAGGTAATTTCCAACGAAAAGTGTTCCCTAGAGTGTTTTTCTCAACCACTTGTTTTCGTGAGTTTTTCCTATTTTAAGATTCTGTTTTTTCGTTTGACCTTACATAACTGAAACAACATCCGTACATACCTTACTGTATAAAATTGTAGGTATTGTGTAAAGTAGTATTGGAAAGTGCGTTGAATTCTTTTTTGAGAAAAGCTCTTTAACTATCATCATTAGTTGATTTTTAAGACTCAAAATTCAGCCCACAGTTCAAATGCCGAGGATTTCCCAAAATTAGGTTTTTCTTTCAAACATCCATTCGCTTCTAACCCGGTACCATTGAGCTAGGTAGCACTCAGCAGAAAAAACTTCCTTCGGATCTCAGCTTTCCAACAGTGTAGTTTTTTTCAATTTTGGTGCAATAATCAAGAGAGAATATTGCGTTTGAATACAGAAAACATGGGTTTTTCAATGTAGGTAATCGAATGTTTGAGGGTGTTGAGGACCTGACCAAGACTGGAAGAGTCAGGTATCGTGGTCCACGTGATTTTTCATGCTGAGTCGAGTGGTGACACTCCTGATTCAAGATGACAGATTCACAAAAATTGATGTTTGGAGAAAAAAAACTTCTGCCAAGTTGGATGTGGCACATAGCTTCCTCGGATTTCACGCTTACGCTACCGTTGGTTGGATGGTAACGAATTTCATAGGGGACCATCTAGGGCCTAACCCGCGTAATCCCTGAAAATGTCATCCAAATCGAATGGAAATTGTGGAAGTTATGCGTGTTGCAAGGATTCCCGGACACACAGATAGACAGACCGACAGACAGACACGAAACCAAAATTGTTCAGTAAGGTCTAAAACGTAAAAAGCGAGTTGAAATTTTGATTTTGGAGGTACAAAAAATTGTTCACCCCCTAAAAGTGGAAACAATACTTCTGCTACCTTGGTAGACTCGGAAGCAATAGTGCATTTTCGGAGATATGAGTGTTTATACATCAATAATCTAGGTTGCTGAGCAAAAAACCGGTCGATGGTGTTAATTTCCGAATAATGAACTATTTTTCACGAAAAAGCTTAATTTTTAGCCTTAAAAATCAACTGTTGAAGATAGTAGGTTTCTCATAGGGCATTTAACGCTCTTTCTGAAAAAATATTTATTTTTTATTTTACACTGTAAGCGGGAGGTACTTGTACCTGTTTCAGTTATGTAAGGTCGAAGGAAAAAACAAAATCTTAAAATTGAAAAACTTACTTAAACAAAGGGTTGAAGAAGAGTCTAAGAGTAAATTTTTGTTGTTTTGTTGTAGACTTGATTCCTGAAGTTTGTCCCAACTTAGCTGTAGACGCCCTGTGCAATCGACAACTATTTATCGATTTTGAGTGCAGATCATTTTTCTAGCAGTTATTTACCAATCAAATTATCCGTCAAAGATAACCAAAAGACGGTATCACTATGCCTCAAATTATCTGGAAAGAAAATAACAACCCCCCCTTATTAAGGGTATAAATATTACTAGTTCAAAATGAACAGGTTGGTAAACAACATAATGAGAAAATGATATTAGGACATGTAGGTAGGCACCTATTTCCCTTGACAAAGAATGAATATTTATCTAAATGTGTGTACATGTGGCTACACACAAACCCACTGACGCCAACAAACTATCTTGCTATTAAAACTACTATTAGTATTATTTCTATACTATAATCATTATTTGTATTATCCGACTGACTACAATTCATTTAGTTTCAGCTGAGGCTTGTAAGAAAAAATGGCAAATGCTCAGGGAAGGCTTCCGCAAAGCTAAGCTGAGGCGAAAGACGGTCAATGGGCAAGAAGCAAAACCCTGGAAGCCCTGGAAGTACGAGAAAGAGATGTCATTTCTTGACCTCTGGAAGGATACCAGGGATCAACCATCTAACGTTCCACCTGATCATGAGCTAGAGGATACTGAAGATGGAGACAGTGTGTTCAATGATGATGACACACAATCAACTACATTGTCGACTCAGGACACGACACCCTACTCAGAATCCGGCAGTTCAGTTACTGTACATGTACCTGACACTAAGAGACAAAAGAAGCAGGCCATTTGCACTTCTGAGGTCTTGCAACAATATTTGGAAAAGAAGGAGGAAAGACGAGACATGAGAGAAAGTGGGCAATCAAAGAACGACCACATTCGGCAATTTTTTGCTTCCTCTGAATCAATATTTCGTATGTTACCTGCTGAGGTTCAGGTTGATGCCAGAGTGGAGATAACACAGTTATTGGCAAAATACGAGAAACAAGCATTGTTATTAAAGCGTGCTCCTGCTCCACTTTATGAGCCTTCTCATCAGTCTCCGAAAATTCAAAAAAAAGGTCCTTAACATTTGTACAGTTCACATCTCTTTTAGTGATTGCCATGAACTCTCATCTTTCCATTAGGTTTGGTGAGCAGACCTGACACAACTATTTAAAAAAAATATAGGTTAACCTAACTTCTTCAGAAAAAAAGATGATAATGGTGAACTACTTATGAATTATAAATTAAAAAATTAGTCAAAGTATAAATAAATTTTTATTGTACATTATTTATTTTATTATAAATACATGAAGACTGTACTTATGTAGAATATTTATGTACCTACTGCTTTTGTGGACAAATTAAAAACACTTAAGAAAGAAAAATTTATGGATTATTATCTACCCAACGTGATATAAATAATTCTTTGGACTCGCTTATCATTTTCAAGCTCATCTAGCCCCCTCCCACTATTATGAAAAGACCTATTTTTCATTTTCTTTGAATACTCCTGAACTTCGATCTACACCGGAGGCGCAGTTTCGGCCATTTGTACGGAGGAAAGTAAACTCAGAATGGGAGGAAATTAATTGGAGCGCTAATATAAGTTTCTTTCCATTGTACCTTGTACTATCATTCGGCGGTCCATGCACAACTAGACCCTAAAATGAACCTATTTGCCGAAGAGTATCTAAGCCGAGTAACGCTCGATTACTAGTTACTATGTATCTACCATGCCATGGTCGATTTCACGATGGAGGAAGAGGGTGGACGCCAAATACGAATCCATAGGGGTTGTACTTCACTTATACGTTTGTCTATTCATTTTTTCAGGCAACGCATGAACTCTTAAAATCTAAAATAATATTGGCCTTTATAGTCTGCGTTACGAAATTAGGCGGGTTGCAATCGGCAACACGCAACAGTTACTGCTTGCCCGGTTTAATATACACAGCGATTGCAGGCGCATCATAGAGTGGCATGCTACTACAGTATAGAAAAAGGACCCCCTTACCAGCTTCGCACGAACTGTCCCTCAAATCAAACTCGAATTGACCAGCCTAACGATTCATTTGTAGAAGAGGGGGGGGATAAGATAAGAAAAATTTAACATGAACGATTTCCGTAATCAGTTTCTGGAAGTGAGTGGCCTATTGGTTACTAGAACCAGTAGCTAAATCCTTGCATTCCTAGAATACTGCGGTAACTATACATATTCTGGGAACTTGGTCTGGCACAAGAGAAGAGAAGAATGCTTTTGCTTCCTCACTACCGAAGGTAGGAAGCTATGTATTCGCGCAAGAAATAAAAAAAATTGTTGTCATCCCAAATCGAAATTTCCACTTGCTTTATGCGTTTCGGAGCTTTCTGAACAATTTTGGTTCCGTGTCTGTCTGTCGGTCTGTGGTCAATTCCTTGTCCCAAGCAAAACTATATGAAGATGTGGTCCGAATTTGATGAAATTGTCAGGGATTGTGCGGGTTAGTCCCGAGACGGCCCCCTACTAATTTCATCGCCATCGGACCACTGGTAGCGTGAGCGCATGCGCAAACGTGAATTTCCCTAAACCCCTGTATCTCAGTTCCTAATTGACCTATTTAGCTCAAATTGGTAGGGTAGTTGTGGACTGACTCCAAGACAATAACCTATGAATTTCGTCACGATTGGATCAGTAATAGCTACTGAGCAAGCGCAAACTTGAAATTTGTTGTCATAGGCGTACGAGCTACGAGTATCTACGGAACTACTCGACCAATTTTGGTGAAATTTCTAAGGATTAAGCAAGTTAGCCCCTAGGGGGTTCCCCATGAATTTCATCGCCATCGGACTACGATTTCTCTGTTCCCAATGGACCGATTTTGCTCAAATTCGGAGGGTAGTTGGAGGTTGACAATTACCTTCGAATTTCTACAAGATTCTATCAGTGATACCCACAGCGAATGCGCAATTTTGAAATGAGTTTCATAGCCATAACTCCGGAACTGCTCGACCAATTCTATTGAAATTTTCAGGGATTGTACAGGGTAGCCCCTAGACAGTCCCCTATAAATTTAATAGCCATCGGAGAGGCACTAGCCTGTGCGCATGCGCTAACGTAAAGTTCCTGAAACTACGATTTCTCAGTTCCGAATGGACGGAATTTGCTCAATTTCGGAGGATACTTCAGGGCTGATTCCAAGGTCCACCAATGAATTTCGCCACAATTGGATAAGTGATGACTACTGCGCATGCGCAAACTTGAAATTTATTTTCATAGGCATGCTCCTCCGAAAACTATTCTACCGATTTCGTTGAAATGTTCACTAACTGACTCTATACGTCCATGTTACAAAAGTGAGGAAGCTATACTGCCCACCCAACTTGGCAGACGTTTTTTCATCCTCACACCTTGTGTAACACCCTATTCTTCTTTTATCTTGGGATAGATACCTGTAGAGTCGGTTGGGTTGGGATTCCCGTTGCACTCTTGCGTTTTTATTATCTTGTTTCACTGTCTTTGTATTGCTCCTCGTCAGTCAGTCATAAATAAATATCATCAATTAATGATAAACAATTCATGCGCTTTTTTCTATCGCAATAGTACTTACTTGTTTAAGATGATAATTATTGTCTTTGAAAAATATTGTGCTTTTTTAATAAACTTTAATTGATAACTCTTTACTTTTAGGCACACACTAAATTAGCATTAAATCCTGATTATTAAAATGCCTTCGCATAGGTAGTCTCCAATAAATTATAAATCGTTGTAAACTATTACACAATGGTTTATTATTTTTGTTCAAATAATATACTGGTATTAATTCTATGAAATTTATTTATTACCTAATAATTTGTGAACTGTCCGTGAACAGACCGTTTAGCCGAATTCCCAGAGAAGCGAATGCCGTTTTGGCTGAATTCCCAAATCTTGATTTTTTTTTTAATAGCGTCTCCCACATTAAACAATTGATCCTTTCCCGTATGCAATGATTTGTTATTTACTTGTTTTATATTTTTTTGTATGTATACCTATCCATCTAAGTATTTCGGTGGTTACTGCGTAGCAATTTATATTTTTTTGTTCTATGTTATTATCTATCATGTACTTACCTGCCTGTAGTGGTTATTTCTAATGTTGTTTTTTCTGCAAATGGGTTCGCCCGTATTAATTTTAAATAAATAAATAAATAAATAAACTGGTCGACGGTCGTTGCATGCCAAATTTCGTTTAGACTTAGTTTAGTACCTACTTACCTAGTTTTGGGAAAGTGTGATGGTACTGACGGACTTTTTTTAAATTTGATATTTGTTAGCTCATATAAAAATCTTGAAATGTGAAACATTAAAATAGAGGGTGGGTGGGGTGTCTAAACAATTTTTTTGTGTTTGATTCCAAAGGTTGATAATTGAAAATATTAAAACATAAACTCACATAAGCTTCAACCTCGTGCCTACGTCTGTTTTACTTCAGCTGAACAAGAACAAGGGCAGCTGCGCCTTAAATGTCGTGCTCTACATTTCAGGGAGCCCCTTCAACCAACTGCCTAATTTCGTGATGCGGACTGTAAATGCCGAACATTTCGGCTTCAAAATTGATTGGGCTCTTTTTTCCCACAATTAGGATACCTTTTTCTACGCATAATAAATTTTACTAATGATATTTTTTGCCCTTAGTTGCTGTGGTAGTTGCTTTCTTCATTTGTTGGGCCCCCTTCCATGCCCAACGACTTTTAGCAGTCTACTCCAACTACGATTCTGGGTATGCCACAAGCCCGACATTTATTTACATCTACACAGCCCTCACACACGTCTCAGGTGTACTTTACTACTTTTCCACGACTGTCAACCCACTTCTCTACAACATTATGTCTCACAAATTTAGAGAAGCCTTCAAGGTGAGTACGGTCTAGTTTTAAACTGTTTTTTGTATTGAAAAATACAACGGATTTCCATGAATAATTAGTTCTTTTCCACTTCAGCACTGAAAAGATTGCTTGCTTTTTTTTAGGGGACATTGGCTAAACTCTGTGGAAGAGGAAACAAAATTAGTACGCCATGCCGAAATTACAGCGTACTCTCCAAGGGCCCCAAGGTATGTGATGTTACTCTGTCTCTACTCGCTACTCAGCATAATCATACTGTGACGTATCTATTGCAAATAACCACATTCAAGAGAGTCCTTCATAAAATCCTACTCAGAAGGAACAAGAGGAAAAATACGACGAGAAAGGACGAAGAAGAAACACCATCTAAAAGAAGAAAAGAAGAAATTCATCGAATTCGCGCATATGCACTTGAGGCAAATTTGGGGACGCCGGACTGCGAGCGCAGGCAACAAGACGATGGAGAAAAGCATAACCATACGAATCCACGCAAGAAACACAGAAATCATTTAATTACACCGCGGACAAGACAAAAATTGGGCTGTCAGTTATTATAGAAGAACACAAGGAAGAATAAAACCAACAAGCGAAATAATCATCCTTACAAAATAAAAAGAAGAAATTCGTACGAGAACTCTGAACTGCTTGCAGAACTCTGCTCTACAAGGCTACTCGACGAAACTTTAATAGCGGTTGGGCGAACCCTGTAGGCTTGTCAACTCCCAATAGGTATTTACTAGCTATTTATCAACCAATTGTCTTGAAAGTTTCTCCACGTCCCCATGATATTTTTCTTTAACTAATTCTACTAGAAGATGATGGATTCGCCTCAGGAAAATTACAAAAGATTCACCTGCAAGAATTAAGAAACAATCAGCCCCGAGAGGTCACCTCAAGGTCAAGACCCATTAACTCTCAAGACGATGGTCGATTTCCTGTCTGCTGATAAGCTCGCCTAATTAACCAATCCTAGAGCATGATTCCATCGCCCCGGGGTATAAATGTAGGCAGTTCCAACCTGGAGGCTCCTACATTTCTAGACTTTCAAACGAGCCACTACCTTCAGATGCTAACTTGATCGCCCACTACTCTCCAGGGAAGCTCCAGCCTACCAACCTACCCCGGTGGGGGACAAACGGCGGAAGGCCCCATACTAATAATATTCCGTTTCAGTACAAGAAATATGACTCAAGCCTAGCTACGCCCGACTACCTACCTGTTGTTTCCTCAGCAAAGTTGTCATCTACAAGAAGGTGATCCCCTAGCCTTGGAACTCATTGAGGACTACCTATACAACATACCTACCTACATCCTTCTGTTAGTGGTCAATCTTCGGGAACTGGTTCTTTTCAGGAACCCTGCCTGGAACCCACTATTTCGACTTATCAAATGTAGGGACCCCCTCGATCACTGGTTCTTTCAGGAATCCCTTTCCAGGCAACATTGGTTCATCCCCGAGTCCTCTACAGGGAAGACTGCGACCTTCAGTTGACCTGCATCCAGGACCTCCAACCCTGGTATCAACTGCACTTACATGGATTGCTGATCACACTACTAGTTCAATCAGAAATCCGCCAGAGGTCTCTCAACGACCTTCATGTGACCATGTGACCCTCGAACAGTGCTCTTAGGGACCCCTGGCTACACCTTTAGTTCTACAGGGAATCCACTCAATGTCAGACCTCGATCTTCACATGACCCTTCAACCAATCAACCAATGACCAATCAACTCTTTCACTCCTGTGCAGACAAAAGTACATACCGGTGTATTATGACCCAGACAATAAATATTCCACTACCACAACAGACAGCTTCTCATCCATCAAAAACCACCATAGATACACTCTAACTCTAACCACCCCACATCACTATGCAGCATAGAGTCTATACTCCAACAATGGGAACCTCAATAGTTGCAAAACCCCATGTTACCTATATTTTTGAAAAGAAACACAAAAACACGAAAAGCAGTGAACACATCAACCTACATAGGTACATTATATCCAGTATACTCGTAGATACTACTTATTTAACTATAGTTTGGTACCTAAATTACAACCGCGACAATACAACAGGCCCATATTGAAATTGCTAAATTGTAATCCAGAACACCTGCCATTTACCTTAGTCAAACGAAGAATGTGAAGAGGCTATTCGCCTCTTCAGCTTCGTTGGGAAATCTCACAAACCCTTTTAGTCATAGCTGGACGATGAATGACCTTGCTGGTTGATGAATTACAGAGAGAAAAATACCGACAGTTGATTTCCTGTTCCGTTGCTTTTGGTTCATAATTCATGTTTAGTTTGAAGTACCAAAATACATACATACCTAGTTAATTTTCTCTCGTTTTTCTATTCGCAGGGAACCAATGGAATTGTTAGACAGGACACCTTGACGGATGGGAGAAGGCTTCGGCTCGCTAAGCAGCCTGCAACTATCAGCAACAGCAGTCTGCAAGACGTTGATGATACGGAGTACACCGGAGTCGAACTTGCCAGCTACATGGGACAGCTCAATACATCTTGACTAGACCGCCGGGAGTTATTCATATAGGGGCGATATAAGCCAGTCACCTGGCAACGGAAACACCCTCGTGGTTTCCCTACAAACCCATCCAGACAATGTCGCATTCACTGTATCAGCGAATGTGTTCTGTAATGTAGTGATGTGCGCAGTACAATGTTTTACTCTGTTATGGTAGCTCTCTCGTGAAACGAGCCCCAAGTAAACTCATGATCTAATCAGTAAACCCATGAATAACTACACGAAATATGGACTGATTCAGAAACCATATCAACTGTATAGGGTAGTAGCGTTTGCGTTGCGTTAACCGGTAGAAGCGTTTGCAGAAGTTGTGTCAAAAGCATTCAAACCAACTTCGATCAATTAGCAGGAGTTACTACAGCCCAACATTCAGACGTTGAAAAGTTTTGGCATTAAAAATAGTAGCTGGCGGAAGTCGTTCTGGAAAGCTGGTAGGACTTCAGTGTTGGTCTTCAGGTATATTTTGAACTTCTATAATATACCTACTGTGAAACTTCTTCTGAAGGTCATTGATACTTCAAAACAAACCATAGGTAACCATTCTCTCATTTTATGAGTTAAGACCATCTCCATTCCACCGTTTAGTGCATCGTAGGCATGATTCATAACATGATACCTTCCTACTCGAAAAAAGCGCCAGAGTGAGTCTCTGAAAATTCCGGGATTCATGTGGATCATTTAGTATTAAAGGAGCAAAAGGTTCAACGAATGGTGAAAGCAGCGGAGAGTGATTTTATCCGCGTAACCCTAGTTTTCTGCCCTCGCTGTAATCTTCTTTCCGATTCCCAACACCTACGCTTACAAAAATATTCTGTTCGTTCTTCAAGCCTTGTCAAAATATGAAGGATTGTTCATATAAGGATTTTTATGAGGGTTCCTTGAATGATTTTTTTTCCTTTAAATCAAACAAATAACTTCAACTGAGGATTGTCATTGAAACAAAATTGTTAGGAAGAACAATACCTAAATCATTCAATTTGATAGATTGATGAGAGTTTCTCTATGACCTAATATATCTCTATGACCATTACTCTTTTGAGTATTTTATCAACTCGCCAAACAGTGGCTCTTGCAACTTACAGTCCTGTACTTAACAATGTTTTAAATGTCTCGTAATTGATGTTTTTTTTCTTTTTTTTTTGAGCTGGTCATAAGTTGCTTGCGTACCTGCAAACTCCTTCTATGAGAACTGTATCCACAATTCCTGTACAGACAAGCAAATCACTATTCTAGGTTCATGAATATGAATGTAATGTAGGTACTTCAGAACAATATGAATGCAGTTTGAAGGGTAGTTTTCACCAGAGGACAACATCACCAAGAATTCCAAAAGGATTCAGCCATTTTTGTCTTTGTATCCCTTTTGGAGTTTACATCATATTAAACGTTTGCCTGAACAAGTGTATAGTAGACAAAAATTTAGTTCCTTCTAGTCAAAGGTGATTGTCAACAAATAAGAAAATTATATTTCCCCATTTTCTTCTAGGATGAAATTATTATTGAGTCGTGTGTTCAATAGATTCATTATCTTAGTGCCTCTGAGGTTCAGTCTTGACGATACATGGTTGTATTCCACACCCTATCAATTATATTAAAATTCTGCCAACTAAAAATTTAAAGTATCCAGAGCGTCAACGGGAGTTTTAGAGCTATCGCTTTAGTAGGTACGACATGAGACAATATTGATGACCTACTCATAGCCCTCTGATAATTACAATATTCAGAGAATTCTCTCTTTAAATTAGTCTGAAATGATACATAGCCATGAATTTTGGTATGTTAGATCATGTTTAACCTATACACAAAACAACTTGTGATCGAACTTGAAGGTATTATCTATTTTTTATACAATTCCTTGTGGATTTAATTTCCGAGGAAACCACGTTATATCTTCAAAACTAGACCTGAAATGTACTAAACAAACGAATTTATAAAATGAATCAAAAACAAAATACTTATGGAATTCAATAGGTAGAAGAATACCATCCAATATTTTTGTATAAATTACCTACCTGATCAAAATACCCTTGTATTTTTGTTCAACTGTAAATATTGGATTTAGGAAATATTGAGTAGGCACTTTTCTTTTATTGTAAAATACCTGTAACATCAGTGTATGATAATAGTAATTAAAAAAGTACCAACTTACTTAATGATAGGTAATTAATGTTGTGAGTGTGCAAATATCCATATTTCGCTCGTTTCAAGATCACTCAAACCTATAGATGACGAGTTACCCTACCCGGTAAGCGATGTTGTCCACGTTCCTAATTGTTTCCTATTACGTATAATTTGTTAAGAAACAATACTCTAAATGTCGTACATGTATATACAATTATAATATGTACCTAATTTAAAAGGTTTATGACATAAGAACGCAATTTAAAAAAATTAAAATTGTTATACTTATGAATATTTTCCTTCTTGTAAATCGATACCATTGCAGTGAAGAAGGTACCTACAAAAAATGGGAATACTTCACGGAAAAAAATTACGTTTTTCCAAATAGGAAGTTACATTGTATTTCTAGCATGGATGTATGAAGAATACGTTTCTCCCTGCTATATATAATAAATCGGAAGAAAGGATGAGTTCGTTGGCCAGAATTTCAGGAGTGCTCCAAGGGTTCAAATTTTGAAAATTTAAAGTCAAAAATCTCTAAAAAAAAAAAAAGTGTTTTTTGAGGTTTTTGGTGTAAATCACCATCTTAAACATAGGAACATAAATATTATAGTATATTCGGAATCAGCGTGAAATTTGCTATGAAAATCACCCACCCAATCGGTTAAAATGATTCTTTGAAAATTCGCTCATCAACTCATGCTGCATGAATAGAACTTTTTCTTCGTGAAGCGGAGAATTGACTTGTAAACTGTGATTCCGTATTTTTCTTTAGAATGTGAGCATGATACAACTATGTACGGCTGTTGTAATTACTTATTATAGAGAAGACAGGATTTCGATCGAGTGGAATTACGCAGTAATCGAGTCACGTCTTCTTGGCTCCCAGATGTAGGTACCGAGCAGATCATCCTCCGAGTCTCAGCCTTCTCTCTTCTCTGTTCATGGGACTGTCCGGATTAATCCTTCCAGGTTCCAGCCCTTGAAAATTATTGTACTAGGTACAGGGCAGCATTGTGAATTTTGGAGATTAGATTTATATCATTATAGAGACGGATTTGGTTGAGTGTTTGCGGACTTTCCAAGTAACATAGTGAAGGGGCGGAAATTACTTTAGTGATAGGTAGGTTTGGTGAAATCAACATGTCACCATATTATTGATCAATATGAATAAACGAGTTGGATAGGCTTGACCAGAGACCAAATAGACTCCACCCTAAGGCGACCTGGAGTGGGTAGACTCCCACCTAGAGACAGGAGATCTCCCCACTCAGGGACCCCCTATATAACGACCGGTCCTGGCTCCTGAGACCATTCACTCTAGCTCCACTCTCAAGCTCTCTAAAAACCACTGGTCAAGTCAATCCCTACGCTCTTTTCAACCTCAACTCGACTTCTAAATTATCATTCCTTCATCCACATTTTACATCTTCTATTCAGGTCTCACAAAAATCATTCAAGCTTAAATTCCTTCATACACGTCGCAAGAAGTCTGTGAGAAGAGGAGACGTCTTAGCGTCTGTCTCCGTCGATCAAACAAATTGTACAAACCAAAATTCTGCTACAAATCTGGTGACGCCTCGGCTGTCCCTATCAATTTGTAATAGGAACATCCTTCTCAAACTAGAAACGGGACGTCTCGTGTCTGTCTCTATCTAATTGAAAGGACCAAATCATACCTTAAATTGAACTGGAGACGCCTCGGTCCCTATCAATTTATAACAGGAACATCCTTCTCAAGCCAGAAAGGAGACGTCTAGTGTCTGTCTCTATCTAATTGAAAGGACCAAATCATACCTTAACTTCACTCTCTAACAATACAACCTGAATAGGAGATATTTCACTACCTAAATAATTGGACTCAGAAAAATAGGTATCTATAATCCAACTTGATTATTTGATTACTTGATTATTGATGTGGGCGCATTACATGTCTGCTATAGTCGTAATTTCCAATAACTATAATATCTAATTTTAAATAAAATGCACGTTTTTCACCATTGGAAAAGCCCAAAATTATTTTGGTTTATTATTTTCAATAATGAACCTTTGGAATCGAGCAGGAGAAAATTTTGTTAACCCTCCCTAAAAATTTGATTTTTTACGTTTTATGACAAGTAGAATCCGCCAATTCACCAAATCAGTACTCATGATTAGAGTTTTCAAAGTTTTTCTTTTCGTGTCGTGTACACTAAAGAATTTCAGAAAACTTTATAAATTCACCAAAATTCCTGGTTACTATGTCGTGAGCAGGCGTTTTTCTATGTTTACGCAAAATTCTCAGGTCTTCAACTCTTTTTTACATTAAAATAATTTTGGCCGGTCCCAAATGCCAAAAAACGAGGATTTTCTTTAAAAAAAAGTTTGGGTATGTTTTCACAGTTAATCTGCTATTTTAGGTATAGGAATACTTATGGGTTATGTTTCCAATACATTTGGAGCGGAGCTATAGTTTTGTCCCCTCTGGCACCAATTCGCGCCGTCTGCGGCACTTTACTTTGGTTACATAAGTGGATAAAAATTAATTAAATTTGGTCCACCGGCCCCATTTGGGGTCTAGTTGTGCCTCAGCGTTACCGTCAGTCCTCTTCATTTTCCAAAACGCTCTAGCTGTGAGTGTGAAATTTGAGATGAATTGATTGCTTTCCAACTAGTGGTGAATGATTGTTTTTTCAACGAAATGGTCGCGTTTCAGAAACTTGATCGCCCCTGGGACGTTAAAACCAATTTACAAGTTGGTGCAGAACTAAAGTAATTTCTCACAGTCCACAACCTTTGTTAGGCATTCCTTTGATACACAATAATAATAGGTATATTACTTACCTACCCTATATGATTTGTTTAGATTAATGTGAAGTCTGGGGTTGTGTATTAGGTAGGTCATAAATCACTATTAAGACCACAGATTAAAATGAAGTTAACCAATGCAAATCAATAAAAGGTTTGTCAACATTATTTTACTAGTAATAATATATTGGTAATTGAAGAACATTAAATAGAAACATCAAGCACGACAAAATTAGGTAGGTACCACTTATTAGCTAAACCTAAACATTTCTTGTTGACAATAATAAATTATGATTTATTGCTTGAATAATAATAATGGCCTCTCAGCGAAAATAAATGATACAATGTACAATCCTCCACTTTGAAGTTGGTTGCTACTACCTAGGTACTTCATAACAAGATACAAACACCCAGTAACAATAAGTTTCAAGTTTTCAACATGTTACACTTCTTATCCTATTTTGGTGTTTTGTTAAAATTTCAGTATCTTGTTAGAACTTCTATTATCCACTAAGTCCACTGAGTACATAATTCACCTCGTTACAAAACAATTCAAAAAAATCTAACAGTAAAAAATGGCTGCACAAACATTTTTGTTCAATTTCAACGAAGATCGATTTTTCCTTGGAGAATCGAAATGTGACAAATTCAATCGTAAAGCATGCACAGTATCATATCCCCCTCTGGATCATCTGAATATTATCAATAACTTACACAAAGGTCAAAACATAAACATGGTCCTGACCCCACAAAGACCAGGAACTTTTTATGGGAGTAACAAGTGTAGATGTACTTTTCTGCCCCCGTTGAAACAGGTAGATATAGTTGGCAGAAGTGAAGTTTACTAATTTCTTAATGAGTTTAATTTTTACGCAGAAGTTGATCGATTCTTGTTGGGAACTCGCTCATCATTTTGAAATAAGGAGGACGTGAATCGGCCCAGCCTTTTGGCTTTGTATAAGTAACAAACAAAAATACTTTGCCAAGGGGAAATTACAGCGTAATTTGCGTCCAAGAAAATTTGAAATCAATAAATTGTGATAGTTCAAAATTCTTGATCGGGTTGACGTTTGTCAGTTCAGACAAAATGCCAACATAATCGTGAATGAAATTCATGTTAGCTCATGCTTAGAGCGTAGGTACCGTTGATTCGATCATGATAGAACTTATATGGGACCTCAAAGGACCCTACCCACGTAACCCTTGAAAATTTGACGCAAATCGGATGGAAACTCAGGAAGATAATGGCTGTAATAAGGGAATACGGAAAACAGACAGACACGAACCAAATTTGTTCAGGAAGCTCAGAAACTGAAACGTGAGCAGAAATTTCAATTTTGGGGGACACAAATTTCTTCGATCCTGAAAGTGAAAACAAACCTTCTGCTACTTTCGGTAGACTCGGGAGCAAAAACAAACCTATAAGATTATAGCCATTAGGTACAACGAGTCGGCTCTGATAATAATTTTCCATCCACCAATTATATTGCCTAGCTCCCACAAGATTCAAGCGATACTCGCCCATAATACTCGTATAAAAAACTTTGGGTACCTACTTACCCGATGTTACTAGTGCAAGAGATGTCGCCTGGAAAACGCCATGTTTCATGGCAACAAATTTACATCCCATAGTAATGAAGCTACGCTTTTCATTGAGACTGATTATGAGCAAAAATGTTGCTCCAAATTCAATCACTGCAATTTCTTGGGACAATTTTGGAGAATCAGAGAGATATTTCAGATTCTAGACATTTTCAGGGAGAGAGATTTCAGACATTTTCAGAGAATCGCCCATGGAATTTTAGAAAGCCACAACCAACTCATATTATATGCTGATGGGATCCAAAAGTAAGCCCTGTCACCACTAATTATGGCGCGGTTAGTGAGGAGGTACCTATTGGAACAAAACTAACTTTTGACAGAAAATCTACTTCTCAAATGAAATAGGAAGCAACCATTTCAGTAGTAAAACGTCTGCCAAGTTGAGCGGGCAGTATAATAGCTTCCTCACTTTACTGTCATGGACGTACAGAATCAGTCAGTGAATATTGATTAGTTCCGAACTTATGCGTGGTGATACATTTCAAGTTTGCGCGGTAGCTCTTACTGATCCAATAATTGTGACGAATTCATAGTTAATCATCTTGAAGTCCTCCATCAACTACTCTCCGAATGCGAGCGAACTCGGTCAATTAGGAACACTGATCGAGAAACCATATAGTTTCAGGAAATTCACGTTTACACATGCGCATGACCACACGCTAGTAGTGGTTCTACGGCGATGAAATGAAAAGGTGACCGTCTAAGGAGTAACCCGCACGCATACCCTGAAAATTTCACCAAAATTTGACCATAATTGTACGTATTTAACTCGTATTTACCTGGGAAAAGGAATTGGCTATAGATAGACTGACTGACAGACACGGAACAAAATTGTTCAAAAAGCTTCAAATCCTTGGGTAGTGGGAAAGCAAAAATGACGAAACATGTTACTTTCTAAAAAATAATTTCATTGATAAGTAAACGCTGTATTATGGAAATTTCGACAGGGAACTTCTAATTTTTCTCTCACACTCCTTTTTATTAGTACTAATATTATAATTTTTTGTTATCATCTTTCCAATTTTGTAAAATTACCATGCCCTGGAACCTCAATAATTCATAGAGGATACGATCTTAGTAAAAATGATGATAGGTAAAGTAAGGTCAACTAGCAAGGTTGCACAAACATACCAGTTCTTACATGAAATTCTAAAGGCTTTACTTGTTGTTGTAGGCAAAATCTGAGCAGTTCAACTCCTTTCGAAACCCGATAGTTGCATAGAGTTTGGTAAAATGAGCCATTTTGGGCACTAAAGCTTATCAATAATAGGTATAACTCTAGATGCTATATTTTTCATTCAAACCAAACTTGAAATTCTTATGAGCAAACTTTGAATTAGAATAATAATCGGTCCTCATTCCAAGAAACATCCCTTCATCATCAAAAGGAACATGTTAGAGTTTTATAGCGAAGAAACAAGAAGATAGTGGAAACGTTCCCCGATTTGTACAGTTTTTAACATTCCTACAGATTCTAAGAAGCCAAAACCTGCCGAAGAAGTTACAGAACAAGATAACAAATCGAATAGGGGTAGCCAGTGTAATGATGTAGATCAAAACAACACATTGAATCAGGGTAGCCCTCGCGGTGATGCTACAGAGGTAAGAAAGTCGTAACGGGGTAGCCGTTCCGTACACGATTCAGCACATGATGCTCCCCTTGAGTAGGTGATGATGCAAAATATTATCCCCAAATTTTAAGAGGGTCTGCTAATTTCGCCCCAAACTTTCTCAGAAAGAAGTTGGCAATCTAAGTGATACTCTAGCATTAGTTTATTTCATGGCACCATCTGCAGATAAGAAAGGGGTGCTACACGGTATGGTAAAAAGTAGAGGGGATCTTCCTTTCACCAATATAACACCGACAGAGATCTTCAGCGTGTAATGGGGCGATGGCTTACGTGCGTTTCGTCGGGGGGTTCAATGCAAAGAGACGTTTATTGTTAGCATGAAGTTCCCTCGATCAATTTAGTCCGAATCACTTATTACGAGTAGGTATTAATTTACTGAACAATACGTAACAGACTTTGGACGATGAAACACAATGCTGCCAACCCAAGAAATCCTTATTTTCTAAACGCAAATCGACTATTCCAAGGAGAAGCAGATCCCGTCATGGAAGTCTAGAAAAAGATGAACAACTAGAAGAAATAAAGTGCATGTTGGTAAGCTTCAACTCAAATAATTTTTTTGAATATTGTCATCATGAAATTAAAGATGTTTACAATTGTCTTTCACAACCATTGAATTAGCTACCTACTTCAAAACAACTATCAATAGTCATTTTATACATTTGATTAGGTACTGTGGCTGACTAAACGTTTCGATTTACTCAAGTCCAACTTTTGTGAAGAAGCATTTAGAAAATAAACCTGTTAGTATTATTTTATCCCAGAGTACAACTACATAGTTGTCGTCCTCTCAAGGGATACTGGGACTGATGTGATCAAGCATTCGGTCATCCGGCTAACGGAATTTTGAAGAAACAAAAATAGAACCCGCCTATAATAATATTGATGTGCATGTGAGAAGACGATTCACACAATACTCGCTCTACTGAGAAATATCGTGTTGATGGAAATTGAACCAGATGACCATTTATCTGGTGAATAACCCGATATTTGCACACATCCCCCTCTCTCGTAGGTACCGTACCTTGTACATTTTACTTTATCGGCAAATCAAGGCAGAAATCTCAGTAAAACAGGGTAGTGGGCCTGGTATAGGACGGCAAAAATATTATTGTGAAACGAAATCGATTCTGAGTTTAAGAAAGTGGGCCAAATCCCCACTGTTGCTTTGAAGAAAATACTTAGGTAGCTACCTAATGAAAAATGACTGAGTAGGCTTTATTTTTTTTATTTTTCAACAGAAAACACTTCTCCAGGAAAAAAATGAGGATGAGGAAGATGAAACAGAATATCTTGGGAGGAGAAGTACAATGCGAAAACCCTCGCAGTATAAACCTACGTCACGGAGAAGACATTGCAGTTTCATCGCTGATGAATGCCGGAAATGTTCACAAAAAATTTGCTTGAGGTGCAGAATGTATTTAGATTCCTGCTGTTGCGGAATTCCCAACTTTTTGTTCTGCAAAGATTGTGAAGGGAAAACCAGAGCTCCGGAGTGCTCTATCAAGGATCCGTTCGCTTGCCGAAAATGCGATCAGAAGATTTGCCTTGTCTGTAAAGAGACCCTAGAATGTTGCCCGTGTCCCAAGCCTAACTTTCTCTTCTGCCGGATGTGTGATGCCAGGATGAGAACTAGATGCTGCATACCCGCAGATTGACAATTAACACAAATTAGTTGACGAATTTGATCGAATAAACTTGACACACGTTTTTACTCACATAGACGGTACTGCCTTCTCATTTTCACGGCCATTAGGTGAACAATTTGACAAGCAATATCTAACTTAAGTAGTAGGTATAGAAATAACAAAGTAGGTCTATCTGCGGACAACATTTTGGTACCAATAGGATCTAGCTCAGCTTCCTCACTTGAACAATAATGATTACAAATTTGTTCAATTAGAATGAACAAATTTCATAAAAATCTCCATTGATTTATCGCAGTCATTGACAATAGTGACACTGGATAATATTATTTACGTAGGTATTTGCCAAATGATGATCCCGGTATTCACTTCAACTACGCGGAATACGGGTAGCAAAACAATCCTCCAAATAACCATTTTAAGCGTTGCACACAGTTTTTCCCATTTTTCTCAGCCAATTTCCATCGGATTTTGATGCGGTTGGCGGCATTCTTTCATTTTATCATTCGCTAGGGAGGTGAAGAACCTTTATATTCATATGATTTTTTTTTAAAGGGAAAATTACAGAAATAAACTTGACAGTAGCTGAGAATTGAATAACAAGAAGAATTTCGGTGAACCGCGGCAGTTATGGCACAAAATTGGCTGAGAAAAATGGGAAACACTGAAGTACACCACTCTCTTAGTCTCTTAAAAGGACATTGGATTTAAAAATTAAAACACCACATCATTATGATAATCAACTATGATGTTGATGTAGATCAACTTTGACGTGTTGAAATAAAATATGAGCTGAAAGCTCAAGTAAGAGTACAAAATAAAAGAATCTACATGTGTACTATAATTATGAGATCTTCGGTATGTAAAGACAACTTGTTGACTCTTTGGTATTGAAAAACGTAAAGAAAACAAAGTTCAAGTACGAATAATACGAAATTTGTAGGTAAAAGCATTTAAATTAGGAACCTCAAGAATATCCATCTGAGGGAACATTTTCTTGTCTCTCTTTGGTATTAATATAAACATAAAACGCTTCAAATTATTACACAACGGTTTATTATTTTCTG
>JAEMON010000002.1:16848780-16876534 GCA_030264115.1 Lygus lineolaris | reverse complement strand
TTGAAACTCCGTGAGCAACTTGACCAGGTTAGAAGTTTTGCTAGGGAAGAGGCCCAACTGAAGATGCGCACCCAAAAAGAGACGTTCGACCGCCGTGCAAAAAAGGCAACGCATCGGGAGGGTGACTGGGTTTGGGTGTATGAGCCAAAGCGCACCAGAGGACTCTCCCCGAAACTCCAACCAATGTGGACCGGACCTTGGGTGGTTAAGAAGCGGTGTAACGACGTACTTTTTGACGTGAAAATGGGCAGGAAGATTCGCCGTCTGCACGCCAATCGCTTGACAAAGGCAGAACTTCGACCTGAGGACAGGTCTCAAGAGATAGAGGGAGCAGTGTAGTGGTAACTACAGTCCCTAGACACATGTTTTGTTTAGAGTTTGAGAGTTGTGAGGTTGCAAAAAGTTGGTTGTTGTGTTTTTGATCTACAGAGAAATTATTACACTTGTTATGACTCGTTATTCAACTAGTTGTTTCTTCTAACAATATAGTTAATAAATAGATCATGGTTGAAGAGGATAAACTTCAGTTCAATGCCTACAGTGCCATGATAATAATGAGAAGGCTCTTCACTTACTTCCAAATAAAATTGTCCATTAATGACATACTTTCATAGGACTTACTTCTTCGAGGAACCCGTACGTGTTATTTCGCAGCTACTTCGAGTAGTATGTTCATCAGGCGTTAGTACTAAAGAGAGGTTTGGCGAAGATGTTTCCTGAGCCAATGACCGACGGAGTTTTTCTGTAAATACTGACGAATTACTTCTACTTGAATCTAACACAAAAAATTTTCTTTCTCTGCTGATTGTCTGATTGATCGATGCAAGTGTTCGAGGACTTTGAATGTGAGACTCATGGCTAGAAACCGAAGAAGGACCCGGCAGGTTTTCAGCAAGCCTAGATGAGTGTTGACTTTCAGGGGGGATTCTTTGATTTGTAGTGTCTTGGATATTGGTACGTTGTTTCGAAGTCGATGCCTTGTGTGCTGACTGATCATGGCATACCTTTTGCTCTATTGCTTCGTGAGTTTGAGAAACAGGAACGTTTGGGGAACGTTTATCCACACTCTCATCACTCTCTAAATGAACGAAAAACGATTGCCGCTCTCTATCTTCGTAATCTGATGACGCAGCACCAATATTCGATTCAGATTCGGAATCAATGCTAGCTAGTACTTCATTCACGTTGTTGACCATCGATTGGATTGCTTCCTGGGCTAGTTTGAACTTTGCCAACTGTAATGTAGCTATATTCCGGTCACCTTCTGCCATAATGTTCACCCCAAAGGCCTGAGGCTTTCCTCCCCTGTGCGGGACCAATTCATTATGTGGCTGAGCTTTGTTGTTTAGAAACCATTCTTCCCTTACATCAAGAGCTTTAACTGTATTCTTTACCGAATTACCGGTAAGATCGCAGTACCTTTTTCCTTCTGCTACAATCAAGAGTTCTGAGTATTCTCCAGGCAATTGAGATAAATCGGTATCCTCTTCGCTGCTGGGCGGCGAAGAGTGAGCCACGCCACAGTGAAGGGAGTCCTGGGAATCAGCGACTGCTGAAGTAGATGCTATCTGATCTATCAAGTTAAAAAAACGTGCATCTACTGTCAAAGCTGGGTTTAAAGCTCTCAACTCTAAATTACTCGAAACGTTGTCACTATCAGTAATTCGAACTTGCGTTTCAGATAACGCCGACTCATTTCGTTGTGATGCAAACGCTACTCGATCTTCCTTGGAAGTTGATTTCGTTGAAGTCTTCTCTGAAGAAACAACTACATTAAGACTCTGAACATTGGACTCTCTGTTATCATTTCCTTCAGTGGATGGCTTTGAACTATTTTTTACTGATACGCTATGAGTATTTTTATTGTTCTGCTCCTCCCGTTTGGAGCTGACTTTGGCGACGGCGTCTTGATCCTGATTGATTTTTTTCTTAGTTTGAGTGTGACATTTCCTCTTGTATTCCGTTCGACCATCAGGGAGATTGAAACTCGATGCATTAATTGAGGTTGTGGCCGTAAACTGTCCTGGGCCTGTTGATTGATTAGTTATTTGTCTCGAATACTTTACGCTGGCTTCTCGGTTAGGGTTATCAAACGTTTGTTTGGGTTCACGTTCCGAGAGAATATTATCTTCACTCGACTGCTCATTCACCTCAATGGCTGAAATAAATTGATCGCTGGTGGGCTTACTGTCACTAGACTGCATTGGATCATTGGATCGTTTCTCTTTTACTGTATCGAAATCCTCACTCAGGGAAATCACATTTTTTGATGAACCTTCAATATTAAACAAGCTCATACCACTTGGACCTTTGTGACCAACATGGATAGTTTCTTCATTATTCATATTTTCTTGGTTGTCCCTTAAAGCTTTAGTGGTTCTTTCTTGCGCACTTCTTTCGGTCAAACAGATAGTTTTGCGATTTTCCATTCCTGGAACAGTTCGTTTTGTGAACAAAGGAATTTTGAACGACCCCTGATCGACGGGATTCCAGGTATTCTTGTTATTGTAACCACGAACTTCACTTTGCCGCGTTGAAGGATCTAAATTGTATGTGTCTTCATACTCAGTATGCGTGACACCGATTTGTTGGCATTGCCACAAATTGTTTGATGGTTGGAACACCTGACGAGGTGGGATCATTTCGGAAAGTGGTTGTTTCCGAGTTTGTTGCGAAAACGATGTTCGAATTTTACAAGATTCCTGATCCTTCCCCCTCTCCAGCCCTCCTGGCTTCCAGGTATTCTGATTATTGTAAACACGGAGGGCATGTTGCTGCCTTGAAGGCTTCAAATTGCAAGTGTCTTCATACTCAGTATGCGTGACACCTGTTTGTTGGAATTTCCACAGATTATTATTTGATTGTTGGAAGATTTGAGGAGAGGCACTCATTTCGGACATTGGCTTGTACGTGGACTTGAATTTACTGTTCGTACCAGTAACTTTTTGCTTCATGTTTGATTGAAAACGATCCCAAGGGAAGCGATCGTTGCATCCATTTCGAATGATATTATTCTGTGGTACTGACGGCGTTCCAAAAACTATTTCATCTGGATGCAGAGAGTAGAAAATGGAAGGGTATTCCTGTCCTAAGGGATGGACTACCTTATTATAGTAATTTTGATGAGAAACGTCTCGATTAATGTTATCGTAATCATCCTGGACAGAAAAGTGGTTGTGACTTTGAACAACGCTATAATCGTAATTTTGATGTGTATTTCTAGTGGGGTGAAAGTTAAATGAAAAACCAGTGTCCCGATGTAGTAGACCTGTTGGCCGAGGTGCATAGGCTCCAGGGTGTGTGATGAACGGCACATTATTACGCATTTTAACGTTAGTCAAATAAGGTCCCGAGGCAGGATCTGATGGTTGCAGAACCTTCCGTGCATCGGTTGCCATTTGACCTTCATCTTTCATTTTCATCAGTAGCTGTTCCAAATCAGATTTAATTTTTGGCAAACAAACGAGAAAATTCGTTATATCTGACGAATCTTTTTTGTTTTTTTTAGTACCATCTTCTACTTCAGATTTACGACTGCTTTGAGATTCATTATCACCGTCATTTTGCTCTATTCTTTTTCGTTTATTGGTGTTCGGTTTATCTTTTTTGCTGGAATCTGATTGGTTATCATCAACCGCTAATGGCTTCCCGAACCAACTATGTCTAACACTTTCTTTTTTACCTGATGCTTGTTTGTCTTTAGTAGAAGTTGTTGACTTCCTGAGATTACTAAACCTTCCTGACTTGACTGATGATGTTGAAGGACGGTTCTTACTGGAAGTTGCAAATGGCTTACCATTATTATTGGTTTGCTCATCCAATGATTTTGAAGATTTACGGTGAGATGAAGATGATCGTTTAGACACTTCCGACTGGATAGAATCATTTGATTCTCGTCTTTCCGGTGAATTTAACGACTTTCTATGGGTTTTCCGCGAGCCAACGCGTTTTTTCTCCTTCTTAGAACAATTGCAGCACCCACAGCCCGATGATTCACCTCCTGACAAAGTCTTTGGCTTCTTTACCTTTTTATTTTGTTTATTTTCTGATGCTGCGCAGTCATACAAAAATATTTTCTGTACCTTCTCGGAGCAGCAACAGCATGATGACGATCCGGATGCACTGTCAGAGTCACCCACTGGAATTGGCAAGCTATTTTTTACATCACATTTGCAAGATGGTCCAGTGTTCTGTGCCCGATTAAACATTTGAGAACCCATCAGAAGTAACATTAGATTTGACCAATTAGTTTCACTCTGGGGTTGTTGTTGACCTTTACTTATAACATCTTCCTTGCCAGATTCCTTATCGCACTGCATGTCACATTCATTACACAACCCTGCGTTAGGAATCACACATTTGCAATGACACGGCCATCCGCGAATAGGGTTCTTGCAAACTGCACATACATCTTTCTTGCATACCGTACATTTGATATCATTGTCGGATTCTTCCGCTGTATAACGCGACGCTATATCGTCCTCTATTTCGTGATCCACAGACCGTCTATACTGGTGGGTATTATAATAATCGTTATTTTGACTCTTCGTTGCATAATATGCATGTATGTTATGGTTTGGTCTATTTTCATCAATATTGTGAGGAGGCAAAAATCCTCTTCTCTGCGAATCTTTTCTCCGGAAGTTCCTATCTCCATCATAATGATCATGCATCGGTTGTGGACCCCTCCAAGCATCGAATCTCGGATCATGGTAGTCTCTCCTGGGTGGATGATTGTATAGGGACATCGTATCTGTCCCTTTATCAACTCCAGCCTCTAATTCTCCCTTCATCTCTTTTGGAGATTTTCCTACGCCAAAACAACAATTCATTGGACCTCGGCCCATTGTATTTGCTTGATCCCCTCCTGAATGGTGTTCGTGACTAATTGCCCATGCATCACCTTTCATGTGTCGAAGCTTCATTCTCTCAACGTCGTCCAATTTGGAACACCAACACGAACTTTCGAGAGATTCCTTCATAATTCCTTCATCCTCGACCAACGTCAGATTGAGATTCAAATTAGCACCTCTGTAATATTTAGCCATCATTGCTAACTGCTCACCTGGTATATAGCAAGTACCTTCAAACTTCCTCATTTTCTTGTTATCGGCCATCTTCTACAATTTCGATCTTCTGTTCCTAATATTTTATAAAAGTTACATCTGAAGAGCTACAATAATTGCTTAATTATTAAACAATGCGTAGTATACCTACCTACATAACATTGACAATTTCTTGGTGATATAAGTGCTTATAATTATTAAGCAATGCGTAGTATACCTACCTACATAACATTGACAATTTCTTGGTGATATAAGTGCGTTATAATTAGGAGAGGATTACGATCCTATTCATTTTGTCGCCAAGAGTATGTATCTCATTGATTATCAGGTACCTAACACAATCTAATTTTCGAATATATGTTTTAGGAACATTTTTAAACATTTGAATCTATCTCGATACATTTCGTCACCAATATAGAAGGATGGAGTTTTTAATCTCTCATTGCTTATTACGTAGGTTACCTACCTACCTGCAATGAATTTCAAATACTGTTTCAGGAACTTTTCTGAAAATGTCAATGAGAATTATTCTACTAGCGCCTCTCTCTATCTCTTCTCTAGAGATCATCCTACGTTCAAAAAATACTACTAGATCATTGTAGGTTATCATTGATGATTCCAATAAGTCTCCGCACAATATACTTCTTTGGAAACAGCCAAGGGGGTCGACCCATCTCCTATTATCCCAGCTAAGATAATTGGTGAAAGATTACCCATCAATATACAGAAAATGGAGAAAACATACCTACCAATTATTAGGTCTATCACTTAACAGGAATGAAATAATGTTTTTTAAAGCCACTGGATTTCCCTTGAAAGATTGGACCAACTGAGCATACCTATTTCTGTATTATAATAATATATAATATTATCTACTTCGTACCTAATCATGCTATTTTTTCAGTGAGGGTTTCAATGGAACAAAAAATTACAACGGGATTTGTTTATAAAACAATTTATTTTGTATTTTGCAACATAAAGGACGGCACAATTTTCAGTCTCACGATTTCAGTTTTAGTTGGCGCGATTAACTTCAACTTCATCTTTGTGATAGATGAGTTCATCCTTGAAGAATACGTTGGGGACTTTGAATTCGGATTCCCAGATGGGCCTGTCGAAGGGGAAACCGTAAGGTTTGTGGTCGTAGAGCTTGTTGGTTCCGCAGATCATTTCATCCTCGTGACCGGCTCCCTCGTGTTTGTATGGGGTAACCACGACGAAGAAAGTGTACGGGTGGCCGCTCTTCCAACCGCGGGGGAGTTGCAGTCTTTCGGGGACTCCACAGGTGATCCTCTGAAAATAGAAATAATCGTTACACCCCATGATTTAGGTACCTACAAAAAAATTGTACATATTTTGTACGTATGTCGATGAAATAAGTGCATCATCAAGAACCTATGCAGACAACTGATTTAGTTGCAAGTGATTGCTTCTTTGTAATGCAGATATAATTATGATACATGGCGTGTGCTAATGGAAGTGTAGGAACGAATGTATTTGAGAGTGGGGGGTAACACATGCTTTATGAGCAAATGGTCATTTTCCCCCTGTACCCTTTTTGCAAGAGCATTTTACCTCTTTGATGTAGAAAGGCTCGTTCGTCTTGAGAGAATGGTCTACGCGATCGTAGATGGCCCTGAATCCTTCGGCATCAGGCATGAAGACGTTGGAATCCTTGGAACTACGTTCCCACACATTCTGACCCGCAGCAACTAGAAGAGAACAATAAAAGTTATAATATTATAGTGTGTTCTGTAATCATAAGTACTGTTCCCAGCCATTATACGGCAGTGGATTTGAGACATGGATGGCGATCAGTGGTAATGTGCCATATCGTCATAATTAGCGAGAATTAAACATACTTTTGACGGGGAAGCGGTCGAGTTCAACCATAGCCATCCTCCTTTGGTTTAGGGTGAGTTCATGTTCTTCAGAGTCGTACTTGGGACCAATGAACACCCTGACCATACCGTCGTACGCGGCATCGGAGTTTACGGTGATCTTGAAGTTGTAGGGCTTGTGGTTGAGACGGAACTGGCTGGCCTGGTATTTGATGTCGATGTACTCCTTGGGGTCTTTGACAGCAACACCGTTCGTTGCTTCGAAGTCGAACATGTCAAAGTAAGTCACGAGTTTATCAACTTCAAAGTTGGTAACGGAAACACCGGGGAACATAAGCTGAAACATACACCAAGTTATAATCAATGTGTAGGGTCATCCAAAGTTTTCAAAATGTTAATGAATTTGAGGTATGACTATATAAAATTTCGACATTTCGGGGAATATTTGGTCAAACATTGGGTTTTACCCTACTTGTAAGTCATTGTGTTTTCTTTCAACAACTACTTCTAACTTCCCTTGTTTTTTTAGTTACTTACATCTTTCTTGGTATAAGGGTGAAGATTTGCCTTCAACTTCTGGAATACACCAACCAAACGGACAAGCATGTTGTAGTAAGCTGGATCCCTCAGTGCGGTCAGTGACATAGTGGTGACGCCTCCATTGTACTGCAAAATTAAATAGTCTAAAATTAATATAAGTACATTATACAATACTGTTGTTATGAGTTATCGGTATATATAACACTTCTCAACGGTCAAGTTTCATTCGTCATCAATTTGGGGAATTCGGAAAATCCACATAATTTCCGCTACTATTTACAACTTACATCAATCATGTTCTTTGTTTTGACCATGTAGCCCAGAGCATCGAGGAGACTGTAGTAGAAGGACCCGAAATATCTTCCATTGGTGTCATGGTGGCCGATAGATCCAACAGCGAAATGTCCCATCAAGTCAACTCCGTCTTCATTCAAGATGCTGACGAGGGAATCCGAAGTCTAAAATTGGGTAAACAGTGGGAAATTACAATTTTGAAGGTGTATACAATATGTTGGGAAGCTAAGATGGGATGTTGGGTCTCCAATCATTAAACTTGACTATAAATACTAATTTTGATCATCAGATTATGTAAGGAGACGAAGTGCTATTAGTTTTGGGGTGGAAATACGATGGTAGACACGATAAATACTTTGCGGAACACTGGACGTAGATTTTCTCCCAATATTACTAGCAAACCTCATCGCGGTTACACATGCAAACTGACAGCCAGACATAGAGTAGGTAAGCTAGCATCAAACAGCACGTCAAAAACATTATTCGTTCGCCCAAAGCTCCAATAATGCGAACGTGTGATCGTAACCAACAACCATTGTTGACAATCGACGGTATTTACTCAATCACCCTCATTCGAAGGAAACCCGATTTCACTATAGAAGGAATAAGGTGTACGACATCTTCTATTCCCGGCCAGGAATTCACCCATTATTTTGCACACCAAAAAAACAAAAAAACTCGTAAATCTTTGTTATGGCGTATATGAGTGCGATTGAGTCACTGACAGACACACACTTACCGAAGATTTTAGGAGGTAGTTTGCTAGGTTAACTAATAGGAACCTACGAGCGAGGATTCTGGAATTTAGATTATCTTTCTCACCTGATTCCAAATTGAACCGTAGTCAATAGCATCAATGAGACGGTCTTCGTACATTTGGGCAAGATTCACGTCTTTCTTGTTCATTGCGTAGTCGAAGCTGTAGCCATCTGGGCGAGCGATGAAGGCTTGTCCGTTGAAATGAGAGATTCTTGGGTTGTAGCCGACTCGAACAGGCCTGTCGTAGTAGAAAGGCTCGACGAATGGAAGTGCATTAGCAAGTCGTTCCAATGTGTAACGCGCCAGAAGCTGAAACCCACCAGGATTTTAGCTGAAGGTATAACCTCACGTACTATCAAGAGTGATGCGTTAAATGTTCATTCTCTTCCGGATGAAGTAAGGAATGTGAAAATATAGGTATGCCCTGAGTACCTCTACCTATACTATTTTTTTAAAATTTATGCTAGGTAACACAAAAACATTGATTTTGTTTTGGCCTAGATGTATGAAATAACGTGGCTCTTCTACCTAACTCAGGACAGTTTTTTTTTTAAACTTACTTACCTACTGGAATTCAGAACATTATTTCGAAATCCAAATATTTAGGCAAACCTAATGACGAATAAAAAAATTGGGATTTTGTTAGATTTTTTGAAGCACTCCTTATATGCCTATTTTTTCGTATGTTCTTTTTAATTCTGAATCACAGAAAAAAATAGGTTTAATTATGGTAGGATAATGGAATGATGGTGTTATTATGTTAGTAGGTATGTTCAAATAGGTAGGTATTCAAAAATCCTTCGACATATCGAATATGATTATTTAAATAATATGAAGTCAACAATGCTCTTTGAAGTGCAAGAAGAAATTAGTAGTAGTAGTAGTAGTAGTAGTAGTAGTAGTAGTAGTAGAGTAAGTAGTAGAAATTAGTAGTTAGAAGAAATTAGTTGTCCATACCTGTTGGTGGAAAGCGTAGAACATCTCTCCGCGCCTGAAGTATCCTTTCAGGTTGTACTTCTTGGGGCACATCCACGAGGGGTAGCGGCTGGCGTAGGCGTAGAAGGCGTTGAGGCCAACGTCTTCCCTGAAGTAACTGACTTTGTGCTCAGTGTGGGGGTTGAAAATGTCCAAGGCCAATGGTCCACCGTACATGCTGTCGTGGTAGAGGTATTCGTAACCGGTGTTGTTATATTCGAACTTTCCTGTTAATTTTAAATTAATATTTTAGAAAGAAACATGAGCAACATTCCTGGAATTCTATTAGTGTATTTCCTTATAAAAGAAGTATCCCTTAGCGAATGTTCGAAGACAATGAAGCTATATCGGAATATCTTGAATCGAACACTGAATTTCAACAGATTTTATATATGTATCTATGTAGATAGATGTACGTGAAGGTACGTGGTGTGACCCAAAAGATTTGGTTGGTTTAGCTTACCTTCTTTGTGTCCGGCCATTTTGAAGTCGTAAATTTTGTGCATGGTGTCTTGAGGAACGAAGTAGTTGGGGAAAACTTCGTAAGGAGCAGGGATAGTGAAGCCTCTGCAGTCTTCCCTGTGGAAAAGAGCGAGGGAGTAGGCGTATGAGAACATGACCGGGTTCAAGTGGGCCCTGGCAAAGCAAGCGGCTTTGTAGAAGGTGTCCCAGTCCTTTGCAAAGTAGAAGACGTCGAAGAGGAGGACAGTTTGGTGGCGGACATGTTTGCAGCTCAAGGTGAATATGTCATCCCTGGGGAGCATCCCCCTGTGGAACGCCTCCATGAACTTCTTAGCGACCGTGGGGTCCTATATTCGCAAAGAAACATTTATATGAGCAATTAAGTTGGTACTATCTACATTATTCATCAATTTATAGGCTACCTACACAGCTGCCTGTTGTGAACACAGTAAGGGAACAGAATAGGAACCGTGCACCCAATTATGGTTACTATTCTTGTGAAAAAGTACTATTGAGCGGAACTTAAATCACTAATTTTTTATCAAAATGTAGGTGAAAGTTGGGGTGTTGGGGGGCCATGACGGTCGCATCGAGGCGTGAAAATTTTAGGGTAATTTAAAATGGTGTAGGTATTTAGTAAGTGTCAAAACATTCAACACTTGAAATGGATATCGATTTTTAGGATTTTTTTATTGCACTTCAAATAAGACTATACACTTACCGTGAAATGTTCGCTGTTGGCAAGAATGTCGAAATTGGCATGCTCGTTCTGGAAAAATTCGGTGTGACCGAGTCCTACGTACAGATCCAGAACCAGCCTCTGTCTTTTCAAAAAGTTGGCATCCGCTGGAAAAATAAGTTATAATATCATTTGTTATTGGCTAAGAGGCGGTATTTAATTATTCATTTTAGTTCTCTACTGTTATTTTCAATAATAAAACTTTGGAATCAAGCAAGACATTGTAACCACCTAAAAATGGAAAAATTTAAAATTCGCGTTTTATATACGTAGAAGCCGAAAACCAAATTTGAACAAATCAACAATCCACCGCGCCTTACACGCATGGGGAGCCGCGCCGCACAGTAAGTCAGAGAGGAAAAACTCCAATCTCATATTACATTCATGATCTGAACCCCTTTTAATTTCAAATAAAATTAGTAAGAGTAATACCTAATAATCAATGATGACAATAAACTCATTCATTCATTCATCAAAACTCGGATTTTCGTCATTTCGATAGGTAAGAAAATGGGTAGCAGTTAGGTACTAATCAGACGTTTGCCGATTTTTCTTAGATTGCTTTTCTTCCAGAATAACGATTTAAATAAATGTTGTTAGTTTATTCTGATGCATAGGTTTCCTGAATATATATATAAGCTAATAAAAAATCATATTTTCTCGCAAGTAATGGACCAGATTTTTTTTTTAAATCGTTTTCTTAGTATCCAAAACAACCATTAAACTTAGGATTGAACTTATGAAGGATAATACCTAGGTACAGGAAATTATGAAAGTATAGTTGTATCAATTCACTATCGTATTAACAATACAAAAAAACTTCGTTAATATTATTGGACAGACTCTTAGGTACTCGTAGTTTTGGAGTTTTGCCCTTGACTACAAATTTACCACAGATCGACACCAACGGAACCAATTTTTTTTTTTTTTTTTCTCGCACGAACTCAGGGACTCAAATGGAATCCTAAATTTAAATTTATGTTTACAAAGTTTCGATTATGAACCACTTCCAAAATAACAAGATCCTAATAATTCCGTCTGTGGGTGTCGTTTTTGCTGAGCAGCAGAAGCAACAGAATATAATTTATCTCTTGTTACCTACTCGTACCTTTAGTAGTAGTCGAATACGACGACTGCCACCCAATTAACATAGTTATCACTTCAAATACGAGTACCTACCTACTTGCCAACACTGGATGAGGAGATATGCAAATGATTATACTAGTCGTACGAAACTATTTATTTTAAATAAGAATTTATGAAGATATCTCTTGAAAATGCGAGAGTAGGTATCAGTATTTCAATACCTATTTACACTGAATACCAATTTGTATATGAGAGGGTAGCATTTTTCCTATTTAATAAATCAAGTTTGATTATAATGTGCTTGATAACAACATTTTCTAGTTCCATGGAGCTTTACATTAATTAGTTGCATCATGTTAATTATTCAACACAAAAAAAATGCAAACTCTTAGTAGACAACTACCTACACAAAAACACGTTTTAAAGCCTCTAATAAATTAAAAATTAATTTGAACTTAAATGGTTAATCTTGGTGAATTTCAAATATTCAAACAGTCAAGTAGTACATCATTAGTTTTTAGGTTTCAACTTACCAACTTTGCGTTCACCCTTTATGGGCACCACGCTGGCGGCAGCGCTAGCCAGACAGAGTCCTGCAACAAGCCACGAGATCCTCATGTTGGTGACTGGTACCTTCTGTTCAAAATTCTAGCTCTTTTATAGTAGACCTCTTAGTGGGGGGTTTATCTTTCTACAGCCTCTTCTCTGACCTGACCATATCAATAGGTTTTGATTCGAGGGCGTGAACCGACCCCGAGAAGAAGGGAAGAAATGGGAGTAAAAAACCGATTGTTATCAAATGCAGGAGGTCGGAAAGATTCAGGTCCTCTCCGTAATGGTCTAGTAGTTTTCCAGAGTCGTTCCCAGATGACAACCCCTATTAAAACACCAATATTTACATTTTTTACTGATACCGTTCGCTTCGCCTAATATATACCTACCCATAGACACCGCTATCCTAGAAGCTTGGTATAATGATAAACGAAAAACGCTGCGAATTATTACACAACGATTAATTTATTATTTCTATGTGGATCATGCTAGGTTGACAACCTGTCCTGTGATATGATCTAACTTTCACCCGGCATGATCGTTTACAGATCAACAGTAGGGGAAGCAAACTTCCAATCGTGCAGCATGGGTTGAATTTTAAAATATTCTGAGCGAAATTTCAAAGAACATTCTTCTTGGCGTTTTCAGCCAACTTCAAACAATCTTGAAATTTTTTAAATATTGTATAGGAATGAACGAATGAATGAATGAATGAGTTTATTGTCATCATACAGAATAAATAGCGCATGTGCATAATATTATGCAATTCCAGTTACTAGTTGCTATTTTCCTAGTTAAGGCTCCTTGCTGGAAAGTGTAACACTGTGGCCCAGCATGGAGTTGTTCGATAGTAGGAAACTACTAGGAAATTCGACGCTGATTCCAAATTTACCCTACCTATTTATGTCCTATAGAGAATTTTGCACAAAAACCTACTTTTTAAATACGTTTTTAGCGATGTTCACCCTTAATCCTTTAACTCAAAAATTGGACCCAAATAAGAGTACTCCACAAATGATGACCAACGAACCCATAATTTATTTTTATATTTTGGGCGTTTACAGGAACTTTTTAGACCTTTCCTATGGGGTGAGATATCGCCATGAATGGCTCATACACCTATATATTATGACATCTACACATTATAATATTATATTCTTTTAATCAATTTTGTATACACAGAAAGACTAACAGAGACACACTTAGACACGGATCCTCAATTGCTCATAAAGCTCTGAAACGCAAAATTCGAGTGAAAACCCTTTTGATTTTCGAGGATAAACTGATATTATTTCTTGCACGAAAATAAGGCCTTCGGTTATGAGGAGGGAAAATAACCGGTGATGACTAATTCTACCAATTTGACAGGTCATAGGTAGCGACTTACTAATATAATACCACATGATGTGCAGTTCTCTAATTATGAAAAATCCATGTTTTCTGTTCTACATTAATTTCCCTATCTTACTTCAAACTCTAATTTCATATAACATTTTTTCGGGGATCCTGATTTATTTGGAGGAAATCCATTTGAGTTTTCTAATAATTATATAGGTAGGTCTTCTGTAGGATCTTGAATGAAGAATCTTCTACATGAAGGATCTGACTGACTAATAAACGTTAACAAAATTCACACAGTTCAGTGAATCCTAGTGACTTCAAATGTAAGAAAGAACGTTGAAAGAAGGACGTTCTTCCATGACTAACCTCTGAAAAGAGAAGGGCTTACCTGGTGGTTCTATTTCAATGGAGTTAGAGGGGTGTTGATAGATTACCTATATTTTGTCTGGGGATTGGTATCAGTTGTTGGGCATTGAAAGTGGATAATTTCATTCTGAAGTTACAAAATGTTTGAGGACCTATTTGCTAGAGAGTTTTTATGGGAGGTAGAATGAGTGTTGTTATTTCTTGTGAAATAAACACACATGACATTTACTTAAATTTGAATGTCTGATTTAAATTTCACCCAATTTACCATCTATTAAGGTGTGTACAACAAAAATTCACTGAACTGATGTACAACTAACTACGATTTCCCGTAGACTGAATCAGTGAACTGTGTGAATGTTGTTAAAGGTCAGTTAGAGTTTCCTTCTATGAAACTCATTTAAATTTATCATAATTTCTTTCACCATATGGAAAGAGCTGATAATGTGTTATCAAGCCTCTAAATCCAATTGGTTCCACCAGATTGAATTCCTTCTGTTTGTTAGTTCTGTTGTAGTATTTATCCTGATCATGTACGAATAAACGTACAAAACTTTGGTATAATAAACCAGTTTTATCGACCGCACCTCAACAACCTCCCGAAACCACCCGATTTCAAACTAATCTCACCCTAGGTACGCTCTCCAAATACGTAATACAAAAAAGGAAAAATGTCAATGATATCTGAAGAAAGGATACGTTCGTAGGCCAGAATTTAGGGAGTACTCTTAGGGGTCAAATTTGATGAGTAGTGGTAAAAAAATGAGTTTTTGAGATTTTTTTCGTGTAAATTACCATGTTAAACATAGGAACATAATACGGTAGGTACCCATATTTTTGGAATCAGCTTAACATTTCCTATAAGAATCACCTACCAAAACGGTTGAAATGATTCTTTGAAAATTCGAATATCTCGAAAATTCGATTATCAGCATGCAACCATGATGTATGGTTGCAACTTTCTTATCCTGAGGAGACTTGATTTGTCGTCACTTAATCGTATTGCTTCCGAGTCTGCAAGGCAGCGAAAGCTCTGTTTTCACATTCGAAATAGAAAAAAAAAATGTTGTGCTCCAAAATCAAAATTTCCATTTGCATTTCACGTTTCAGGGCCTCCTGAACACATATGGTTTCGTGTCTGTATGTCCGTCCGTCTGTCTGTATCTCTGTCCGTCAGTTTGTCCACATGTCCTTGTCACAGCCATTCCTTCCACAATTTTGGTCCGATTTCAATCAAATTTTCAGGAATTGTGTGGGTTTATGGTCCCCTATTAGTTTCATCATGATCGAATCAACGGTAGCCTTAGCGCAGGCGCTAACGAGATTTTCTAGTTACGGTCATAACTCCATCAATTTTGAACGGAGTTTGGGCAGATTTTCCGGGATGATGCGGGTGAGGTCCCTTGAGGTCCCATACGACATTCATCATGATTGAATCAGCGGCGGCAGTGGCACCTGGCACTGGCAACGCGTACATTCCGAAAGTCAAGTATTCCACACCATAGAGCTTGTTTGCCCCCGTGCTTTGTATTGCCCAAAAATTAAGATTTTTTAATTTTTGGTCACCCAGCATTCTATCGTCATGAGCATGGCGATTTCGAGTTTTCTGAAAATGTATGGTGACATAAAGTGAAGACCAAGAGGAAGCTTCTGTGCCATGTCCTTGGCAGTGTGTTGCTTCCTCACTACCGAAGGTAGGAAGCTATGTATTCGTGCAAGAAATGAAAAAAAATTTGGTTCCGTGTCTGTCTGTCCGTCTGTCTGTCTGTCTGTCGGTCTGTGGTCAATTCCTTGTCCCAGGCAAAACTATATGAAGTTATGGTCTAAATTTGATTAAATTTCAGGGATTGTGCGGGTTAGCGCCGTGACGGTCCCCTATCAATTTCATCGCCATTGGACAACTTGTAGCGTGAGCGCATGCGCAAACGTGAATTTCCTGTAACCCCTGTATCTCAGTTCCTAATTGACCTATTCCGCTAAAATTTGGGGGGTAGTTGTGGACTGACTCCAAGACAATCACCTATGAATTTTGTACCGATTATATCAGTAATAGCTACTGCGCAAGCGCAAACTTGAAATTTGATGTCATAGATGTAGCACCGGAACTACTCGACCGATTTCGGTGAAATTTCCAGGGGCTACGCGGGTTAGACTGTAGGAAGACCCTCACGAATCTCATAGCAATCGGTCAACTAGTATCGTGTGCGCATGTGCAAACGTGAATTTACTGCAAAAACGATTTCTCAGTTCCAAATTGACCTACTTCGTTCAAATTTGGAGGGTTATTGAAGGTTGATGATTGCATTCGAATTTAGACACGATTTTATCAGTAATACCCACTGCGCATGCACAATTTTGAAATGAGTTTCATAGCCATAACTCCTTAACTACTTGACCAATTTCGGTGTAATTTTCAGAGATTGTTCGGGGTAGCCCCTTGACAGCCCCCTGTCAATTTCATATCCATCAGACCACTACTAGCTTGTGCGCATGTTCAAACGTGAATTTCCTTCCATTCTCTAGTGGACCGATTCCACTCAAATTTGGAGTGTAGTTGAGGGCTATATGATGGCTATTGCGCATGCGCAAACTTGAAATTTATGGTCATAGGCATAACTCCGGAACTATTCTACCAATTCGGCTATTCACTTACTGATTCTACACGTCCATGTTAAAAAAGTGAGGAAGCAATACTGCCCACCCAACTTGGCAGACGTTTTTTTAATGGTTTTTCTCCTACCTGAAGATGAACCTGCCTCCTGTGTCCCAGTCAGAAAGACTTGAAAGGAAAATACGTGACACTTGTTTGACGTAAAGATCTGTGGTTGTCTTGACTTATAAATTCTTGAAGGGAAAACTCAATCGCAAGGTTTGCTGATCAACAAGGGATGATTAAATATTTCGCAAACAAGTTTCTCCATCTGTTTTCTGTATTAGTTCTTCCCAGACTACCAAGGTAGTGGAAGCATTGTTTGTTTAGATTCCTCGAACCAATTGCAGAAAACCATGAGTACCTCCCACGATAATAAATTTTGTCTTAACCGCTTCTTGAAATAAGTCTTTGAAACACCATCTCAAGTTTGTGTTACTGGATCTTTGCCAGGAAATCCGTCCTTTGGGGTTGAGGTTGCACTTTAGTGACAGTCAGGTAGGTGAAGGATCCAGTGTGAATAAAAAATGAGAAGCCAAGGGTCTTTTTTCTCGCACCTGTTACACAGAGCCAGGTAAACAAAAATCTTCTGCGTTGTGGCCTCGTTCACCAGTCCAGCAACTCAAAACGCTGCGAAAATACAATGGTTAATTATTTTTCTGTCTAGACCACCTATCTTCAAAGATGCCGATAACTATTAGCCCAACACACTTTCCGGTTATTGAGCTCCGTGATTTTAAAGTAAGTACTTACCAACCGAAAATTACACCAAGCAATTCACAATCGATTGTACACTAAGTATCATTAATTATCATTATCCGAGATTTGTAGATCCCTCATAACATAATTCAGTAACTTATCAGGCTAATAAAAGTGAAAATGAAACTAGATTCGGTGACAGTGAAAAAAAAAGTTGTTTTTGCTCATCTGATCTTTGAACAGGCATTTGGCATACTCGGGAAGATTTGCGATTCGCACTCCTGTTCCACCAGCTCATCAACCCTTGAGTCCTTATAGGGAGCTACAGGGGAGTTGGTCCAACAGTAGTGCTACTCGAGGTCCCCTTCAACACTACAAATTATGATCTATTTAAAATCGATAGAAACAATTATACCCTCCGCTCAGTTTTTGAGCTAGGGCGTTTTGAACATTTCATCCCCTAGTTCCTACCCCTTAGAGAAGACTGACCGTAAGGCCAAGCTTCAGGGCACAACTACAAGTTTGTAGATCCCAAACGGGGTTGGTATACCAAAAAATGTAATCAATTTTGGTCTATGGTAACTAAGTAAAGTGCCGCGGACGGACGGATTTATTAATCGATTTTAGGGTTATACTTAGGTACCTACGTATCTTCAAGCGTGAAAAATCAAATTTTGAGGGGGACAAAAAATGTTTTATTGGCCGGTTCCAAAGGTTTATCATTGAACATAATAAACCAAAATCGCTTCGCAGATGAAATTTGGTTTTCATGATGTAAATGTTCCGGATTCCAGAGAGGAATAATTAGAAATAAAGATGATGAAAATGGATCACCTTCTCCTCCACCTTTATGTTTCACGTAGCTTCCTATCTAGGTTCATACGTAGCAAAGTGAAATTTTATACCACTTTTTCGTAACTCTTCTTTTTCCACCATAACTTATTTACATTCTGCACATTGAACGTCAAACATTTATGTGTCTACTTGTCTGATTTACTCGACCCCTTTTAGCGGCAATAATTGTTTAATGAGTAAGGTAAAGTAAGCGTATTCACATGCCAAGCATCCCAAAAATTACACATAAATTCAGATTGATTTTCCAGATCGAATTTGCTTTTTCTTTTAAGTTAACCTCAATCATGTATATGATGGGAGGTAGAAACTTCAACCTTGAAGAGTTTGCAACAAGGGAATAAAAGAAGAAATTGGGAGAGAGCATTGATTAGATATTATTGATATATCAATATTATACAACGCCCAATCACCTCGAAAAAGAAAATAAAAATCCTATCTTTTCGTATTGGTAAAGATATTTTAATTTTATTCAAAGTGACCTCAGATGCTCTTTGTATCTTCTCATGTTATTCTTATGAGACTAGTGATGATAATATTACTGTCCGCACAATTAGTTAGAAAATGTAGGTAGGTATAATAGTGTTAAGATACTAAAAAAAAAATGTTATCTTGTTATAATAAAAAACAAGAATGTTACAGGTTCTTGATAAAGGGGTTTCAATACCAAATATAGGCACCAACTATTTTCTGAACACTCATTTTTCCCTCGATTAAGATTTTTACAACCAAAAATAGGATTCAGAAAGGTATTCGTGCAAGAAGTGAAAAAAATAATGGATGCTCTCCAAAATAAGAATTCGCAATCGCATTTGGCTATTCAAAACTCCACGAACAAATTTTTAGTTCCGTTTAGGTATATGTAGTTATATAATATTTGTATATGTCTGAGGTCAATTCCTTGTCTCGGGCTGAATTTAAGAACTAGGCATTCGGGTTATATTTTAAGGCATCAACCCTGAGACAATACCCTATCAATTTCAGGAAGATGGGGGGGTTACCTTCCTACCCATAGTTGGGTATCTCTCCGAATAATTCCTTATCAATTTCCATGCGGTCTGATCAGTAATCATTGCGTATGCGCACACCTTACACGTGGAAGAATCGTACCTACTCTTCTCGGTTCGTAACCGATTTCAATGAAATTTTTGACATTAGATATGCTACAAGTAGATCATTAATATGTTATATATTACTTCCTTTGTCCATATCATACATACCTCTGTGAGTAAGTAACAGCTATTTAGAAGTCCCCACCCAACTTGGCAGTCTTTTTTCCCTTTATTGCATTGAAATTTTGGTGCCTATAAATATATTCATCTGTATTACTGGTAGGGTAGTGTTGAGGGGAGAAGAAACGGCTCTTGTCAATTTTTGCTTAGCGCTTCCGCCCACTGGGGACCTCATCAGAGCTACAAAAAAGGATGAAAATAAATAAAAGACAACGTAGGGTAGGCCGCTTCTCCTCTCAACACTATCCTACCAAATAAGAAAATAGGCAAAACCTACCAGCCTCCTGTTACCTACCAGTCTGTAAGCAATGAGCTGTCGGTAGGAATAGCGTCGATCACGATGAAAGAGGAGGTCCATCGGACTCTACAATTTCCTATTAATTTATGTCACTCCCATTAACTCCTGATCATTTTGCGGCCGTTCTCATCGTAATTGGTCCTACGTGATGGAGCAACAGACAAACAGACCGGCAGACAATAAAGAATTATACCCTAAAGTCGATATGGTACACCTAACCGCCAGCACTGTCAATCATCAATAAGCACAGACGTCATCTCCTGACCTATATATAATCTGCAGTGGATGTTGTCAACTATAAGCATTTTCTTTCATTGTGGACTTGGCTGTACGAACAAAAACATTTAACATAATAATATTATAATAAATATTAGATTTGATTGAACGAATTATGATTGATGAGTTGATCTTTATAAATTATATTATTATACGTAGGTACTTACTCTATATCCGTGTCTCTCTCACACTCTTAAGAAACTCACAAGGTTAAGAAAATGTGGGTACAATTTGGAATTACGAGTATATTTTCATTTTACACACTCGAGGAAGATTTCCTATCGCAGTGGTATGGTATCCATGATTCTAATGGTATCCACCACTCTAATGGAATGAATACAACATCAGTAAATTTGTTGATGTTTCATGTCAAATTTTGGTTCGGGTAAAAAAGTATTGAACGGTTTTCAGGGGCATGCGATTTCCTGAAACCTGATAGCAAGCCTCACGAGGACTACCGGTCGGATGCCTTTGATATATGGAGACACCGTCAACTGTTGCCCTCCCGATGGAAAGGAAGGGAAGAGGAAATTCCAGGGGAAAGCTTTCATTCCTGATGATCATATTCAACTGATCGCTAAAAATTACCATGGGGCTAACTTGAATCTTGAATTCGAGATCTCTGACGAGGAGAATCCTAAAAGTGGCAGAGAAAATAAATATAAATATAAATCAAAGACGTCTCAAAAACCCAGCAAAAGCCGTAGAAGTAGGAAACGTAATAGTAGACAACGAAGAAGCAAACGGCATCGGAAGCACAAAACTCGATGTAGATGCTGCCGTTGTGGTGGGTATGATAATGTATGTTAAGCGTGTAATTTCCATACAGTAGTTCTTGCTACAGTACCTATAATTATATAACAGGGATGGTGGAGACTACATACCGGCAAAGGAAACTTTTGAGTATCACAGGCACTGCATATCTATGAGAGAATAAAGGAAACGAAGTTGATGAAATCAACAAGAACTCTTTTTTGTTGCCTAGTTGTTTGTCAGGTACTGACTTAACTGTCGAAAATAGAGCCCAAGGAAATAGACAACGTTTTCATTACATAACACCGTATTCTTTATTTGAAATTGGTTTCCACAACTCCTCCAGGAACGATTTACATACCAAATTCGTGTCTGTTAGAGAAATAGGTGACATCACTACCTACTAAGAGGTTGAATTGTCACATTATTCCGAGCTTATCATGTTGTGGGTTTATCGCATACATTTGATAGTTGAATCTAACAAGTAGCAGACTCATCCTTTGTCCCCTTCCTCTGGTCCACTGGGCAATAGGCGTAGGTACTTCTTCTGAACTGAATCTTCAAACATCTCTATCAAAGCTGCAATGAGGGAAACCCAACTCGAGACGTAGGATATCAATGGCTGACCCAGTATACAAGAACACTGTGACAACTCGGAAATTTACCCTTTTTTCAATTTCATAACGCAACAATCGTATTCTATCTACCTACAGAGTTTGAGGGTTATCACTCGATGTTGCGAGTGCAATAATGTATTGAGAAAACTGAAATTGATTCTTGAAGGACATAATGAATACATTCATATCGAATATCGCCCCACACATTGTTATATAGTGATGGTTACGAATACAATGTTATAGGTATATACGTATGCATACCTTGTTTTTGTGTGTTTTTTAAAATCTGTATGAATAACTAAAATATTCTCGTCAGGGAAACAGCCTACTGAAGAGAATCGCTGTGATTGTTGTAACCCATGTCCTTCAGTGCCCAAAACTTGTTACTGCTGCTGTTCCAGTGCGAATGCGCCCCAAAAACCAGATGGTTGCAAAAAAAAGATTTGTTCTCCACCATCAAAAACATGTTGTAATCAATCCTCGAAACCTGTTGGATCAGGTGAGTGCTGTCAACAACCTATTCAAGATGTCTGCCTATTGGGGAGGGAGGGGATTGTGAAGCAATATGGACGTACGCAATGCGGATCGTTTTTGTTTGACGTGTCTGTAAATTAGCCCTTACCAAGGCTAATCCGCCTAGGTGATCGCTGAAAAATGTCGGTTACTGTTGGTAAAAGTCCGAAATACGCATCCTGATTGAGATAATTTTAGCTTTTACCAAGCCTCTTGGGGAAATCCTAAGATTTACTGGCTAAAGTCCGATTTGAAAGATAAAATCGGACATTTACCAACGCTTCTATGGTAAATCCTAAGATTTACTGGTAAATTCTTAAGATTTACCACACTCCGGGGTTTTACAGTAACATATAATATATGACCAGCCAAGTGACTCTCGTTCCAGATGCGCGATGTGAAACATGGGTGTTCCAGAGGGCGATAGAACCCATTCTACCAATTTTCTTGCAGTTTGCCCCGTTCTCTTGGAGCGTAGGGTGTGATTCCTTTATGGTGGGAGGGGAGGGGGGGGGAGGCAAAATGGGATGAAAGGCTTTTGTTTTGAACGGTGGGGATTGTTTTGATCTGGCAATGTATCGAAGCGTGAATGGTCGGTACAGGAGGATTCTCATCGACGTATTCAATTGATGACAGTATTACGATACAATAACAATTGAAAGAGGGAAAATAACACGCTCTTGTTGTACATAGTTCATGATTACATAATCATTATTTATTGTGATAATTACACAAACAATTACAAAACAATGTAACAATTGTAAACAATTACAAAAACTCTACTCCCCAGCAGGCAGACTCTTAGTCGACATTATATTCGTAGCAGTACGCATGTGGTTAAATTATAATTATTTTTTCTTTCCTTCTGTTCCATAATAAACATTTATGGTTTAGTTTTTATTTATTCATTCATGGTAAAAAATTACTTTTTCCCAGGATGTTGTCCCTATCAACCCTGGTTTACGGTAGCTATGTCCCCCCTCTATCTACTGTGAATTACTTATTAGACTCGTCTTGTAAAATTTCCACTTGCAAATGTAAACCCAGGCACTTCTATTCCAGGCTGCTGTGAAAAACAAAATGATCACTGCTGTAAAAAGCAGGTAAATCCCTGCAGTAGAAAATCTCCTAAACCTCATAAGTGCTGTGGGAAGAAACACGACAGCGATAGAGAAATAGCAATGAAATGTTGTCCATGTTGTGATACTATGGTGCCTCTATGTGGATCTCACGATTGCTGTGCGAGGAAAAGGAGAGGTTATTCGTCATCTAAACATGCTCTGAAAAAATCAAGATCGTCCGAGAAAGAAATGAGACTTACTGGTGAAAAATTAATGAGAAAGTCAACGTCATCGGAGAGAGAAGTTGAGCACCATCCTAGAAAGTCACCTAAAAAAGAAGTTGATCGTGATTCTGGAAAGACATCGAAAAAATCAACATCATCCGAAAGAGAAGTTCACCCTAATACTACTACTGAAACAAGTCATGATAAGAAAAAACGTGGCGAGCGGAAACCCGATACGAACTCCAAACATACCAAAAAGCCAACAGTTCATTTGGTTGATCCAGAGACAAAGGATCACAAAAATGTTTACATAGCCAAGCGAGTGTCTAGTTTGGAAGAAAGCGAAGTGTACGGAAAATATTGGTATCACCGTCCACCGTTAGAGAATGTTATCACTCACTGTGATGAGGACTTTTACGAGTATCAACCACCAGTGCAGGTAAAAATACACGTGTAACCTTAATCAAAGCGAACAGCTTAACTCTTACATAGGTCTTACACCACTGAACTGTAAATTTTAAAAAAAAGCTACAAATTATTACACAACGGTTTATTTATTACCTACGTAAATCGGGGAATTTTCAAAATCACAAGCGTGAAAAATAATAAAAGTTCCATTCATGCAGCATGTGTTGGTGAGCGAATTTTCAAAGAATCAGTTCAACCAATTTTGTGGGTGATTCTTATAGGAAATTTCACGCTGATTCCGAATATACCAAATAAATTCCTATGTTTAGGATGGTTTTTTACACCAAAAACCTCAAAAAACACGTTTTATAGCGATTTTTGAAACGAAATTTTCAAAATGTGACCCCTTGGAGTACTCAAAAAATTCTGGCCAACGAACTCATCCTTACTTTTGATATTTTAAAATTTTGTTGGATTTTCTATCTCGATCCCTCGGGCAGATATCGTCTGGAGTGACACACACACACACATTGTGTGTTGGCGCATGGTTGAGGCGCTTTCCAAGCCGGGCGTCCCGCGCGCCCTTAATTATTTACAGGGAGCGAGCGGTTGGTCCTAAAATGCTCCACGAGGTCTCATTCGAAGCTAAAAATTGTGTTCTATTCTAAATCGACGGGAAAAATACACCTTCCTATTTGAAGTTTTCGAGCTAGGGCGTTTTGAAAGTTACATCCCCTTTTTTCTATCCCTTAGAGAAGACAGACGGCAACGCCAATCTTCGGGGCGCAACTAGACCCCAAATGGAGCCGGTATACCGAATTTCAAGAATTTGGTCCATGGTAACTAAGAAAAGTGCGCCAATGGCACACAGTACGCCAAGATTCGGTTAAAAGTATTAGTTGAATTCGGTATAGGATCATAATGGTATATTCGGAGTCCTATAAAGATTGATCATAAACTAGTAGTAGGCTGGTGCTTCTACTAGCGTGCTGCAATATGTTGTGAAGGTACCTATCACAATGCGAAACTGAAAACTCCAACCAACTTTGTTGTTTACCTACGTACCAGTGTAGGAGGGGAAAATTGGCAGGATGAGATGCGGTGTGATGTATAATAAATTCAGAGCTAGTTGTGCCCCGAATCTTGGCGTTACCGTCAGTCTTGTCTAAGGGGTAGAAAATAGGAGATGGAACTTTCAAAAGGCCCTAGCTCGAAAACTTCAAATAGGAAGGTATATTTTTCCCATCGATTTCGATTAGAACACAATGTCTACCATCGAATGAGACCTCGCGGAGCATTTTAGGACCAACCGCTCGCTCATTGTAAATACCTAAGGGTTGAACAGAAAAAAGATCAGAAACACGAGTGTGAATAGTAAATCTTCCCGAGTAGGCCAAATCCTCGTTCAAAGATCAACTTTTTTTTTCGATTTCATCTTATTTACTTTGAGAAGCTTCCTTAGTTACTCATTTCGTTATGAATGAATGTCACCAGACAACTCTCAGATAATAGTAACAACTGACAGGTAGGTATACTCATTGTACTTGTATTGTAACCAAGAAATATTGATTGTGGACCCGCGATATTATGTTAGAAGTAGAACTTACTATTATAAAAAAACAGGATCTATTCAGGAGGGTGATCTATATAGAAAATAATAAACCGTTGTGTAATAATTTGTAGTTTTTTTTTTTTTTTATTGTGGTAAAGGTGAAGGAAGAACGGCATCCTGCAGAAAAGGAACGAAAGTCGAAAAACGCAGGACTTTGCGTAGGATGTAAAGAGCCCATGTGTTTGATTTGCAAGAACTTCATCTGCAACTGTGAATGCGGCAGGCCGAATTTCGTAATTTGCAATTTGTGCCGCCATAAAATGGCACCCAAAAAGAAGAAAGTTTGTCCTCCTCCTCAGCAAATACGTCAAGTTGATATTGGTCAAAATGGAGTCACGGACGGAGAAGCTATGTTCCTATTACCTATCTTAGCATCAATGCAAGCAAACGCCAACTGCCAGTCGTGTAACTGCTGACGATCCGAGTACTTTCTCAAACGCCATTAAAGTCAATGTCAGGGGTATTGATAATTATAACTCAATTCCTCCGTATTTAATATTACATATGGGCCTTAATATTGCATCTAATATGGGCCAAAACCTAAACGAGCTCCAGAGCCGTTCACTGAGTTACAGATATTATTTATGTCCTACAGATCCTTTTCGTGAGTATCCGGTAACAGACAAACCGTCCGCAACTATACATTTAGGTAGCTCTTCAATGTATGCCCCAGACCAATAGTATTCTGGGATATGAAGTTGAGATAACTATAGAAACATGCCTAATACGTGCTGTTACAATTTTCAATTGAGTAGGTGTGGATGGAAAGGGAATATAGTTTATGATAATGGTGGAGGTGGCCTTGGGGCTAAACATATCCTCCCTCAAACAAAGCCACGCTGTCGTGATGCCATTGTAAGATTACTTAACGAATTGAATTTCATAAGCATGTATTGCCACATTTTAAAACATTAGACATACACGAAATAGCTGCATGAAATGAAAAAATCCATAAAGAATTATGTGATCATGCTAAAGATTCTTAAATTTAAGAGATTGAAATATTTATCATGAACGGGACATTTCAACGCTAAAATGGTTAGGTGAGGGGTGGTTATTCGTTTTTTTAACCTTCATGCGTTCGCGCCAACGTCAGTCACACCAGCGTTCGCGCGACTGTCATTTGACCGTCCACGTTTTTTTATTATTATCACTGTAATTTTCTTACTTTAAGTGGATTATATACATCAATTATTAGAAAGGAACTCTGATATAACTAGTCAAACACCTTCCCAATTAAAATTCTTTATTATTTGGGTAGTAAATATTTGCAATTTCAATAGCTTCATTTTCTTCGAAAATTCGCTAAAATGATTGTTAGATCTCTTAGGTGGGAGAAAAAGATAGAGAGAGACTCAGGATAGGCTAATGAAGTTCCAACACTGCAGAAACACTTAAATTTTAGATTGAAGAATTAAATTTTAATTAAATTTTACATTGGTTTTATGGCCAAATGACCGTCCGCGCGTTTTTACTGGCACGTTTCGGACTGTACTGAGCGTGGAATCACGGTTGTGAGTGGATTGAAATGTGGCCGGAAGCATAATTAGAGAATACATGACCCTCCCACCTTTCTCAAAAATTACATACGCGAGCTTTTCTCGGATTACGAAGATGACGGTCACTTGACCGTCCGCGCGAGCGCTTGAAGGTTAACTTATTGGTCCCAAGCAGAAATAATGTTCGAGCAAGAGTTGCTATAAACTCTTCGAGGTTTATGCATATTTGAGGACATTTTGGGCTTACTCCAACATGATTTTTCTAAAATTAGGATATTCAAGCGTTTACGAATACCAAACTTGTTCTTTTGATGTAGTCTGTCTATTCACCCATATCAAGATGTTTTATGTTAATGTATTTTGTTAAACACTTGCAAAGATGTGGTTAATAGGCTGCTTCACCAAACTAATCTCAGTATTTTTGAAAAAGATGAATTCTGGGTTTGATCTTTATTTGTATGGATCAGGAATTATTTTTTATTCGAGGGAATACTCAGCCGGGGCAGTCATGGGTTTGCCATTATCTCCTTGCTCGCAAATATTTATGTAGTTAATCTCGAAAATCAATTTTTGAAAAATGTGAGCCAAACAACCTTTTATAGTGGTATAGATAAAAATATAACTACTTAAATTATTTGGGAAAAAATCATTAAAAACGATCCCTTCATTGAAATCTCCCTAGAGTTTGGTTAGGTAGGTTTTTTGAGGAGAGAAGTTGATCGGCTCTTCTCGCTTTAGGTAATTGGTTTTATTGCCAATAGTCATACTGAGCGCTTTCGCCCATTCGGGCCTCATAAATCAAGTAGGAGCCTCAAAAATCAAGTAGGAACATAAAAATATAAAAAAACATAAAAATATGTAAAACTATATAGAAATATAAAACTCGGCGATGCGCGCCTCGCCAGAGGGAAAATAGAAAGAATTGGAAAAGATGAAAGGGATTTCAGGGAAACGACGTCAATAACTTCACTTTTGCAAATCATCTGAGTGAAGAATCCAATCATAACTTTAGTTACCCCCACCCCTTCATAATGTTACC
>JAEMON010000002.1:16824108-16840010 GCA_030264115.1 Lygus lineolaris | reverse complement strand
AGTCACTGTTTATTTTTCAATATTGTGACGGTAAAACACCTCCAACTCAGCAAAAATTGAGATGAGGCGTTTTACCTTCAATGTGTTTGTCAATATTGGCTTCACTATGACCTATAGGACAAATCGTAAATTGATGGGAAATTCGCCGTAAGCACGATCTGTAAACTGCTTAAAAATGCGTGTCATAACTGTTTTTGTGAATAAAATAAATAAATAGTTAAATTATGTCTTCCATTTGCAAAGGTAATTTTCTAAACTCCCTTATTCTTTGGGTGGCTATCGTAATTCAGGCCCCGACCTCTCAGGAGGTAGTCGCAAATAATATATGTAGTTGTGATACTTATTGGGAGGCAGTCGTAAATATGTAGTCGTGGGATTGGGTGGCCGTCGTAAATATGTAGTTGTGGGCTCGGGAGGCAGTCGTACTATTTTCTACTGGTCAGGAGGCAATCGATAAAGACCGAATGGAAGAAGCATGCATTTATTTCGTCAAAAAAAAAAAAAACGTCGTCATGAGATCTAATATAATACTCATAAATAATAATGAATAACAAATACAGTAGTGATGATACAGATAATAGTCATGGGGAGAATCAAGTTATTATTGTTTGTTGCAGTCGAAAATGTTAGGAAATTTTGCAGAAACCAATCTCACTAACTTGTAGGTAGTGACCTCAGGAAAGTTCATAATTTTGGCAATCCACTGCAATCGTTTCCGCGTTTTCGAGCTTGGCGTCTGAACTGAATCCAAGGAATTGAGTTTTCGTAAACCTCGCGTTTTCCTACGTAATTGCTGCACAAATAATACTCAGCATAGTCGTTCGTATTCTTTGGGTGGCTATCGTAAATCAGGCCCCGACCTCTCAGGAGGCAATCGTAATTATTTAGTCGTGGGCTCGGGAGGCAATCGATAAATATTTCCTTCACTTTCTCTTTTCTGGGAGACAATTGATGGTCACCCTCGCGGACCCCCCTTTTCTGTCACCTTGAGCCTAGCGGCTAAACATTGGAGGAACGTGGAACAAGCTTTTTCCTATCCAACATTTCCATGCCCTTACCGCTCGCATGCTTCATTTGGTTTTAATAGGTAACTAAATCTGAACCAAACGCCAGTGTTTTTTTTTTACAACATACCAGTGCTTGTCAGGAGTGTATGGAGGGGGAAATTAGCAGCTTCAGATGTGTAGATTTTTCATATAAATCAAGAGCATTCTGAAGTGGTGAACGATTTTTGTCCTTTAGGCCAGGTATGCTAGACAAAAACGTCTGCCGATTTGGATGGGCAGTGTAGTTTCCTCACTTTTGTAACATCGACGTATAGAATCAATTAGTGAACATTTCACCGAAATTGGTAGAATAGTTTCGGAGTTGTGTCTATAACAATAAATTTAAATTTTGCGCAGGCGCAGTAGTCATGACTCATCCAATTGTGACAAAATTCGTAGGTGATTTTCTTGGATTCAGCCCTACTACACGAGCGATATCGGTCCATTAGGATCGTCGTTTCAGGAAATTTACGTTTTTCACGCAAACGTTATTATTGGTGCGACGGTGATGAAATTGGTGGGGGATCGTCACACGGGGTCACGGGGCTACCTTGTACAATGTACAATCTCTGAAAATTTCAACGAAATTAGTCCAGTAGTTCCAACATCTAGTATATTATAGTATCCTGTTCTGTGAGTTCCGGAGCTACGCCCATGGCAACAAATTTCAAGTTTGCACTTGCGCGGTAGCTATTACTGATCCAATTGTGACGAAATACATAGGTGATTGTCTTGGAGTCAGCCCCCAACTACCCCCCAAATTTGAGCGAAATAGTTCGTTAGGAACTGAGATACCGGTATGCAGATGCAGTTTTGAGGACTGAACAAACTAAACAACTTTCAAAAGTTTCTTTGGAAATACTGTTTCATGTGATGAACGTGGAAATTGATTTACCTAGAAAAAAAACTTGATTCTGAATAGGGCATGGACCTGAGGTTCGGCACTTTTGAATGGGGAAATAAATTCCTTAATGTTATAAATTATTATTAGATTTTTCCTTCAAGGACATTGAAGAGGGACAAAATGTGAACATTACAAAGTAAAAAAGCTTTTAATAAAACACTGTTTTATCAGATTTTAATATTTGTGTTTTTTCTGAGAACCACCAAAAATATTAGAACATTTTTAAGAATGTGCCTAGAAGGTTCTTCGCAGCCAAATATTTGAATATTCGTCCAGTTGGAACGAATACTACTATGTTAAGTACCGAATGCTAGGAGAGGAGGGCGCGGTAGATTTGAACTTCTGGCGGGCTTCCAACAATCGATACGACGGCGTCGATGCACCATCATGATATCAGTAAACTCGATTCGAAGGTTGGCGGTATCAGTAGAATCGATTTTTTCTGCGTCAGTTTGTCATGTTCTGTGCAAGTGATTGGAAGCATGGATTGTTCTAGTTGGAGGAACTCGATTTTAAATCAAATCCAGCAGAGAAACAAACAGCAATTCCACACCTTTGAGGACCTTATTACATCACGTAAGTAGTTCATTAATTTTCGGTGTCCTTTGTCATGAGATCGTTCTTCCCGCGGTAGTCAAGGACGCGCTGTTATGGCTCTGCTTCCATCCCTTCTCCTTTCCACAATATTTTTATGCCTATTATTCATCCTCAAGAAGAATTTATCATCCTTTACAGTGCGCTGTTACAGTGAATAATTCCCTTCGGAGATGTAGTGGGTTAGAATCATCAGCTGCGCAGAAATGTGGTCCATTCCCTGCTCAGTTTTCGAACATTACATAACTCCATCAAGTGGCAGAACCAGTCAAACTGTCAATCCTTTTATTTCCTCTTTTTGAGAATGCCGAATACAAGTCTATTTTCAATGTGCACAAACTGTTTTTAATCTGCTGGCTAAAAAATGGTTAAGTAGGTATATTGATTGCTCGTGTTCCAACTGACAATAGGCGGTACGTAGGTATCGTACCTATAAAGTACGTACCTATGTGTGCCTTCTACCGCTGAAAACAATCAAAGCAACCTTCATCCATTCAAACGTTTCTATTACCTACCTTCTAATGTTTACATTTACCAAAACTTACTGGTAACTTACTGCTGCTTCTATTGGCTACCGAGCGTCCATAGAATACAAACAGCGTTTTCAAAGAGTGAATTTTTTTCGAGAAGTTTCATGTTAAAAATCAACCCATTTTGTAAACAGAAACCTGTGAGGTTCAAACGCAGAAGGTATTATTCGTTATCATGGCTCATTTTGTTTACATTGTTTACTCGCCGTATCTGTGTGTGGATACCATCTCATTATTGAGATGTTATCCTCTACTTGACATTACAATAGTTTCCCATGTTTGTGTTTGTGTTCTACAAAAACAGAAACCATTATGTGGTAACGAATACCTCTATTATCATTTATTCAACTATCTAGGTATTAATCTCAAAACTATTGATCGATACCGATAGCATAAGTACCTATCTATCTGGAAAATATTTCGGCTCCCCTCTCGTACCCTTCGGGTGAATGTTTCTCAGCGAAAGAAATCAAGTACCTGTCCATTTATCCATTAGGTAGGTGCCTGTTGGGCAGTTATTTATCATAATAGAGGAAGTAGTTAGTTGGCAAATCAAAGTCACTAGGTACTTCTAGTAAGGTAGGTAGGCCTATTTCATTTGATAAGCACCAGTTAGGTACCTGGCCTATGAGTCCTCCTTATGTAGTCCGCCTTCCAGTTAATATTTCGAAATTAGTGTTGGAAGGGAGTGATACCGATAAATCTTCCTGAGATACATTTACGTACCTAGGTATTAAGGCCTTCATAATGAGTTAAGACTCATGTGGCCTTAAATTGAAATTTACTATTATTTGGAGAGTTTTGGTACCTACCTACTTAACTAGTGCAACTTGACAGACGACTTTTGATGTCACCGGTGCTCCAAGAGGAAATGGCGTGGCTATGCTAGCTATAATTCGGTCTTGCATTGCTGATAACCTCCGATTCTCGATCTTATAGTACCTACCTATTTATAAGTTTAATTCAGAATGAGAATTGAACAAGTTGACCTCAAAAACCCTCGTACAAACATTTTTGGCTTCCTGGAGCCAGTGCGAAGCAGGTGATTTTGCTTCGAAAATACGTCCTAGGTTAGCTTAGATAACTAGATTAGTAGCGTTAGTTGATGTAATTTTAACATTTGTACTTCATTCGTCAATATTAAACCTAAAAATAGTATATTTTACTGGTTCAAAAAGAGGTTCTTCTAAAAGCTAAAAAGGACAAACAAAAACAACCGTAATAAAACCCCAAATGGAGGGTAAAACCCCGTAATAAAATAATGTATGTTTTAAACTAATAATAAACAGTTTTTACTCGTAGGTAGTTTCATAGGTAATCATCAAGGCAACATGTCCTGACCAATAAATATGTGGTCATGGCGAGAAATGATCGAAGATCAACTAAATAGTTATCTAAATGTTTTAAACCAATATACAGAAAGTCAAAACAGTGTGAAATGACGATACATCGACTTTCGGGGCTCATCACTGACGGGAGAGATGTCAAGGGCGGGCACACCTCTGGCCACCAGTCCACAACTTCTAAACGACAACACACGGGCTCGAGAGAAAGCTGAAATGAAAACTGCCCGCGCTGCAGATAATGGCGATGAATTAGTTATGAAGCCGTGGTGCGCAGCACGTCACAGCTGCTTCGTACACGAGGCAAATTTAACAGTTTTATATAAGAGTAGGTACATTACATTACAGTAGTAGGAACTAGTTAACCTTGATTAGCTCAAGAATAACCTGATCTGGTGTATAGAAATATTGCAATGGTAGACATTTCGAGGTGTATCAGAGATACTCTAAAGTTGGGTCAATTTTTAGAGCTTCCTCAGAAAAGAGTAAAAACCCGGAAGAACCGTCTGACCAATCAGACCATCCTTTCCAAATCTGTGGAAAGTATCATCAACATTTTTTGGCTCTTTTGTTCAACTCAGAAAAAAGGCTACAGAAAGTGATCGAAAGCATAATAATAATAATAATACTCTTTATTTCCATAATAGGGACCAAATTCCGCCTAGGAATGGAAATATTAAAACAAAAATGACATTAAAAAGAAATATTAAAATACCTAATAAACATTGAGAATTAAATAAAAGTGTGGACAATTTAGGAATATAAAACCAAAATGGGGATGGATTGGAATATCAGAAAACAAAAAAAATAAAAAATGATAATAGTGAGGGTGGGGGTTAGGGAGGGAAGAAAAGAAAGAGAGAAGAAAGGGAAAGAAGAATGGGAATGTAGTGAAAAAGAGGAGAAAAATGAATGAATGAGTGAATGGAGTTCTCATGTATTACCTCCAAGATGCTTTCTCACCTCATCAGTGAATGAGCCTTAAGGGGAGGGCCCTGATGCCAGATGGGAGGACATTCCACACCCGAGCCCCCGCGACCCTAACCGAATCAAAAAATTGCTTCCTCTTGGCCCTAGTCTGAACTAAATTTCCACGTCTTGACGAAGGGCTAATCTCAAAAAGATTCTCCAGGTTCGTGGGATAAGCTGATTTTTTGAGATACTAATAAATAAAGCGCAGAAACCTCACTTTCATGTAATCAACAATACCACAACCGAGCATTCTATCAGAATAGGCAGAAACGTGACCACGAGGTTTTAGATGTAAGCATACCGGGTGCAATTATTGAAAGCAACCTCAAGCCTATGTTGTGATGCAGCATCTTGAAGGCCATCAAGACATCACCGTACGTGAAAATAACAAGATTAGGGTTTTCACTTGAGTAATCCTCAATTCTTCAGGTGTACAATATGGCATCTTCCGCAACGTGCTCAGTGCTCCATATACCTTCCTACATATATGACAGATGTATGATTGGACCAGTGTAGATCTGGTGTAAAAATAATCCCTAGGTTCTTAATTGAGGTAGAGTATGGGACTGGCACAGTGCCCAAGATTACAGGTGGAAGTGACCCAGTATCCACAGTTCTGAGCGAACAGATCATAACCTGAGTTTTTTGGGGATTAAGTGAAAGATGATTTCTGTTTGCCCATTCCTGCACCCGTAGAAGATCTTCATTGATTTTTCTGATCCCTATTTCCACCTCTTCCAGTTTACATCGTAAATAAATCTGGGTATCGTCTGCAAACTGATGCGACATATCGTGCTGCAAACACGAAGAGAAGTCATTGGTACACAATGAGAATAGCTTAGGTCCCGAAATGGATCCCTGTGGCACCCCTGAACTCAAATTCAAACTAGATGAAGTTTCCGACCCCAGCACTACTGATTGAGAGCGACCAGAAAAAACCACATTAACAGTCTACAGGCTGCAGAGCTCACAGCAAACTCATCCCTTAGTTTCAATGAAAGTATCTCAAAATCAATACATCCAAATGCATTACTAAAGTCTAGTAAACCCAAAATAGTAACAAGACCCAGCTCGAAGCCCTCTCTCACATACTCAGTTAGACGAATAAGAGCCGTCATGCAGCTGTGATTCTCCCTAAAACCTGATTGAGTATTAACAAATAAAAACCTGATTCTCCCTAAAACCTGATTGAGTATTAACAAGCATGTTGTTAACTTTAACATGGGCCATCAATTGCTCATTCATGAGCTTCTCAAACGGCTAACGACAGACTCAAACGAGGAATTCGGCATTTTCTACCTCAGATTCGGAATCGTATTAGCTTCCTTTTGACTTTTCTTACTTGACTCGAAGTTTAAATGGAAAGTATTGGCCTGAAATGAAATTTCAAGAACTAAGGTCAAGAAATGAGTTCACTCAAACAACTAGCAACATAATATCTTCACTATCCGATCAGTTAATTATTGGATCCGTAAGGACAGAATTGACAGCCTCCGCCGCAACAGTAAATTGATTGAATCAGTATGGCGATCAAGGTTCCAATTCGTCGAACAAGTGCTTCGGGTTAGGACGCTTGCGCTCCAAGTACGAGACATACCTCGTAGTGCACAACTAGAAAGTTTTATGAGTCGAACAAAAAAAGAGCATGCAAATCGCTTGAGAACTAAGCCCTGGGGAGCGTACAAGTTCTTAAAACGCATGTTTTTCGGGCATCCCCCCCCCATCACCCCTCCAAATGCAAATTTCGAAAAACCGGTGACGTACGATTTCTCTGCTCCTAATGGACTGATTTCGCTCAAATTCGGAGGGTAGTTGGATGTTGACCATTACCTTCGAATTTCAATTCGATTCTATCAGTAATACCTACTGCGCATGCGCTATTTCGTGATGAATTTTAAAGCCATATCTCCGGAACTACTCGACCAATTCTATTGAACTTTTCAGAGATTGTACGGCGTTGCCCCTACTCAGTTCCCTATTAATTTAATACCATCGGACCATTAGTAGCGTGTGCGCATGCACTAACGTAAATTCAGTTCCTAATGGACGGATTTTGCTCAATTCTTGAGGGTAGTTGAGGGCTGACTCCAAAACAATTACCTATGAATTTCGCCCCAATTGGGTAAGTGATGGCTACTGAGCATGCCCAAACTTGAAATTTATTGTCATAGGCATGCTCTCAAATCCGAAACTATTCTACCGATTCTGTTAAATGTTTTATAACTGATTCTATACGTCCATGTTACTAAAGTGAGGAAGCTATACTGTCCACTCAACTTGGCAGACTTTTTTAAAAGGATTTGTATGGGGCTCTTTTTTCTCAGTTGAGTGTTGTCCTCCTCTGACCCAGATCAAAAACAATAGGACGCCACTAGGGACGTCCTAAGAAATGGCAAGGGTAATCGACCTCAACTCTGACCTTGGGAATCTTTACGTTAACCTGTACGTATTTGAGTCATTTCTCCCCGAACCTTTCAGTTGGAACAACCCATGTATTTCATGGGAGGAGGAGTTCTCTGAATAGCTTCAGTAACCTACGTATCGCTATGATATTACGTTGAAGATTTTATTATAGCTAAATTTTACTATATAACAATGTAGGTACCTAACTCATTTTTCAACTCATCAGGACGACGTATTAGTATGGCTAAATAATGTTGCTCAAATCATTGGTATGACTGATAATACTCGTAATAATTTTTGTTCAGATTCATCGTGCTTTCTATTGTTCGTCAGTGAGAGGAAATACGAGTTTGTTAATCCATCACAATGGGTTCCTATCACGGTTTTAATTCATTGTATATAGAGAGAAGTATTATAATTTATGTTCTAGGTTCTACATTTTCGTCCTGATTCATCTAGGAGAAGAAATTTCGAGTAGGTAGCTATTTGACGACCCGGTAGAACGCTCCGTTAATATTTTCTAAAATAGAACCCCAAGGAGTTTCGTTAATGGTCCGTTGCTTCACTTCAGTTCGCTAGTGAACCGCTTCCACGTCAGTATGACCCATGGAAATAAAAAATATTCGCATTCCCATTTGTGATTCCACAAATTTGATCTTATATACTCGTACATTAAATATTGTATCCCTATTATGTCCTATTGACAACTGGAGGTTGTTTTAGGCAGTGTTGGGCAAACGCCATTCTGAAACTGATTTACTTACCTAGTTTGTGTATATTAATATGACTGTAACCTCTCAACACCCATGTTATACTATACGGTTGATGTTATACTATACTAAACGAAAATTCCTTGTACAATAGGAAATAGGTATCTTCTGATTAGTTGATCACCAACCTAGCTTGGGATATCTGGATTACAAACGCTGATTTTGCTAAACTGGTTTTCATGAGGGTGTCATTTTTCAATCGAACACATATGACGTGAAGCGATATCATCTAAGGAGTTTCCTCAAACAGCGAAAAAGACTGCCCTTTCCGGTCTAGACTGAGATTAGATTACAAATCTTATAAGACCGCCACTCTTTATTCATGACAGAGATCGTCAGCACTTGAAAACGCAATTTACAAAATCTCATTATGATGGAATTATTAATGTCAATAATTTTGTTGCAATTTGTATAAATATGGTTATCGTCCTCTTAGAGGTGTGTAAGACAAGGTCATTGGTCGGATTTGAATCCCAAACGGTCACTCCATTCACAGACAATGTCTTTTGAACTAGGTCACACGTTCATTACGTTCAATTACTGACTGAACTTGTCCTGCCAAGTCGCGTCCTGTTGTTCTCCCTTCCAAAACCCCAGTAAACCAAATTACAGCTCCAAAATCATGAAAGTTGGCTATGATCTGTGGGCATTTGGTACCCAACGTGTCACAAAGTCGTCATAAAACCATCCTCTCTTACATGACTTGCTATGGTAATCAATCCATCTTTTATTTGCCGTCACAAAACAATTGCATGACAATGGTCCAGACATAGGTAACATTTACATAACCAACTTGTCACAAGGTCGTGATATATCCACGTGTTAGGTACCAAATTCACCTGTTGCACTGGGTTAACAAATGAATCAAAAAGTCAGTGAAGTACGGCGATTCTGATTCATGTTGCAATTACGCTCTCGACAGAAGTCAGTAACACGAAAGTGAAAACACTTACTTAATTTTGGGAACATGACTTGGTAACTCGATTGAAAAAAAAAGTTGACCTACGTGATGTAGGCTACCACAGGAAAATTCGTTAATGCGATATGTACCATAATAGCTGGGTATTGAACTCAGCTGGCATCTTGGTCTTGTGACGCCTGTCTGTCATTCCTTCTGATCCTATGTTATTAGTATTATTATCTACTATTTTCAGACAGCCTCGCGCCCCCCTAAAGGGCGATTGCGCCTCTTCAAGACCATGGGTTGTTTCATTTTAATTTAATTTGATTACTGGCCCTTGGGGTTAGGCTGGGTTGCTCGGCCGGTCTTGGGCGGTAAACTCCCTTGGAGCTTGATCATCTTCTGCTCCTTTGTCCTGGCTTCTGGTTGTGGGGGAGGCTTGCGTCGGCTCTCTCCATCATCGGTTGCCTGGTCTGGGAAGCCGCCTTGGTTGGTGGGGCCTAGGTCTGGTTGGGTAGCGTCCGGTTATCAACTAGGGGTCACCTTTGAACTGCCATAACTCATGACTGTTTCTACCCTTGTTATATTTTATCATGTGCCTCCTATCTATGACGATTGGTGTGCACATATTGTGACAACAATAAAAAATGATTAATAAATTGATGAGATATGATACTATAGTTGAAGAGCCTGCCTTCCTTGATGCATATACAAATATATACCTACATACACATACCTACTCAAGTTGGTTCCTGAACGAGTTGAAATTCCGAATTTCATCCGACGGATTCGTGTTCAGGATGTCAAAAATAGCGATAGAATCGATTTTGTTTACCTACATCTTTGCCGAGACTCCGGCTGCCGAACCTAAAAACCTGTGAATGGGACACCCACTTTCGAAGAAAACGTGTCCCTTTTTCAACATAGGTCCCACATTCTTCACTTGGATTATAACTGTCAACCTTAGTAGCCAAGCATTGCGTTGTGTTGAATAAATTCAGCGTACCTGAGGAGAAATCGTTATTTATTTCCTGAACATGTCCCTCGCAAGGGAAAATGACAAAACCCGTAAGAAATAACATTGGCACTACCTGCCTATGCTCACAGCATTTATAAAGTTCCAGTCATGCAGAATCATTTCAACCGATTTGGTGGGTGATTCTTATGGGAAATTTTTCGCTGCTTCTGAATATACCGAAATATGTTCCTATGTATTTGTAATTCACACAGTTGTAAACACGTTTTTGGCCCTTAATTTTCAGAATTCGACCCCTAAGAGTAGGCACTCCAAAAATTCTGGCCCAATGATCTCATCCATCATCATCATTTTATATGATTGACGTGTTTTTCTTTTTTTTTTCTTTTTTCCCAAGGGTCTAATAAGTAACAATTTGAACCTATTGTAATACGTAGCTGAATTCTCCTCGAAAATTCGCTAAAATGTGTTGATTGAGTTAGTATAGGTACTTAAATAACATTTCATTGCAGATAATCGGTTATTTGACACTCACGCTGCACTTCGCCTCGAGAATGAAAAGCTGCGGAGCGAGCGTTTATCGTTGCCGAGAGGCAGCATCGAGTCTCAGGGCGTCCCGGAGCGCATTTCCATCCTGGAGAGCAAACTTCTGGCCCAACAGGAAGAGCTCACAGAGCTGCACAGGAAGCGTGGGGAGAACGCTCAGATGGTAGTAGATTTGAACAGAAAACTCCAAGAGAAGGCAGACCAGCTCAAAGTCACTGAGGACAGGTTAGTTGATTTTTCGCTTTGGCTCCATCCAAATCATGGTGCCTACGCTTGAAGCAGCCAAATTAGTTTAGCCCTATATTTTTATTAACCCTACTGGGACTCAGCTGGTAGGATCTTTAGGCTATAGTTGTGGTGGTAGTAAGAGTAAAACTTACCGGCCTGAGTTAGGGTCTAGTTGTGCCCCGAAGCTTGACGTTACCGTCAGTCTTCTCTGAGAGGTAGAAATCGGGGATGAAATTTTCAAAACGCCCTAGCTCGAATACTTCATATACCTAGTAAGGTATTTTTCTTCCATCGATTTTTAATAGTTTCCAATTTTTTTTAGAATCGATCGATTTGGAGCACTTTAGGGTTGAACGGGGAAAGAGCAGAAACATGAGTGTGAATAGCAAATCTCCCCGAGTAGGTCAAATCTTCGTTCAAAAATCAGCTGATCAAAAATGTAAATGCTGAGTAACCGATTCTTGTTTTCTTTGAGAAGCTTCCTTAGTTACTGAATTCCATTATTCATGTATGTCACAAATCTCGGATATTGTTACATTATTTTGTTACTCTCGGATATAATTACATGTAGGTAGGTACCTACCTACTAATTGTCCCCAAGAAATTATTGTGAACCTCACGATATATTCAAGGTAGGTAGGTGTTAACTAGGTATATATAATTTGCAGCGTTTTTTATTCCAAGCAGTCACAGCATTGAATAAAATACCTACACAGTATCCCAATAATTCGATGGTTTGCCGTCGTATTAAACCTGATTGCTTACCTACCGTATGAAACATAAAAGTAAAATCAACATGGACTACAATAAATTCTACTTTATGAAAGACACTACAATAACTCTATTGTCTTTAGACAGGTTTGCATACCAATAACCAACTAATAATCTGAATTAGAAAATATCTTCATGTGGACTGGAAAATAGACCGGACTTCCTGTAGACTGGAACATATCTTCCTACCTAGTAGCTAATGATCGTAAAAGGGGTTCAGAAAGGGAATTTAAGATAAAGTAAGGTAAGATAAGTAATAAACGACACAAGACTTATTAAGATTTTCGCGTACGGTGACACGCATCAGTGAGGAATTTTGATAGTTCGTGAAAGACGTGGTGGCCAGAAATCGGACGAAACTCTATTTATAGATTGCAATGGGCGACAGTCGGGTGATATATTTGTGAACACTGGCCAGGGAACTCAGATATGAATTAAAAGACGTGCAGTCATGTAGTTTTGCCGAACTTGAACCTGGTTCCTTGACAAACTAGCAGACACTGCAAGTATTTAGATTATTCGAATCCACCACCTCAAATCAATCACACAGCAACGATTTTCATAACATTATGCTTAATAAAATATCCATGCATCAATGCAGACTGACTGCCTCTGCATATTGCCTTAATTTTTTAAATGACTCACGTTCATAAAAAAAAAAAAAAAAAACTGTCGTGCGTCGTGCTGTTTAGGTATAGAGTGGTACTCAACAATGGCCGTCCTCATTTTTCTAGACGTTCGGAAACTAATGTATTACTCCACGCGAGCTACTTGTTAACCTTTGCCACCATATGCAAATGGAGTCAGTGTCCCAAATGTATGTCTGGACTGTCACCAGCAGGTGCCACGTTACCAACCGTTCACTACATTTACATTATCTTGATGTCAGGCGATTGACCTACCTATTGAAAGTCGACCTACCTATTCATTCAGATATAATTTTTCTTAGGAAGATTGTTAAAGGGTTGTCAAAATACCTTTAATCACACAAAAAGGCACTCACTTGTCAAAAAGTGCTTCGGCCTAAATTGTACGTTTATGAAGATGTTTGTTTCAAATGAAACTAGCAGTCCTTTAGGATATTGGATGGTTATTTCAGAGTGTGCCTAGTTTGTTGTTGCCAGCAACAAATCAACAACATTATGTCCATCTTTTCTAGCTCGGACACAAGAAAGAAAAGATTAAAGAATCGAGGGAAAAAGTTAGTTTTCTCTCAACGTTTTTCATTATGTATAGGTCTTCCATAATATTCTCATCCTTGTGGAGACTGTCCAGAATTGAGATGGTTCCACTTATCCATTCTCAGTAGGATGCTTAGAAGTGTCTATTGTTCATGTTAAAATTATTAGTAAGGAGGTGTTATCCATACCTACTTGCCAAATAGCAAGGCATGTTCATTGGCATGTTCTGTTGCCCAGGAGCCGCGAGCAACTTCTAGTCAGGTAATACCGATATTTATAGGTAAATATTTAATAATAATATTTACAGTAAATGTACTTTAAATCCAAATGCAGACTTTGGAATTGTTTGCATGAAGTTAGTTTTGATAACGTTAACATGAAATGAGATGTACACATCTAATGTGCAAATGACTGAAAATGGGGATATTAACTCGATCAAGATCCGTCCAATGGAAAGGCGATGCTATTTTGGAATCTGGCGATTTCATCTGGTTTATAAATATTTATTAAAGGCTTGGAAAGCTCGGAGAGGGCTGAATGAATCACTGGACGTACGTTGAAGACGGAACGAATCGTATGTTTTTTTGTTCGTTTTCATCTCCGTTGGAATTTTTCAGGTATTTATTTTGAACCACCCCAGTTTGGCCCCTCCCACGGGAGCATTTCATTCCTTCTTTTCTCTCTCCACTGCTTGAACTGTGCATTTTGGGTGAGACGGTTATTTGCGGTCGGTGATATTTCTGTGTTTGTTCGTTGCAGTTTGTCGGAGTCTAGTGCAATAATCACCACGTTGAAACAGGAGCTGCAGTCTCTACTGTCGCAAAAGGTTGATTTGGAAAAGGCCATCCAATTGATACGGGACGAGCATACGACACTCCAGCTTACCTGCTCCCACCTAGAAGATAAACTGCGGAAAACTCAGGTATGCATGCCTATCAGGTTTGCCTGCATATATTTACGGGCGTTATTATACAGCTATGGCAATGGCCTCAAATTTTAGTTATCCGAAAAATCTCAAAAATGTTCTCCATGGAAACACGTTTTGGACCATTTTAATAAGATTCCTGAATTTGACATTTTGACATGGATATAATATTGTCTTTTAGCTTGGGATTATTGAAAAAATTGTGTGACTTTTTTTCAGCCCGAAAAAGTGTATCGGAAAGTTTTATATTGACATGAATATGCGAATACTTTTCGCTTGGGTCAATCCAAAATTTTGTCCCCTCAAAAGCGTTACCATGTTTGATATGATTTCATTGTTTTTATGCCCGAGCAGTCAGCATAAAAAATTTCGGCATAATTGGAGAGCTTTCCAACGAGTGAATAACGATTTTTGTTGGTGAAAAATCGACTGAGTTAAATTTCCCTAGTTACGAGGGTTTGACACGAATTTTCCTTCGAACAGTCGGTATTATTTTTATAGAGATTGTTTGTTTACTAGTACCAAATGTGGTAACCAGGGGTGACATGGTTTCTTTGTTCTATTTTTCATTTGTATAAACCCGTGTTTTTCTTCACATAACACACAACACATACAGCATACTTTACGTGTATATATTGTGAAATGGACGTGGCGTTTGGACCACCTACTCAGTGCAAAAAGACATAATTATTCATGTTACAATATATCAGCGTGAAGCGTAGATACTCGTTTCCTTAGAATTTTTTAGCGAATTTTCGAAGAAAATGAAGCTATTGCAATGGCTTCAAAATTTTTGTAATAACAATTTTCGAAAATTTTCTTCATGGAAATCCGTTTCAGACAATTCTAAGACGATTCCTGTAATCTGTACCGGTACAGCTGTATTTTGAGGTGCTGTACCTTGGTACAGCAGGGGGACAAAAAAGGTGCTGTACTTGCTGTATTACAGCTGTACCAATTGCTGTACTGGATGCCCTAATAGGGCCCGAATCAGCTGAGCGGCTCCTAAAGCAAATAGACACATCCATGAGCTATTGTTTTTCCCATCGGGAAACATTTCTTGGAAGTTCTGATATCTGATTTTTTCTTCAGTCTTTGCTTCATTCTTAGAGCGCTTTTTTGGGGGAGGTTCGAGGTTCACTAGTGAGCAAGGAGGGAGTTATACCATTCTGAAAGATATTGCGGTCTTGCGGGTTTGCTTATTCCATGGATGAAGGCTCACCAACAACCTAGACCTTTGAGCATGAGCAGAGCTTTTACTAGTTTTTTCATAAATTCGCAGTTCGGAGAGAGAGGATTGACCCTTCAAGCTTTGATAAAAGGTGAAAGATACTATGCAGACTCTATCCAAGACCAGTATCAATAGATTTTAAATAAAAGCAAACAATTATACTTCCATGGTACGTAGACCCTATCACCCTACCTTATAAAAGTCAAAATCATATGAAACATGTATGTGGGTACTCAAAATCCAAAATCTATTAAAATTAGTTGGCCTCAGGAGAAATATCATTATCCATTACTTATCTGTGCTATACTTCACTACCATAACTTCTCTATTCTGATACCTTCCCAATGTTCCGAAGTTGTTGTTGCAACAATGAGGCATGAAATAAGAAATTTCCACTGCCTTCCGTGTACCGTAGGTATCTATATCTTCTACATAACTAGTTAAAGTACCTCTTTGAGTAAAGAAGAAACGTAAGTTTGAAGAAAAAAGTGGAAGGTTCTGTAACTTATAAAAATAAGTGGAGTATATTCTACTAATTGAATTTTAGCGAATTTTCGAAGAAAATGAAGCTATTTCAATGG
>JAEMON010000002.1:16805826-16816628 GCA_030264115.1 Lygus lineolaris | reverse complement strand
AGATTGGTGTATTTTTTCAATTGCTGCTGTAAATAGATCGAACGAGAAGTGTCTCCCGATTCCGAAGCACTTAGTCTGAGTACTTTTTTTTCTGCATCTATTATTTAAATTTGACTTAATCCGCATATTATTTACAATTGAGCTTAAAATTTGACTTGAAAATTTGAACATTTGACTTGAAAATTTGGTTTTTCCCCCCGGTTGTGATAATTTGAAAATTGGACTTGAAAATTTTGGTTTTTTCCCCCCGTTTTTTAATCCGCTATAGGGATTTATTGTATTAATTGTTATAGGCCCTGAAGAAGGTAATAAATTTATCGAAAGCTCGGCGAAGAAGGTGAATATTACAGTGGACCCCATTCCCGATCAAACTTGACGAAATAGTTCTGTGTTGGGTCGATCTTCATAACTGCAGTATCAGTGAATGTCGTCTGTTTTTCACATCGTTCCCCACACATTTTTTCGCAGTATTTTTTTCCTTTTGTGTGGAATTCACATTTGAAATTTTGCCAAATTTTCATTACCTACCAATCTAAGTAGGTACATAATGTTTTCATCCATTTCATGCTTAGGTACATTCTTTTCTTACAAATGATTTTTTAGATGCATTGTTTCAGTTTGAATAAACAACATTTTAATGTTACTTAGTCAATCTTATTAATTTTTATTGAAGGTCTGATAAAAAACAAACATTTCACTCAAGCTTCTGAGCAAAGACAAACATGTCACCAAGGATCCGAGTAAAAACAAACATGTCAAAACTTGAAATTTAAATCATATAAGTAAATACAAACACATTATTATCTAAATGACTCATACAGACGTTTTTCAAACATAAACATGCAAAAAATAGTGCGATATCATCGAGGGTATTTCTATAAACGTTTTTCCTGTATCCTGAAAATTTGGATCTGAATGACGTGTTTTGCTTTTACCCTCCTCAACTGATAGCCTAACTGACAGAGATGGTCCTGTAACCTAAATATTTTCCCACGAGGAAGAGATCAGATTTTACTTTTCATCTCTGTTCCTGTGGAACGCCATTAATAACATTTTCCGTTTTCCTTGGATATTCCAATCAACCAAACGGTTACTTATCGGTTATTTGTATTTTTTTAATGTTCACAATTAAGTCACTTTCTCAGTTTTCATCCGACTTTCTTGTAGGTAAATTCAACTATTTAGTTTTTTCAAAGCATTTCGTGTATTCTCCATTAGAAATTCTGCTTCACGGCTGCCTAGCTCATGGTTCCCAACGAGCTGATGTAAACAACATCCATTAGAAAATACTCGATGCATTATGTAAACTAATGTGACAGAAGGGGAAACTGAAGGCTATTCTCAGTCTGTGGTTTGCTAGTGTTTTGGAAATTCACTATTCACGAGGATTATCAACAAGCAGCAAACGTCACGTACTTCGAAGAAGTGTAGAAATAGAGTTCTATTTCTGAGTGAGTTTCATGTTAGTGAGTTGGATGGTACCTATCTACCTATCATGAAAACTGATTTAAATTTTTATAATAATCGAGATAGAAGGTTTTACTAAGTATTGAACTTAGTTTTATTAGCGAGACCCTGAGGAGGGGGGGGGGGGATTAGGGAGTCTTTCATGTTGAGATTCAGCACTTCATGCATATGACTAGAGCAGATGTACCTACCTACAAAGAACAGACTACGTACAATGTAAAACTGCGTACCGACCAATAGTTTCTTTGCAAATTATTCAAGTGCGCATAAAGTAAGTTGTGGGGGATGGTGGAATGAGGAGAATCTGGAATTTTAAGATATTTTTATTATGGTCTTTAGACTACAGTATGAGCCAGTTCCCAACCTTCTGAGGCTTCACTAAACTGAGTACGCATTTCTTTCTGCTAAACATGCTCGTTTTGACTTTTTTTTTGTACTTACCTGTACAAGAGGGGTTACCCAGGGGGATGAAAGCAAGGGGTTGCAAATAACATCTGAGTTCGACAGTAGCGATGCCTTGTGTTGAGAAATAGAAGTTCATTGTGGATACTGAAGTGGCTTTAGCGAGTTCAACAAAACACAGAGAAGAGATTGTAAGCCGAACTATATACCATGTGCGTACTGGAACTAGGGCCACAACCATAAACATCGATGTTTGAATACAGTGATGCCTTGTGTTGAGAAATAGAAGTTCATTGTGGGTACTGAAGTGGATTTAGAGGTTCAACAAAACACAGAGAAAAGATTGTAAGCCGAACTATACACCATGTGAGTACTGGAACTAGGGCCACCATCATAAACATCGATGCCTTGTGTTGAGAAATAGAAGTTCATTGTGGATACTGAAGTGGATTTAGATATTCAACAAAACACAGAGAAGAGATTGTAAGCCGAACTATACACCATGTGCGTACTGAAACTAGGGCCACTACCATAAACATCGATGTTTGAATACATTGGTGTCTTGAAACATAGATTTTTTTCCAAGAAAACTAGGGTTTTTAACTGAAAAGTGGAACAATTGGGGTTTTGCACAAAGTGCCGGACTGAAGTTAATGTCAATAATAAAAACTTCCAAGCCATTGGAATCCAGAGCTGGAAGATAAATTGGAAGAAACAGCTTGATGAGAGCAATAAGAGATAACATGGGAATAGAAGAAACATTGATAAAATCGCAAGTAAAACATCGATATTGTAAAAACATCGCAAACAAAAAATCAATTCTAAAAACATGGGTGTTTAGAGAAAAACATCAATGTTTAGAGAAAACATGGACATCGATGTTGTAGCCCTACTGTAAACTCAGCACCAAAATTTTTCATTCACAAGCAACTGACAGGATGGCCAAGTGGTTACCAACGCGGATTTTATGAATATTCCTCTTGTAGTTCTGAGCTTCGAGGTTCCAATCCAGACTCCAACCCAATTTTCTTGGCCTACCCGCGACCACTGGCTAGTTCAATTGCTGAACACTAGGAGCAGACCGATCGAACGACCCTGTTCGAAGTTAATGTTATCAAATGCAAAGTGTAATGTTATCAAATCAACAAATGTTATCAAGTGTAAAGTAGCTGTGATGATTAATCTTCATTTCCGATTGTAATCATGTAGTCTTCATTGATTTAAATTACTACCAACAGTTGGTACACAGAGTTACTCTGGTCTCAAGTAGGCGGGAAACAGTTGTTTGGAACTCTACGCGTGACCTAATTGGAATTGAGGAGTTATGATTGTGCGGGTTTATCCTAACATACAGTTTCTTGATAATGTGAGTGAATTCAATTTGGAAGGTGATCCGAACCGTTTGTGATGTTGCAAAATATGACCTTGATATGGCTTGGACCCATATGCCTGACTCCTGTCTCATTCATAACTACGTACATATGTTAAAACAGACCTTACATTATATTTTATTTATATCTGTTTTCAGGATGCACACGAGGGCGAAGTGTCAGCTGTCAAATGGAGTCCTGTCGATCGAATTGTCGCCACCGGTGGCGCAGATAGGAAGGTCAAGCTGTGGGACACCTCGAAAAGTACGCTTTCCTAGTTCCTCAACTGCATGTTGACAAATTAAGTTAGTATTATCAATCAGATTTTCTTCTCTTATTTTGAGGAAAAGTGTTCATAAATGGAATTCTAGTGAATGGGCACTACACTGTTCAATACAATTCGTTTAGCATCAAACTTGTTTCTTATTTACAATTTTTCCTTATTTCGAGGGGCTATTCGAATGGTACAAACATTCAAATGGACATTACTCCTAGTACAGGTGAGGGGTGTTAACGGTTTGCAAATTGTTGGTTAGTGAAGTTAGTAGGTGCATTTACAGCACGTCGTTTATGGGAAAAGTTCGTTAAATACCTAATAGGTAGGCATGCTGAAATAATGTTTTGTCAAAATTTATTTTGAAAAGTTTTTCTCTAAAAACATTAACTTGTATGAGTGCTGATTTTCTTACTGGCTTATCCTCCTACATGCAGAAATTAAGCTTCTAATTAGACTTTAGATGAGATTAAAAAAATAAAAATAAAAAATTAAGAGTAGTACGAGGGCACTTCAATCTTGGAGCTTGTGCTATGCCTGTATTGTACTATTTTTCGAAACTTCTCAATGCTGAGGTCCCAGTCCCTGGTTAGCGTCCCTAATTTTGTATCATGATCCCAAGAAGTTCAATCCTTACTATATTATACATATTCATATGGCAAATATCCGCATGTTTGTCTAAAATGTGGAGAAACTTCATCAGATGACGGTAAGATATCGTAAAGAAGAGTTGAAGAAAATGCATTCTCGGCCGATTGGAATAATTCAATCTTTGGGAGGGCTGTGGATGTAAAGATTTAAAGCAAATGAACCCTCACAAAATTATATACTTAATATTTCGGTATCCATTGTTTTTCCATCTTTATACTCGTCTTATATTGTCAAAAAATTCCTGTTCACGTCTTTTGAACTGGCTAGCTCATACCATCATCACAATTCGCACATTGAATAAGTTTTTCCCATACATGTGTGCGGTAGTCTGAAGGGTCCTTGAACAGTTTTCAGACTTTTGATGCATTCAGAGGGTGTTGTGGCATTAAAAAAAAATATACAACTCGACACCCTACGCAAATCGGTAGATAGCTTTTCTCTATTCGCTTGCTGTTTATAAAAATAATATACGTTTCCTGACAAGAGGGAATTGTTGTTCGGATAGTGTTTTCAAATTCCATTGAAGTTAATCAGAAAATTTTGTAATTTACTGATAAGTGAATGTGTTACAGGAAAACATCCATCAATTAAAAAAAAAAAAAAAAAAAAACTGCATAAATATTATGTTGATTTTGGGAGGGGTAGCCTATTTCCTATCTACTGAAGAGGGTTCGGGCTCACAAAAAGTTTTGGAACAACTGATCAAGACATTGATTATAAAGATAATTATCAGATACTAATGTGAAGATTCTTCTCAACGGTCTTAGAATTGAAACAGGATAATCAGAATGTAAAAAAACAGCAATTATCAGCTAATAAAATGAGCTTAATGATTCTGGTGAGTGAGGTGGAATTTGATTTTTATTATGAGGCTATTTTTTTGTTAAGAAGCTTTTAAGCAATAACATTTGTCTATTGAATTGTTGGAGTTATGTGAATACACTACATTTGAGGAAATCGGTCCGGTGTACTGTACATTCTTCTGTACCTTCAGATCTACTAAGCAAGAACTGTCGAGGTTTCTTCTTTTTCTTAGGCTTTCTTTTCTTTGATAGATTACAGAATTTGTTGATTGGATAAGCAATAGTATTTTGGGTGTAGCAAAGAATGGAATTTGTTGATTGTCCGGTTCTTTAGTTGCATCTTTTATCTTGAATTTATTATTGTTGTTCGACCGTAGCAGTCTATTGTTGAGATTTGGTAAATAAATCCAAATAAATATTAACAATTTCGTTACATTTTTATTGTGATGATGGGTTGGGTTAACCATTTTCCGTTCAGGAGAGTACATTTTGGAGTCTTCATTTATTTAGGTAGATGAGTAGGTACATGTTTCGGTGCGCTCTGCCACTTTCTTCAGCATGTCAAATTAAAGATGGGGCTCATCCCATTCTTCTCGAAATATGTTCTTGTTAATGCTGCATCAAGATTTCCCCACTCTATGTTGTGAATAGTTTCCATTTATTCTCCTCTCCTTCATTTCTACGGGTTTTGTCATCCTTATTACGTTTTATGTTCATTATGTGTATGACCAAATTATGAAGTGTTGAAAATTTTCACATTCAGATGAATCCAGGTACTTACACAGAGGGAATACCCAGAGGGAATGGTTTTTAATAAGTTTAGTTTTAAAAGAGAAAACTGTGGGAAAGCACATGGGAGAAAGAGGAACTGCACTTGTACATGGCCCGAAATAATTACTGTGTAATAAGTACCTGGATTCATCTGAATATGGAAAATTTCAACACTCATAAGACACGTAATAAGGGTGGCTTTCCTGTAGAAATGAAGGAAAGGAGAAGAAATGGAAACTGTTCACAACATAGAGTGGGGAAATCATGATGCAACATGATGGGATGAGCCCCATCTTTAATTTGACAGGCTGCAGAACGTGGCGGAGCTCACCTACTCATGTACCTACTCAGTTACATTTTTAGCAAAGTTGAAGGGAATAACAATTATTTTAACATGCCTTCTACACGAAAATTATTATGTTTGTCCCACCAATTTCGGTAGGATTTCGGCAAAAAAATCCTTCGTGATCAAGTGTAGTAAAATGACTTATGTTGCATACTGATTTTATTGAATTCAGACGCTGCGGAAAGCCGAGGTGTCCTAGTTGGTTCGAATGCCGGCGTGCTTTCTGTCAATTTCGATTCGACCGGAAGTTTCATTCTTGGAGCATCAAACGACTTCGCTACCAGAGTGTGGGGCGTCAGTGATCAACGACTCAAGGTAAGTCATACTTAGGTTGACTGATTGCGTTTTAGACTCGCGTTTGACGTTGCTTGTTTATTTATTCACTGAAAGTTTCAATAAATGTCTGAACCTCTTTACCTTCACGGTTTGCCTGAATTGTCGAATCTGTGCTCGCCTGTCTGACTCTTTTCTGTTTCTCACTTCTGCGTTCTAGGTATGTTTTTATTTCCATGAAAAACGTAGTGTAGTTATTAATTTGAATCTTATCGTAGATATACTTTTCGGCTGGACCGATTTACGTTCTTCTTATTTCAAAGTGATAAGCGATTTCTGAACGAGTTAGCGGCAAAATAAATAAATCCGTGGACTTCTTCTTTCATCGTGAACGAGGCTTTCCTTAGCAACGTTGAGTGAGTAAACACATGAGTAATTAAGGGTGTGACTCGTGTAATTTCACTACTTTTTACACCTAATTCGAACGTAGCTGAAAAAACGTAGGTATCCGTTGAATAGAACTTCACGTGACGATTCCAACGGTACCAGATAGTTTTTTGAGAGGACAGCCGTTCAGATTCTATAGATTGGGGTAGATCGTTGAAACTTTTAGTTGAAGACCTCGTATTAATTTGGTATCTTAGGTAAATGATAAATTCGAAGTAAAATTAAATTCCTCAATAGATTCGAAACTACTTTGGTTTCTCAGTTGTTAAGCAGTTCGGTTGATGGTTACGATCACATGTGTGCATTGTTGATCTTGGTGAACGGTGGTTTTTTTTTTTTTTGGTACGTCTTTATTCACATAGGTAGGTAGTAGAGCCATGAATAACCAATCACGCGAGCGAAGAGAGCGTTCGGGATCTAGACAACCAACCGCGAGCGAAGTTTTCCACTGTTAGAGTTGACATTTTGCAAAATTGTTTTCACCTTTCGACGGGTGAGAGGGTTTTCTTTTGTTTTACATGGATAGGTAGGTACTTGGTGAACGGTAAGGTTTTTTTGTAGCACTGCGTATGACTCATCAATCGAGCGAAGCGAGCGTTTAGGAACTGGACAACCAACCGCGAGCGAAGTGAATGGATCGACGTGTGGGACTGTGCAACGCATGGGTAACCTGCTGGTCAATTATACTCCATGAAAAGAAATAATTTCAACTCAGTCGATTTACTTTTTCGTATTAATTTATTTATTAACCAATTAATTTCAATATCACCACAAAATTATTGACTCTTGCTAGTGCTTTTGGGGCAAGGCTAAAACAATCCCTTTTTTAGGCCTAGTGAGCAGAAAAAATAACAAGTGAGTGTGGGACATTGCTTCCTCGTTTCCATTACATGATTGTATTGTCGTTGAAATGAGTAGGTACCGAATAAATATAATTTTCCAGTGGGGGATTAGATTATAAGATTATCCGCCGAATTTGAGCAAAATCGGGTCAATTGACCGTGAGAATTAATGTTCGGAGGATTAAAAAAATTCATCGATTTTCTATAATTTTGCGATAATTATTCTATAATTTTGGCGCCGGGGTCAGTTCAAAACCACTTTTAATCCCCATACATGCGGCTCGGAACCTTTGACTCGTTTAAACTTCTTATACTGCGAATCAACGTAAGTATTTCAGATCGACGATCAGTTATTCAATCAATTTTATTGAATCACTTAATATTCCTGAAGGGGAAGAATTCATGAAAATCATACTCCTATGGTTCTCCTTTGTAAAAATATTTTTATTGTTACTTTACATACTTAAACGTACAAAAGAATACAATCGTGTAAAAAAATTATTCCTTACTGTACCTACCTACTTAAATAAATAATAATCTAATGTAATAAATTAAAAGGTTTCTACGCTAGAGCCAGAGAAAAGTTTGACTTTGTCTGGTACTAGTTTTGAAACAAGGACAAGAATCGAACTAAATTGCACATGTGCCCATGATACTCGCGCATGCTCTCACTCATCATCCACTCTCATCATGCATTCTCTTCATTCACTCACGTTCAAATGTTATCCTTATTTCGAGATTCTTAACTATCCATATGAAGTAAAGAAAGCTTTCTCATTTCACAGTGATGCTAAAAATAACTTACAATTAATGATAAGTACATAGTTTAAGAAAAGTCTTGGCAATCGATTTTTTCCTACCACCTGAACCTTCTTCAGGGCAGGGGGCGGCTGGATAGTGTGACACCCTGAAAACAACGTTCACTTGCTTGGACCATTGTATTCAGTAAAAGTTAATTAAATTAAATATAACTAGTTTTAAGTGGAAATTGAATATTCCTCAATTAAACCACTCTATATCTAATCTCGCATTTAATGCAAAGCATAATATTAAAGCTAATAACTCTGCTTATCACAAGTTGAGGCCTTGATAATATTCAATTTTTCAGAATCCAAAATTGAAGAAATCGGCCTAATTTAGATCGTTTCTTTTCATGGCGTCACTCTACTGTCTATAAATAATTGCTTTCTTAATTATTCGTTGACATTTAATCGTCAATATTATTTTCAATGCCTATCGCCCGCCCCTTCCCTCTAAATTCGTTATTTACAGTAGTAATAAAAATGCAGTAGGTACCTGTAATATCCCGAACTGTCGTGTGAGCTTTACGCATCGACATATTAACGAAAAGGGTACAAATTTAAATTATTGTTATCGTTGTTACTAAGAAATTTCATTTCCCAAAAAACATTTTTGTCAACGTTTCAAAATTAAACATAAATTTGATTTTTTCAATCAGGGACGTACGTAGACTTTAATCATAACAAGATTTAAAAAATAAAAAATAAAATGAATAAATAAAATTAAATAAATTCTAGTCGGAGGTGAGTCGCTCATCTCTTAGCCGTTCTAGTTTTTGTTGTTTAGTCTTTGTTACTTGAAAAAGTTTGAATTCCAAATGGGTACTCTACAAGAGCGACGTGATTGAAAAGCCCCATTTTTTCGCTCAAACATCTTTACATTTTTTCTGTTGTTACTTCAAAAATTGACGTAAAGATTTTTGAACTCATGGATGTTAAATTTGGACTAACTATTCCTTTTGATGGCACTAAAACCGTCTAGCGTAGCCCGTGTCGTACAGTTTACAAAGCGAATCTGTTCTTGCGGGGACCGATATGCTGGAGGTGGAGTCATGGTAGAGTTTAGACTGTCGTTTCCTCGACCAGACGAATACCCAGGCGACGATGACGGACATTTGGACGGCCAGGAATACGACAGAGGAGATGATGAGGCCGGCGAGGTTCAGGCAGAAGCCGTTTTGACTTTCGGAGCTCGCCATGAACATTGTGGAGGGCTCTTCGAACTGAGTGCCTGGAAAAATTATCAATTATTAATTAGCTATCAAAGTGAACCTCGAATTTCAGCCATAGTAAATGCTAGTATTAAGTTGAGCACTTATTGCATCTACACCGATAAATTGCCTGCCCTTAAGCATTGCCTTGAGTTATCTGGATACATTTGCTCATCCACCAGGTATTGGATGTTGAGAAAAGAGTATTCTTCCGTCAAGCATCAAGCATCTTCGACCCGAAACCTTGTTGCCCGTGGACCTAATGAGAAATTTAGGTTTCAAATTGAAGGCCTCCATTGAAGCGGTTTTATGCGCCACAATGTGGTTCCTACGTTCGGTGAAGTGTTCGTAATAATTTGACTTGCGAGGTTAATGTTAACTTTATTTAGGCACATGAACGATTCTTACCATTCCTCTTATTGAAGCCAAATTTGTCGGTGATTTGTATGCTCTGAACGAGTAGGAGATCTTGTTTGGGGTCGGTGGAACTCGTGAGAGAGGTCGTTCCCGCGTTTCGCCTTCGCCTTCGTCTGCCGAATGAGTTGACGGACCTGAGTTCACCTGAAGCGTCTTCCTGGTCACATTGGACGGGCTCGCATGTTGGCATGCAGGGTGTGACAAGTGCTCTGAACTGCACGACTTCGGACGATGGGAATTTGAAGGCATCGAAGTACGAAAGAAGTATCTGAAAGGGACATGGAGACAGAAATATTGAGATGTGCTGTACTGTCACTATTGAAATTATCAGTAGTAAAGATTGAGTAGGTAATCCTAAACTAACCTTTTGCTGGTGAGGGATAAATTTAATTTTCCAAGGCATTCTTAGAGAATGATCTCTATTTCTGGTAAAAAAAAGGTTTAATGTTTTAGAATTGAAGTTCGATCTACATTATGTGTTATGATACACTTCCTTTTTTATTATTACCGAATTAATGAAAAATGAGGAGGTTTCAAACGCAGTATATATTATGCCCCAAGACCACCAGGTCGAGGAGGTAAATTATGAAAGTTTTTGCTTCCGGGTCTACAAGGCAGCGGAAGCTTTGTTTTCACTTTCGAAATGAAAATTTTTTTGTGCTCCAAACTCAAAATTTCCACTTTGTGTTTCAGGGCCTCCTGAACAAATTTGGTTTCATGTCTGTCTG